>JAQFVV010006292.1:1615726-2215726 GCA_028023455.1 Epiperipatus broadwayi
TGAACATACAATTCTGACCGGTACAGGATATTGTGTGCACACTATTTATCACATATCACAAAATCTTAATTAGAATTTTTATTGATGATAAATTGGCAAGATGTTCTTCAGACATTGTATTGTTGTTTGAAAATAATTTTAATTAATTTTAGCTTTGAAAAATTCATTTTCTTAAAAGCTACAAATGCAGGTAACATTAAAAAAATATCACATGATCACCATTTTTTATGCTTGCTCAGAGAGTTTTGCCTGCTTTAATTTTAAAAATATATAGTATAATAGCAATATCTGTAAATATATCAGTTAATTTATTTTCATATATATATACAGCTTAAAACATCATAAAGATACTTTTTTCCCCATAAAACACTGCATAAGTATATTGGTGATTATTTCTCTTTTCAACATGTGTATGATCAGGTGGGTCAGCAATATGAGGATGGCATGGAGAGCTGAGGGTCATGTGAAAGTCTGCGTTCGAATCCCTTACATATTACATTATATATGTGTAGGTATGTAAAACCTGTACAGTGTATTAATTTACATATTAAAAACATAGTGCGTTAAAGGTCTGCCCATCCCTTGCATATGTATGTAAATGGATTATTCTCCAGTACGTGAGGAGTCAGAATGACTAAATGGTCAACATGGGTAGGATGACAACCTTGGCACTATCGAGGGCCTTGAATGTTCCATCATCAGATTTTCAATAAAATGGATGGCTGAAGAGTTGTGGGTTGGAGTAGTTTGAAGCCTGCCCATTAAAGTATGAAGATTGGCTATCTTAATATAAAGCTGAGCACTGATTGTATATATGTGTGAAGATAGTAATCTGGACCAACTGATGATTGCTGGTTTAGCATGAAATATATATATATTGGTGATTATTTATATTTTCAATATGTGTATGATCAGGTGGGTCAGCAATATGAGATGGCATGGAGAGCTGAGGGTCGTGTGAAAGTCTGACTTTGAATCCCTTATATATTAATTTTTCAAACTAAGTTATATCATTAATGCTCAAATTGTCAGAATTTTTATTGTCACTTTGCAGTATTGTAATAAATCTTCATCAAGTCATTTCTTTAATTTGCTTATGTTGTGAATAAGTTTAAAGTCTTCATTCTGCTGTTTCTATGGTGCAAATCTTTTTGTAACCAATGATACTATGATGTCTAAAAGTGTGACAAACAATTGAATTTTAACTTTTAATTTAGCAATATCTATTGATCCATATAATGCTTCATATCCAAACAGTTTCTTTTTTGTTCTCTTTCAAATCTGGGAAAACATGATTGATATTGAGATTCCCAGCCATTTACTTTGCAAAAATGTTTTCAAAATTTTTATTAGTTCTGCAATTCTTCTAATTATTTATAATGATATTAAGATTTGATTATCTTTAAGATTTATATTTAAATCCTAATGCTATTATAATAATGAAGATTATTATATACATTTATGTCACCACTTGGTTATATCAATGCAAGTACTTTCAGTCTGGCTTCACACATATTGACATGGCACATGACACTATTTGCATTACTAAATATATTCAAAACAAAACTCATTTCTGGCAGTGCAGAATGCACATTCAAAGCTGCTTTAATTAATGTGCCACACACAAAACAGTATGTCTAAGCAAAGTGACTAATTGGTTTGTTGATTTTACTGTTACTAAATATTGCTTTACAGTTTATTTTAAGTCTTGCAATATATTTAATAAAACTTTATTTCATGAATAAGAGTGTTTTATTAAAAAAAATTGTACTTATCTTTAAATGACACATTTCCTGATCAGGTGCCTTTGTGTGAGCAGAACCTGCACATCACATGAGATCGCCTTCCATGTAATATTCAAACATCCAAGTGACAAGTTGCACATTAGTTCTATTTTCAGTTGAGAATTGTTCCAGAAGATTTCAACCTCTTGTGTTCATCATTATGGCAAACGTCTCTAACTTAAAATCAAACCTTCTTTGTTGGAAAACTCATTAATAACTTTTTACTTTATACTGAGAAAGAATATTTTATTTGGATGATACCAACTAGGCAGGGGAAGAAGGTTTGCTCTCCTTTCTCTGCTTTACCAAAATCTTAGAATAAGCGAATTACTTTTCAATAAAATTCTGTTTTAATGTGTGGTCAATGATAAAAGTGTCTATATATAAAAAGCATATAAACTTTTTTTATAACTAATAGAATTATGAAATGACATACCATCTAAATCATTTATTTACTATTTATTGTTTTTTATTTATGTTTGGTTTATATTTCACTTTAAGAAAAAAATTACTTTTATTTTATTTACGTCTTCCAAAAAAAAAAAAAAAAAATAGAAAAACGTTAATTATTGATAAGCGCCATTTAATTGGTGAAAGCTGAAAAATTATGTAGACTGTTGAAAAATTGCCAATAAATCTATAGATACTGCACTTGTATTTTTTTTTCATTTTTTAAAACATATCTTTATGTTTAATGTATGAATAGTTTTAGCGCTGATTTAACAAAGATACATATGATAGAATCTTTTTAGTGCTTTTTAATTAATATACATTTGTTATGATTAAATGTTTTATTTATTATTACTATATGGTAAACAATTGCTTAAAAATAAACGTAAGCAGTATAAGTTACTTAATTGAAACATTTGTTCTCTTCAACTTGAGACAGTGATTAAGTTCAATTGATAGAAATAATGTTAAAGATATTTATTTAAATATTATTATCATTATCAATCTACAACTGAAAGGTCTTTCCATATTCAATTCATTATTTCCTATCTGTAGCTTCTTTTCCATATCGCTCTAACAAACTTTCCTATCTCATCTATATATCTTAAATATGATTTCTTTCAGGTTTTTTAAACAATCTTTTGGCAACAAGTTTAAGATTTCAATATTCATCTATTCTCATCTCATCTAGTGATTTCAACTTCTTAATTCAATAATATCAATGATATCTGTTTATTTTCTCAACCACGTACTTCATTTTCAATCTCTCTTTGTTATTTCTACCATCTAGTGTCTGAAAACTACCCTGGCACCTCTCTGAGCAGTGCCAAAGCACGAAACCATGGTCAGGGGTTGGGGGGTTCCTAACAGAGATATTTTAAGTGCTGGCTCTGGCTAAGCATTTATCACAAAGCTTGTTGAGGAATTGGCAATCCTCATTGTTTAAATCACATAACTTTTTCTCAATAGGCTGCTAAATACTTTATATTTACTATTTCCTAAAGAGGCCTGGTAAGGAGATTTCTATTCTATAGAAACCTATTTAAAAGCTGTTATATCTAGTTATGTCTAAAATCATTAAAACATTAAACATCACTCGATCTTTTTTTTTTTAAGCGTACACAAACTGTTAAAACAGTTGATCTATTAATTACTATAGCTTCCCCTAGGTAGCACTATTGTGTGGAAAAATTTGCGACCGATTAAAGTCTAAAGTATTGCGGAAGCACTAAAATTGCAATATTTCAATGAGCTATTTAAAGTTTAGAAAAAGTAAAATTATTATAGACACACTATCAAATTAGAATTATTATAGACGCACTATATCTCTATGGTAATAAAATAGTGGGAAAAAAATCTAAAATATTTAATATCCAAATCATTTATCAAAAAGTATTTATATTAATTTAATTTTTCGGATTTTTTTATTAAATATTTTTATTCAAAAAGTGATAAAATTTATTTTCTACAATATATGTACAAAATATTATTATTGTATGCATCTCGAGATAACCTCGTTTAGAAATTTTTTTGGTGACAACCGCGATTTTTAATTCTAGCAAATGCTTAAATTATATGTGATTTTGTAATGTTAAATACCGTACTGTATATCAAAATGATACAATTTTTTAAAAATATTTTTTGAGACATATATAAGAATATTCTATTACAATTCTAAACAACAATTTCAAAAAGAATGGAGCAATTAAAAAACAGCCAAAATTTAATTTTAGCAATTAATTTGTAAAATTAACATAATTATCATTCAAAAAAAAAAAAGTTCCAAAGTTTACTATCCTCTGCATTTTAGCGCCATCTATTGTAAGATATTATGCGAACGTTTTGATTTTGATTTGCTAAAAGAAATTAATTTATTATATGCTGGAAAATACGTAAAAAAAATTGACACTGAGATAACTTTTCAATCATACCTCTGACCGTAGACAACAATTTTCATTCAAGGTATAATACTTTGAAAAACCACCTGAAATAAATAAATAGATTTTTTAGAAACTTGGATAAAAAATATTTACATAAATAAAGTTACATTGTAAAAATTATAGAAATAACAATCTTAAGATGAGAATGTAAAAAAAATATAATGAAAGATGGTTAAAAAGAAACTTTATATTGATAAACTTAGACTTATTCCTAACGGCAATTGAATTTAATTGAGATTTTTTTTTTTTATATTGGAATGGTTTTGTTTTTAATTATGTGTTTCTTATCAAGATAAGATTTAATTACAGTAAATTTGTAACAAGAAATAATTTTAGCAGGTTTTTTTTAGAGGAATTATTTATTGATAAGAGAAATTATATACATAAACAGTGAGGATTGCCAATTCCTCTACAAGCTTTATGATAAATGCTTAGCCAGAGCCAGCACTTAAAATATCTCTGTCAGGAACCCCTCCCCAAACCCCTGACCATGGTTTCGTGCTTTGGCACTCCTCAGAGAGGTGTCAGGGTAGGTTCAGACACTAGATCTAAAAATACCAACCCAAAGCTAAGCACTTAGCTAAAAGTTATCTATTGAGTGGAAAATCTGAAATTTTCAGACATGTACATGTCTTCAAACCCAGCTATCCAACTCAAATAGCTATATGGGGCTGATAGATCTTCAGCCATGCCATATAGTAGTAGTCATAGCAATATAAAATTGCATAATTGTCTTTTTTTTTAAAAAAAAAAGAGTCACTTATTAAACTAATACTAATCAACTGTTAGGATCTATAAAAGTCAATCACATTGTTTGCTGGGATCACATAGTGCATAGAAATTAATCAGGTAGCATTCAATAAAATATTAACTTTTAAAGAAAATGAATTGATACTTCCATATTTCATAAAAGGGATTAAAATAAATGTTAATTTATGATATTTAAAAATTTTTGATGTAATTGCTTAACATGTTTGAGACCAATTGGCTTATGATGTGCATAAAATGTTACTCTTTTTAATGCTACAGAACAGCAGTAGCATGTTTTTTTTACATTTATAATAATGACTGTCTCTGCCTTTTCTATTTTTCACCTATGCCAAGGAATGTTTTCAGATGAACCTTCATATCATTAGATTTATCTGCTTTATATTTTCTTTGTCAGTGAAGATGCAGCTAAGATTTTGGTCAGTTCTTTTAAAAGTTCTAACTGATCTATTGTTTGGGCTTTTTTGTAAGGTTGATGAATGATATATGCATTTATACCACTTATATTTATCATTATAAAAAAAGCCATAGGTCATTATATTGTTTTATTGATTGAATAATTCACACATTTTCTATCAATTCTGCAATCAGCTATCATCTACAATTTTCCAGTTTTAGCATCAATTCTTGTAGAAGGATGTATTGGAAAAATCACCAGTACTACTTCATTTTTTTCAAAATATATAAGATAATAAAATTATTTTCACAAAAAATCCACAAAGACTGCTGTTAATTTATTTTAGTGGGATAAAAAAAAAAGAGATGACACATATCTTTTTATTTTTCGTCAGAGTTCCAGGATATGTAAGTCCTCTATTTTTCAACTATATCTTCTCTATTGCTATTTAGCTCATCTTTATTATCTAAAAATCATTTACATCATTCTTCAGATCTGGGATTCATTTTTGAAGAGCCAACACTCTGTGATGTTTTAACAAAGATCTATCATCAAAAACATTAAACATGTAAATATTTTACAAAAAAAAAAAACTCCTTATGATTTGAATTCAGTACAAGTTTAAATTTGCTATACAAATATTATGTGCTGCTATTAGATGCTGAACACTATAAATTCAATTAAATACACTGAAATCTAAACTACGCAGAATATCACATTTAAGTGATTCTCTGCAATAAACATACACATACTAAGAATGTAGATACAATCCATAAAACATTTAAATTAATAGCTGATAAAACTATTCTCTGGTGTGAGATGCTACTAATTAAAAAAGCTGGTCTTTTTAATATTAACAATTTCATTCTCTATATAAAAAATAAAGAAAATTAGTTTTTTTGCAAAATATTGTTTATATTTGCTGGTGCATTTTATATACATATGTTTTGGGCCTTTTTTGATTTGTATTTTGATGTTGAAAGGTTTCTATTGTTTAGAATTTTGTGATTATAATCTATTACTTTTTAATGTTATTTTATACTTAATTAAAATATTTCATTTAAGATCAGAATCATTTTTCCCAAATGATTCATGGATACCATAGTAATGTTTATTAAGATCAGGAAAAATAAGGATAAGCAAAACAATGTCACTGATGACAATAATATGCATTCTTCTGATCACTCTTTTACCAGAGACACTTTTGAGTTAATAACATTGCTTTTCAAAAAATCATTCAGTCTAAATATATGATTTGACTATTTACTAATATATAATTAGAAATTCATTATTCTGCATTAATTCATTTTTGAATAAATGAGATACTACAGTCGTGGAATGTTTCCTCTGCAGTGCATTTCTTATATATCAATATCTCACAATCATCTATAAGCTCCATATCATACTCTCTGACTATACATGCATTTCATGAACAACCTTAATAACTAAATTTAGCTTTTGGATACATCTCACTTAAGTAAATCAATAAAGATCTTTGAATAGTGGGAATAGAGAATTACTTTGAGTGTAAATGCATACAAGTTTCTTTGTGATAATTATTCAGACTAAGAAAAGGCTTTATTATAGGCATCCATGTATTGCATAAAAATTCAACACCAAAAGATCACCAGAGTTACTTCCAGAAACTTTGAACCAAAGTTTACCATCATATGAAACAAAATCTGCAAGAGGAAAAAGAAACAACAATATTTTATTGATATTAATTTAATAGTCCTAAAGCAAGAAATAAAAAATAAAAACTTCCTTAATTTATACTTCTAATTTTAATATTAGAGTACAAGCTTTGATGAAATAGGCCCAGGTATCATTTGAGGAAATGGTTTTTTCTACCATTAATCATTCACAGATATATTTAAGAATTCCAAGAATAAAATGATAGATATCTTTTTATTTTTTGTTATGTTCTTTCAAAAAATGTATATTTTGTTACTTAATAGATTTATTAAGAACAACATTTTTAAACACTGAAAACTCTTTAGTTACAAGTGGTATTTTTTGTTTATGCTTTAAAGAATTCATAGCTTCCATGTATATACATACCAATGTCAAAGTGTGACATTTTTAGACATGGAAGCACACTACATAATCTTATTTTTATAATGTTTTTATTTTACTTGCCACAACAATTTTTACATAATAGCTAATATATACATGTTATGTACATCTAGAAAAATCTGGAACTCTTAATCAGATCATGATTAGTTTAAATATAGATAATACGCTATCAATATATTTTTATCTTCCCGATTCTTTTAACATTCTTAAAAGTTAATTGGATCTTAGCATTTTTTGAGCTTCTTATAATCAATGAGGATGTGAGAATGAATTAATCGAGTTCATTTTCTACGTATATAAAAACATTTCGACTGTTGGTATTCCATTCAAAAAAATTGAAAGTGAATTTTTTAAATTGAATTTTAATTAAAGCTTTTGAAAGTTTTAGTGAATTTTTCTATGGAAGCATTCATTCCGTTCAATGCATGTATGCTTCATCCCTGATGCATACCTATCTGCCTGCCTACCCATCTACTCATTCACCTGCCCATCTACCCCACCTCCATTTACCTATATATCCATCCACTTACCAATCGATCTGTCTGTGTCTGTCTTTCTATCAATCTCTACATCTATATATATCTACCTACTTACCTACCTACCTATTTATCTACTTACCTATCTACCAACCCGTACCTACCTATATTCCTACTTATCTATATATCCATCTATCTATCTGTTTAATCTGTCTGTCTGTCTAACTGTACTATCTATCTATATTAAATACACAAGTTATTTTCTGAAATTATCTTTCAATGTTTCATAAAGAAGAGAGAGGGAGAAGTAAAGAAAGAAGACAACAAGGAAGACAGGAGGGTGAGGAAAGGAGAAAGAAGTGAAAACGTTTAAATGTTTTTTGAATTATTATTAAAATCTCTAGTTTTTTAAAATCCTATTTTACATTTATTGGAAATAAATTATCTGTGTAAAATTGATTTCATTATGAGATACATAGCTTTGAATATTAAGATGCTAGGATAAATTGAGTTAAGGGGCAGCAAACAAAAGTACTACTGATGATGATTTCATAAAGAAAAAAATTACAAATTAATGTTTTACTTCAAGATTTTTGTGTTATTACAAATGATTACTATTAATCGAAACATCATTAATTCCAATTATTACATAAGAATTTTGTGCTAATATAAATACAATCTTATTATTGTAAAAACAATAAACAAACTAAGATAATTTCATCACTGAAATGAATTAAATTAAATTAATACTACTTCAGATTTGGAGAAAATATTGATAACATTAAATACTACATTTTTTATTGCTGAATAAAGACGACTATTATATTCAAAATAAAAATGGAAATTGTTAATTAATAATAGGAGGGATAAAACTGATCCCAGAGATCATCCATACATTGTTTACATAATTATTAGGTCTATGGCAGCGAATCAAAAGTAAATATTAATTTAAAATTCGAGCAGTATATATTTATAACAAAACTAAAATGGACCCTATAATATCATAAAAAGGATATTTGGCCTTATTTTCAACATAAAGAATGACAAAAAATATAAAATTAAAGAGACATAGTTCATTAATATCACAGAATCAATAATAAATAGAAAATCTAATAATGTTCAGATGAGAGCTTTGGTAACATGCATTCAACTCAATATTATGAGATTTTATATTCATTACTCAGTGGACATTACTAATGAACCATGCCAGGAACTGACATCAACCTTACAATAACTAATAATATCAATTTACAATTCTCTACTGCATATTTGTCTATTTTTTAAATAAACAAAAAATAAACAACTTATATATTGTTTTTATCAATGTTTTTTATATTTTTGTAATAACATATCAATATTATCTGTAAAGTAGAAATGAGGTTAGAATTACTTACACTTTTCTTCTTCCTCTATCAGATTTTTCATATCTCTGTTTACTTTTTCATATTCCTTCATTAGCTTGCATAATGTTATTTTATTCTCATTTTCAATTTCTTTTACCAGAGTCTCCTATAACAACAATATGGCATAATTAAAAAGCAAAAGTATTACACATACAAGCACATGGTTATAATTACATTGTCGAACAACAGACAGGTTTAATGAAGTAGATTATGAAAGATATTAAAAGAAAGTTAAATGTTGCATTTACATTACATGCTAAATATAGGAAAAAACACTTAAGACTTTCAGAAAAGTATATAAATAGATGTAATAAGCTAGAAAAGAAATTAGAGAATTTTTTTTACAACAAATTCAAATTTTTGGCTGTTAAACATAAAGGTAAGAATTTTTTAGCAAATAATGGTTTCATAAATCTTTTAAATTTCAGAGTAGCATATAGGCATTTGGCAATCCTCAATTTCAGACCAAGATATATAGAAGGAGGGTGGATCTAGTCTCATTTAGAAATGATATCTGAAAAGACAAGTTGTTTGATAAAGCAACTATTGATATGTGATCTGATTTAAAGGGAAATAATTATTCATCCTAGTTGGAGGGTGGAATGTAGTTTTGCATGAAAAAAGACAAAGGGCACCACTTTTTATTAAACGAGCGTTTTTGAAGAGAAAATGTTAGCATAAAATGATTTGTTGAAATTTAATAAATTGAACAATTCTAATATTAAACCTAATAAAAATAAATTAATAGCATGTGTTCTTAC
This sequence comes from Epiperipatus broadwayi, assembly GCA_028023455.1. Lineage (NCBI taxonomy): Eukaryota > Metazoa > Onychophora > Udeonychophora > Euonychophora > Peripatidae > Epiperipatus > Epiperipatus broadwayi. Next base: position 1,625,782 of record JAQFVV010006292.1, read on the forward strand.
AACATATTTGCATAAGTTATATGACAGAAAGCAGTATTTGCATATGTATCCATCAGATGCTATTTTGCTAAGATTGTTTGCCAACATTAAAATGCACAAAGAGTGCTATCCTTTAAGAATAATAATCGACTTTGATGATGCATATTATTATGAAGCATCGAAGTATGTAGCCCAAATGTTAAAAGAAGAACTGGATTTTGGATAACTTATTAAATCTTTGTTTAAATTTAGAATTATTATTAAAGGCACTATTATTTTAAATGAGCATAAAATGGGCTCTTTTGATATCATAGAATTATAAAAATGTATAAATAGAAAAGAATACATCAAGATTATTAACAATTTAATAGATGAACACAAGAGAGAATTCATAATTATATTTTAACATGCATTGACAAGGATATTGTGGCAATATTTAGTGGTAATATATATGAAATGGCAGATTTTTGACCAATGGATTTACCTACTAGTACAGTTGTTTGTAGCATGGCATTGACATTCAGAGAGGGTAACATAATTCTTCCAATATTAAATAAATATGAACATTTTATATATGCATGCTATGTAGACAATGTTTTTGTATGTGCATCATAGAATATTATTAATCATATGTTTAATGAAATAAACTCAAAACCAGGTTTAAATTGGTCTATAGCTAGCCATCTGTGTCAATTAAACTCTGACAAGATTGAGAATGTGGAGATTTATATCACTGATTTAATAAAACCACTGATAAATATAAATATATCAAGCATTTTAAAAGAAATGTTATAATTGGGAAGGAAAATCTTAAAAACAAAAAAAGGATAGTACTACCATAAGTCCTGCATATTGGAAATAAGATCTGTGTAAAAAAATTCAATATTCATTAATTTAAATAGATTAATCAAATTGGAAATGCCAAGCAGATTGTTCTACACATAATATAGTAAAACAAGGACAAATTTAGGGTCAAGGATGACACAGCATTGCATTACTGTACAAGAAATTAAGACTGATTTAACAAACATTAGTTTTTTTATAACAATGAAAAGGAATATGGACATGACCTTGATCCAGATATTGTAAAGCTAATTTGTGATGAAAGGAAAGACAGAAAATGAAAAATCAAAGAGGCGTGGTTTAATATGTAAAATGATAAACATAATGAATTGAAGAGCCAATAGAATCCAAATTAACAAAAAAATGGATTTTAAATCCTTAATGATAAACTTCAAATTTGTTGACAACAAATGACATTTATGCGTCAAAAGTATATTTGGTCTATTAATTTTGTTTTTCTTCTTTATTGTAGTGTTTTTTATATTACTAATAATGGCAGAGTATCAAAGTATTATAAACATACATATCATTTTAAAACAACAAAAGCTTAAACAACCACCAGAATATCAACATGTTGTCAAAACAATCTCATCTTTTATCTATTGAAGCTTGGCAACTTAATAATCTATTAGTTGATTAAGCTTTGGCAATTGAGAAATGTTGTAGACATAAAAGCCAGTTAGCTATTGGCATTTTATGCTTGGTTACATATATGTAAGGGATTTGAACACAGACTTTCATATTGTAAAAAAGGAGTTGCCTTGACGTATTGAGGATGTTGATTGTTACTGATATTGGCATTGTTTAGATGTGGACTACTTTCATATATTTACAATTATACACTGCTTTAGCCTTGAGAATTATTAGCTTTGTTCTCTAAGTAAGATATAATTTCAATGCAATTTGAAAGTTATAAGTGACTATTTGATAGATTGTTTCAGAAAAGCTTGTATTTGCCTATTGAATGAAATTTATTTAAACTTCTTTTAATGAACAATCTCATTCTTTTTAGTCAAGTTGCAATGGTTTATATTGTACCGGAATCACTGGTGTGGCAAATTAGGGTAACAGTAAGTGGTTTGAATCACCAGCCTGTTATGTTGGTCATCAAATTATTGTAATAGTATAGTACAGAATGTGTGTACAGAGTTCACCCACAGTGAACTTGAATGATGGTCAATGATCATCATCATCCCACAGTTGGGTAGGCAAATTATTGTAATAGTATAAAATGACCAACTATTAAGCAGTTGGTGTTGTACTGTAATCTTAGCATCTATACACAAATACCTGGCCTATTACTGTGTAGCTATAACTAACTGTTTGTGTTTTATTATTCAGGATGGGATAGTTAATATCCACCACTTGGAACATCACCTAGTTCCCACCTTTACAAGATCAGCTTCTGGGTCTTAGAGGCACTTTGCCTATCATTGGGAGATTAACCACTAAGCTAGCTTATAGAAAAAAATAATATGCACTGTCATTCTATGCATATTTGCCCTGCTATATAAATAATTTCTAGTGATAATATCATTCTTATCTTTCTTCAAAAGCAAGAAAGAGAACTAGACCCCAAATACCTATTCAGCCGCTAAGGGTTGTTAAATGTACCATACACATATCTCTATGACTAAGATTTTACATATCATAACTAAAATTACCCTTGTCCTATTTTTACTATGGTTTATAATGTATTCCTATCCGATGATGACTTATGAGCAACATTTATAAGGAGTTTTGCAATTGATAAATAAACATATATAAGCAGTTTAATTTCAACATCTGATTCATGTTTTATTCCAACATTACAAAATAATATGTACATCCCCAAAACATTTAATTAAGATAAAATTAATTACAGAATTACTAAACATTTAATGATTAATAATAAGAAGAAAAAGAAAAAAATGGCAAGCATCACACATCTTTTAATTATGGTATTTAAAGCCATTTCACCTAGCTAAATAATTTAATCCCTTGTAACATTTATATAATTAATAAACAAAATAAAAAAATGCATATTCACACCCCATTTTGTCAATAATATTATATAGGGTATTTGAGCACAGACTTTGATACGACCCACCAATCTCCACTCTATCTCATAACACTGATACACTTGAACACATATATGTTGAAAAGATAAATAATAACTAATATACATATTTCATGCTAAAACAGCAATCATCAGTTGGACAAGATTACCATCTCTACACATACATGCTATAAGTGCTCAGATATATATTAAGATAGCCAATCTTCTTACTTTAATGGACAGGCTTCAATCTACTCCACACTCCAACTCTTCAACCATCCATCCAATTGAAAATCTGATGATGGAATGATCAAGGGCTAACCTGAGAATGAGATTCTTGTCACACCTCTTAAAATAATAATGTAATAAAATAGTTATAAATAAAGGGTTAAGTCCAAAATTAAAAGTCACACATGGAATTTATTATTTACGACCTTCATGTTATATTCAGCCATATTCTAAGAAAACTTAATTTAAATAAAAAGTATGAGTTGTCATTAATATCATAGTTAAACCAATAAACATCACATGATCACAATCTCTTATGCTAGCACATAACTGCTATTAAACAGATAAAACTCTCCATACAGTAGTGCCACCCTGTGCCAACCAGAGTAATCAATGGATAGCAGAAGGCTTGTGCATAAAATCTCCATCTAACTATATAAGCTATTGAGCTTAGATTGAAAATATTATTGTATTTTCAATTTCATTCTCATAGTTTTGTAGTTAAGTAGAGATAAAAGGTGGCTGCTGGAGGATTGCATTAGATCCTAAGATCTAGGTGCAGTGCTCTCAGATCCAAGGATCCTCACTGATAAAGTCAACAAGCCAGAAACTAGTCTGGGGATATTGGATGAGTAGGCACTAGATGGGGATTTTATGCACAAGCCTTCTGACATCCATTGATTACTCTGTTTGGCACAGGGTGGCACTACTGTATGGAGAGTTTTGCCTGTTTAATATCATAGTTAAATGAGATTAAATCTCTGATAAGTAAGAATTAACATATGATGACTACTAGTTTTAATAATATGCTAGCTACATAAATCTTTAAAAAGTTGCATGTCCATGGTAGCAAATAAATTGCTTTAAATGCTGTAAAATGCTGAGATATTTTACAAATAAGTAATGTTTACATGCAATAATGTGGTAATGGACATTTTAAATGTGTAACTTGATTTACTCATTAGATTTTGTTAAATATTTGTGAAAAAGTTCAGCTAAGAGTTGTATCATCACCTTTTGGTGTTTTTCCTTCGTATTTATCATTATAATATATATATAATATTTTATAATAAATGCATTTAATTATTGTGCACTAAAATCCCCAAAATAATTGTTTTTTCAATCACAATTGGGATTTTTATATTTAACTTGAAATAAAAGTTTTAAGTATCCAGAGATAAATTTATTCAATCATTAAATTATATAAATTAATGTTTGAATTAATTAATTTCTGAATATACCACACTTTTATTTCAGTTAATGTAAATCTGATTGTGGATGAAGAAAACAATTATTTTTATTTTTTTAAATAAAAACAATAAACTATTTATATATATTATTTTTAGCTTTTTAGTATTGGGATCTTTTTCAAAATTATTCCAATTTTAATTAAAACAAACATAAAAACAATATTGCAGTTTCTTTAATATATGAAATAATATTTATTTTCAAAGCGCAGATGATTTGAAATTAACTTACGAGAGAGTGCAAGTCTCTCAGCGCTTGTGATTATTAATAGCCAATCAGATCGTAAATACTGGGACAACGATTTAACAAGAAAAGAGTGGTAACCACTCTTAACTTTACTTGTCTGTCTATATATCCAAGCCAGTCCAAAGTACTTATATCTGAAAGTGTGAATATTAAATACCTTCACACACTACTCACTGACTTGCACTCTCTCGTAAGTTAATTTCAAATCATCTGCACTTTGAAAATAAATATTATTTACATATATTTCTGCAATTTATAACATCGATAATCTACTGCATAGTGAATCTAAAGATTTCATGCTGTATGTTTGTAATTTGAAGTCAGTGAGTAGTGTGTGAAGGTATTTAATATTCACACTTTTAGATATAAGTACTTTGGACTGGCTTAGATATATAGACAGACAAGTAAAGTTAAGAGTGGTTACCACTCTTTTCTTGTTAAATCGTTGTCCCAGTATTTACGATCTGATTGGCTATTAATAATCACAAGCGCTGAGAGACTTGCACTCTCTCGTAAGTTAATTTTAATATATGAAAGGAAATTCTTGTGCATTAAAAATCAATTCCGATATTATTTTGTTATGAAAGAAGCATTTCAAAAAAAGAAAACTTTTATAATCAAAGGAAATTAAGATTTGTTTTCATTTCTATTGGAATTTACTGTAAATGTTTTTTAATAGAAATTTTTTTGGCAAAAAAATACATTGCCCTCTCATGCACATCACTAAAAACTTACTAAACTGATGTTAATGTTGTGTTTGAAATTTGACCCACAAAGTCTTAGATTAAATAAACCAGTGGAAAACTCTGAAATATTTTATTGTCATAATACAATATCATTGATTTTTAACACATATAAAACTTGGAAGAAATCCATTTGATAGAAATATATTAAAAATTGACTACAAAATTTATTCTAAACAAGCATGCAAATAAATAAGCAGTTTCTAAGTTAAATAAAAGGGTTTAATAGAAATAAAGTAATTAAAATTTTCTAAATAGTCTTTTATTACAGAAATAATCAATTTATTCTTTTTCACTGCTGTCATTTATTATAAACTTGATAATCACTTGATACTAGTTAGTAGTATTTATTGAGTTCATATCCAGTGTTATCCTATCTAGATCCTCAGATCTGTTTCTGGCTTTATTATCTTTATCTTTAAGTTTACAATAGATGGCAGCAAAGTAGAATAAATAGAGTCATATAATGTTTTTGGTTCTTTTAATGAAAACGTAAATGTAAGTTTTGATTCACCTTTTATTAAGACAGATGTGAAGTGAATCAAATAGATTATTAAAAGTTAATTGTTGAATAATTACTAGTTAATTATCATTATAAATCACTATTTAAATATGTAGACTTGCCAATAGTCACATTTAGCTGTCTAATAATCAATGGAAGATATAGTGAATATTTTATTTATATACATTTATTAGATACAAACATATGCAAGATATAAATAATCAAATATATGCAAAATTACCAAAATGTTAAATGCTGACATAATTATAATAAGTTTGATTGAGCATTATTAAAAAAAAAACCATTGAAAATCCAAATAAAAAACTAAGACATGTAAGGACTTAAATTATCTTTTTCTACTTTTAATATTGATTTACAAGCCATATAAATATCAAAACATTATGATTTTTCTATCTTACATTTAAAAATCTAAATTTACACCAATTACATCTAATGCACCTTACATAATAATGGTTAATCAGTTTTGTAAGCATTAGTGGTCTACAGATATTGGACAACAGAATAATCTCATTCAGATTAGTTTCTGGTCAGTGAAGAGCTTTGGATCACCAGTATGAATTAGAGAATTCAAGTGATGCTGAGACACTTTCTTTTCATATATACAATTCTTTTGCCAGTGATCAAAAGTTCTGCATCCTGACTTCTGACATCTTGCCTAGCCTAACAAGAATGAATTGTAATGTGATGTGGCTACTCCTTTATCAAAGTCAGGAATTTCTCAGTCACTATGCCCAAAAAATCCTGTTAGCCACCTTACTTTCCCTTTCTATTCCCCACACTAGGTTTTTCCATATTCTTCTCTATCCTGTTCCATCCCATTTCCACAATATGATCTTTATCCACTCCATGACCTTTATATCAAAATCACCCTTATCATTTTCCAAACCCAACCTAAAGACCAAGAAACTACTTTTTGTATAATCATTTAGTTTATATTTATTCTCCCACAACTTCATTATTTTTATCTTTTCTGCTTGTAAGTATTTTTCATTCAATTGGCAGATCCCTAAGTCTTCCTTATATAACTTGCAGATGAAATCACCCACATTTCTCCATTTATGTGTATATTCCCTTGTTGCTAATGATCCTGTTCAAGCCTTAAATAGTAGACTACTTTCCTTGATATTATCATAAATGAACTCACACCCAATATTCTGTTTACTTCTATATATACTTCTTTTTACTCTCTGGGCTAATTCTCCATCTCTCCAGTTCTCTATTTTTTATTAAATGTATCTATTCTTCTATCCCATTCTTTGCCATTATAAATGTAACAATCCCCCTAACACAATCACCCCACCTTCTGTGCAAGTATATTGACATAAAGTCTTTCAAATATTCTGCATGTCATACTACCTTTCTCACCATCTTGTTTCCTGTCCTTACTCATAACCCAATTAAATACTATTTTGGCTATTCTCTTACTATTCTTATATTGAAATTTACCAAACATTTTTTATTTTGGATCTCTCATATAAAAACTTGACCATACCATTTCTCCTTGAATTGCCTCCTTTGCCATCCATAAATCTGTATTTAATGAATGTCTTATTACTTCTCTTTGTACCTTTTCTATGTAATCTAACATCCCTTTACTAACCCATAATACATCACTACCATAAGTTAACCCTGCTACTGCCCCTCCCTTCATTGCTATATCATAATTATTATATGAAAACATTGTTAATTTCTTTATTAATCCCTTTCTTTTCTTTGCTTCATTTATCAATTTTTTCTCCAATTCATTCAAGCAATTTCTCTGATTACTTAAGATGAGTTCCAAATAATTATACATATTCATCAAATTTAACTTTATATCCACTAAAAAAAATTATTTGTCTTCTCTTTGCCCAGCATTTATCATCATTACTTTTGATTTTTCTTCATTCAATTTGATCCCCATCTCTTTAAACACCCTTGCACAAATCTTCAGCACTTTCATATCTTCCCTACTTTCTGTGCACAAAAAATATTATCAGCAAATAAGACCTGATAATGTATACACTCCCTTTCAATCTATTAATAGTATCTCTATTCCTCTTCCTAGTCTTTCTATTGCCCTCTTCATTTCTCTCAAACAAACAAGAATAAAATAAGTGACATAGGGCATCTTTGCCCTAATCCCACTCCATTTTTAACTTCAACTGATTCTAATATTTCCTAATTAATATGTGTAGTAATTATTTTCATAAAATCTCTTAATATGATCCACTAAAGCTCCATTCATTTCCAAACTTATAACCTTACCCATAATCTATTTCTATTTACTCTATTATATGCCTTCTCTAAATCTATAAAGACCATATATAACTACCATCTGTATTTGTACTCATATTTATAAGTTGTGTGACTACAAATAAACTACTCGCTATATGCCTATCCATTCTAAAATATCATATTTTCTTACTATATTATTTTCTTCCATCCATTTTGCTACCCTTCCAGCCACTATATATGCAAAAACTTTATATAATGCTGATGTTATTGCTATTGGTCTATAATTGTTTATCATTCTATGATCCTTACCCTTTCCTTTAAATTTCAGCCTCACTCTTGTATTGTTCCCCATTATCTGGAAATTGCCTTCTGTGTCATCCTATTAAAACATGATAATAGATTTGATTTTGCCCTATTTCCCAAATTTATCACATCTCTGCTGCCCATCCATTTAAATCTCTTGCCTTTCCACTTTTCAACTTCTTCCCTGCCTCATTCAATTCATTTTCTGTAAAAGTAATATTTTCATTACTATGTACTTTTATGTTTGTTATCACTCTGTCCTTCACATCTAATATCTTTCTATATTCAATGCATATTTCTTTAAGATTGCCCCTAATTCTTCTTTAGACTACACACTTTCTCCTCACTATTTAGTAATATAATTTCTCTCTACCTTATATTCCTTTTTTAAATATATTTCCAACATTTTTTACACCCATCTCTTCCACTTTTATTAATATCCTCCAATAATTTACTATTTAATTTCATTCTCTCTCTATAAATATCTATTTTAGTCAACTTCTTTTTATTTAAATAATTTCCCCATTAAATATTAACATCTTTTTCACTTCTTTTGTTTTAATACCACATTTATATTTTCTGCATGCTTTATTCTTCTCTTTTACATTTTTACTAATTCTCATTTTTGTATTACTTTTATTTTTCTGAATATTCTTTACCCAAAATCCTTTTGCCACTTTACCACAAGTCGTTATATTTATCCTCATTAAACTCGTCCAAAATTTCTTCTAACTTATTCTTATCATTCACTCTCCATTCACATCTTTCACTATCCTTTCTACTTTTATTATTATTTTATATTACAATACTAACCATTTCTATTACAAAGAAATTTATGCTCACTATTACATACTCTCTTCTCTTCATTATCAAACACTTTAATTTTTCATACTGTATTCATTCCCTCTTTATCTACTAATACAAAATCTATTGTGTGAAATATATTAAAATTAAAAAATCAGATATATTAATATTTAACTGAGGTTTAAAGTTTATATCTGTGCTACAGATAATCTCTAGTTTAGAAAATGATTAGTAAATCATTATTGTATTTATGTGAGGTGGATGGTGTCAAAATTGTGAATGGGATGAGTTTGACAATGATAAATAAAAATGTAACAATTTTTTTTCAAAAGCTGTCCATTCTTATTATCCACACCATCAATTTTTCAATATGCCCATTCATATCCCCTATAACCATTATTTTCTTCATCCTTTTTTGAAACTGTGTATATCCTTGAATAGGCATTCATATATGCTACAGTTACACTCCATTATAGTTTGACTATCTCCAGTGGCTATATACACTATAGCTACCATCCATTCTTGTCTTCCTAACCTTATCTCAAACCTCAAATATTATTGACACTTTACAGTATTTAAATATTTTTTTGACATAACTCCTATACCACCACCCTTTTTTTCTATTTATACTATCCCATACCAAATCTTCCAGTGTAGGTTCTTCTTCTTCTCTTTAATGTGTTTCCATTATTGTTAATGCCTCAAACCTTTTGTTTTTAACTGTTTCATTTAATATTGCAACTACTTTTCTGGTCTCATACCACCTTGCATATACAAATTCCTTTCTTTTTACTCTTTTATAAATTCTTTTGACTCTTTCTTCTTTATTATATTTGTAATTAGTTTGTTTATTATTAGTTTTACAGATCCCTTCCCTCTCCACATATACATTTATATTTGGATCAGCTACTCTTTGTTTACTTCTTACATCCTGTCCATTCTTGACCTTCTTTTTGATAATACTGTAATTTAAAACTCTACTCCCTCCCTTTTTAAAGTTTTCTTAGCTATAATATTTTTCATAAATCAAAATCCCTAATGCTTAACTTCCTTGTTTTTCTAAATGCAATCCATCTTTACTGTCACAAACATAACATTATCTCTGTCACATAATTTTTTCAATCTCTCATTTATAGAACATGCCTCATCTAACATATACCTATTGTCAAATCTTGGCAGTAATCCTACTACATTTACTCTTCCTTTAGCCTTATTCAAACTACTAATCAATTCTTTGCATTAATCCATTGCTCTCTCTGATGGCTCTGATAAATTGTTCCCACAATAGCATAAACATTTCTACTCCCCTGTTTATTTACCTTATGTGCAACACTAATTCTAACTCCAAGCAAACATACTCTTACAAACTATTTACATTTTCTCTTGCAATTACATCTTCACAGCCTCTAATTGGTGAGTCCCCTATCAAGACTGTCTCATAGTTTACTTTCCCTAATTCATCTATAACATTCTCTTCAACTATCTGAACTTCCTTATCTACTTCTTTCTTATTGTGTCTGTTTATTAATTCTTTGATCTGCCCACACTTCATATCTAATGTTTTTTTTACTTCTACATCCTTTACTTCTTCTTCTTCTATCTTACTTATTCTTTCCCTAGCTATCCCCATTGCACTATTTATTTTGTCATCCATATCTCTTGTTACTCTATTAAATATATACTCCATTTTATTGTCCATATCTACATTTTCCTACATTTCTCCTGAATTTCTCTTTAAATTATTTACACTTAAAAACCATTTTTCATCGCTTTTGGCACATTTATACATGAATATATTTATAGGATTCCAGCTCTGCTCCCTATTGTAAGTTTGAGTAAACCAAATAGTATGATTTCAAGACTATTTCTGGCTTATGACCATTATTATTAAAGAATTTAGATTTGGATTTAGGGCATCTGGATTTTTTGAATTAATGTACACTGTATATAGCAAATTTTTTTTGTATTATCAACCTACAAGATAGAAATTTTAATATCATTTTAATATTTAAAATTCTAAATCAATTTATTTGAATAGCTATATAAATCTGATAATGACTTTAAACCAAAAGCTAGCTTTACTATAGGGAAAGAACAACATTGGATAAAGAATTAATAAACACTATCTCATAATACCTGCTGATTTACCAAGTTTAGAATTAATTTAAAAAAGGAGTAATATGAAGAGAGATTAGATTGCTCCTAAAAAAGCACTGTGTAATGTGGATTCATGTGATAAGTTATGGGTTTTAACTAACATAATAGAAGATGGATGCTGGTTGGATATTTGAAGTGTAATGCTATTTTATTACTAAATTTTAAAATAATGGCTTTAGAAATTATTAATTATTCTTACATAAATAGATGTAAAATAGTAATTTAGGATTACTGAAAAATATTATTTCCCCACCAAGTAGTCATAAGTTTGAGTGATAATGTCTTTTTTTTCAACATTCATTTTATACATTTCACTCTTCTTCATCCACAGATCATATTAGTACTTTATTAGAAATTCTCAATTGGTTTACTTCTTATCTCATAATTTTGTTGTAATGAACTAAATAGATTAATGAATATACCATATGATAGACAATTAATACTGATGATATTTATAACAATGTACATCCAAATTATATAACACTGATATTAAGTTTTAATACTGTACCTGTAACAAGTTCTTGCAATTTTTTATTTCATTCATTTTACCCTGAAGATTGCTAAGTTGATTGTACTTATTTAGATATTTGTTCATTATTAAATCTACATTAGTGTATATATATATTATAAATAAAAAAATCGTAGTACCATTTAATTTTAAAAAATTAAATAAATTGCAAAAGCATGCTTTCAATTACTATACAATGTTAAAATGAATACATAAACTCCCACAATGCATTGTTTCATGTTATTCCCCATGCTTCATTAATTTTCATATTAGCTTTTAGTTGATTAAACAAATTATTTCCTCTATAACCACAAATACTTTTTTTTCGTCTATACAAATTGAAAACAAACTCTTCATTTCATGTCAGTTCATGGTCCTTAAATATAAAAGATATTTGCGCATTATTTATTTTACGTTTTTAAAATCTTTTTAATGAATATCTAAATTCACAAATATATGAAATCTTACAAAGGCAGATAATTTTATATATTACTTTAATTCTGTTGTTAGTATTATTAAGTGGAAAGTGGATAGCAAATAATATTTTGAAAATATATTAATAGAAGTATTGAATAGCTTCACATTCTCAGATCTAACTGCTTCAGCTTCACCTATTTATATAGAAAGTAGGTTGAAGTTAAGAAGGGTTCCCCTATTTTCTTCCAATGTGTAAGCTTGTGGTTAAAACCTGGAGAGGTCCCTACCTTCGCATTTTCAACTGCACGTGCTTTAGGTTTATTGCCTTAGTAAATATTAATAGAAGTGGTAATCATTATGTTAAAAATAATAAAGATCTGGTAAAGGAAATTAGAGAAAAAGTGGATCAATATAGTAATTATAATTTAACAATGGTAAAAATGGACATGGTATTAATGTACACTAATATTAATGTGGAGAAAGCCATAGAAGTGGCAATTGATAAATATGAAAATGATAAGGGTAAAGAAATAGAAATACCAATAAGAAAATTGATAGAGATTATGGAAATTTGTTGCAGAGAAATTACATTTGAGTTTAAAGAAGAGTATTATAAATAAAAGAAAGAGTTATTAATAAGAGGGACATTAAGTGCAGTGCTAAGTGATATGTATATGGAAAGGATAGATTTAATGATGAGTAATAAGAATGCTCCAATATTTATGAAAAGATATGTGGATGATTATCTATTGATTTTTAATAAAAGCCAAAGACAAATAAATTTTTTCTTTGAAGAAGTTAAGAGATTAGATGAAAGCATAAAATTTACAATAAAAAAAGAAATGGAAAATAAGTTATTATATTTGGATATTTTATTAATAAAGTTATATTCTAATGGTAGGTGTAAAATAGAGATATCAATATATAAAAAGATGAATATAGATAATAATGTAGCTATTTGTAATTCAAATATAGGTAAGAAATATAAAATAAATAGTATTACTTCAAGAACCTATAGAGCTATAAATTATTGCACAAATAAAGAGGATTATAATAAACAAGTAGAATTGATAGTTTAGGAATTTAAAATTAATGATTACCCAGTAAAGATTATAGAAGATAATATAAAAATGTCAGAAGAGAGATTTATTGTTAATAATAATGAGGAGAATAATAGAAAGAAGGATGAAGATAATAAAGATAAATATATGGATATAAAAACATATAATAATAATAATAATAATAATAATAATAATAATAATAATAATAATAATAATAATAATAATAATAATAATAATAATAATAATAATAATAATAATAATAATAATAATAATATAGTAAAGAATATAAATAAAATAATTTGGGGAATTAATAAGAAATTTAATAATGTAATAAAATTAAAGTGGTAAATAAGAAAAGAAAGAGTGTGCTTAATATTTTAGCTAATAAATATATAGGAAATATAGAAAATTGTATAAATGAAGTATATAAAATAGAGTGTAAATCTTGTCAGGAGAAAAATATTAGGAAATTATGTGGGTGAAACAAAAAATTTAATTTACCCAAGATTGACTCAGCACAGATATGATAGATCACCTGTTTATTTACATTCATTAGAGACAAGGCATAAGTGTAAAAAAGGAAGTATTAAAATTATAAATCATACTAAAAAGGGAGGAATAGAAAGATAAAGAAGGCTATATTGATTAAAAAGCTTAGGCCATTTCTTAATAAGGATCTGGATTTGAAAACATTAATTTTGTAGGAATATTTTTAATGAATAGGTATGTATAGATTTTAAAGAATTAGAATAATATATAGTTTTGGAAGGTGTTCAGTGTAGAGGGGATATAATAAAAGTTTTAAAAATTTTTAAAAATTATTTTGGTTAAAGGAGTAGAAAAAGTGAGGATTATAAAAGGTAATGTCAGTTAAAAAATTGAAAGATAATAAATAAGTAATTAAAATAAATAAAAATTAGATTAAAAGGCAATTTTGGGATTTAAATGATTAGAGTATGAAGAAATAAATGTTAAAAAATAAAAATATTATATAAAAGAAATTAATTGAATATAAGTGTGGGATAAAGAGATATTAGATTGTAGAGATATTAAAGGTCCATATTTAAGCTAATATTTGTAGTGTTTGAAATGTTTATATATATATTGGTATATATGTATAGATAAGTCTTAATTGTATATGTTTAAATATTGTAGCTCTGATGATGACTTCTGGACAGTTGAAACTGTAGGAAAGAGAAGATAAATAAATCATATATAAAACTGTATTGTAGAGTGTAAAAAATTAAGGTGTATTTGGTATATTATATTATTTTTAAGTGGCCCATTATTTATATTGAGTAGTAGACTGTATGCAACATTTAATGCTCAAAATAAATATATCATATCTCTTTATTATTGCTTTGGCTTTATATTATATTGAAATTAATTTTTTATTATTATTAACATTATTTGAATTTCTTCTAAAATTTCCTATCACTTCTGTAAAAGAATCCTGTGTATAACATCTAATATTTTCATCATTTATATACTTATATAATATGTCATTCATAAATAATAAAAATAAAAATGTCTAAAGACATTCATTTTATAAATAAAAGGAACTTTAGTACCAGGGTGGACATCTCTCTTCTCTTACACTTTATATACAAATTATAATCAAAATATTTATCAGATCTGTTTACAATTATATTCAAATATTTTATCGACTTATTAATCTACTTCTCCAGTGTTTATTTCAAATTCAGCATAAATAAACTACTTAATAATACCAAAAACAAGAGTAATAAAAAACAAAAAAAATATGTAAAATTATTTATTTATTTTGATGCTTTTTGGTGTTCAATGAAAAATATCTTTAATGAACAAGCTTGTTTACAATTTGGATGAAATAAAAATATAACACAAAGAGAACAAAAAAAAAGAGTAAAAGATATTTTTATTAATAGAGAGAAAAATTTGCATAATCAATATTGGGTATGAAATATTATCAAGCATGAAAGATAATAGGAAATAGTGCATTATGGGAGATAAAATATTTGTTTTAAGATTATATTGTTGATAAAGATTATATTATGGTAATCGAAAGCATGCTTCTACAATTTATTTAATATGTAAAATTTAATGATACTATGATTTTTTATCAAGTATATTTGTTATGGTTTATGTTGATGTTACACATACAGACACACACCCACATATATATATATATATCAATTATTCTCTATATAATATACAAATAACAAACAAGCTATCACCAAACAGAGCATGCATGATATAAAAACTATTAACACTTGAGCAGAGTGCTGATGTAGAACACTAAATACACACATTCTATCAAAATACCTAGCACTTGCTAATAATTTTCATATCACATATGCTCCATTTTGCATATTGATGAAAATATGTTTGTTAAATACAGATATGTATATAATAAAAAGCAGATAAATAAATATAAAAACTTGCAGATTAATTCTGTTCAATGGCAATTGCTGTGTTCACTTGGGCTTATGGAATCAAGATTATTCAGATAAATATATAAGAACTCTTTTAATATACTATACTAGATGTACATAGCGTTCAAAGCATCTTTGGATTGTTAATGGTTTTTATATTATATATACTGTATTTTAGTTTGCACATAGATAAAAATGTGTTTGTTTTATACAAGCATGTTCCAAAGTTTTAGCTGGATTGCACTTAACATCAATTAGGTAATGAATGTTATTGCAATAGTTTTTGCAGAGACATAATTTCTTGTGCGAAACAAAATTCTCTGAAAAATGGGTATAACACTATCAGTTTTATATATAAGCTAAGAGGAAAGTTAAAATATAATTCTAGTATATTAAAATTCTAGAATGAAAAGTAGATGAATAAGTAAATATATCATTTTACAGCTTAATTTTGAATTAATGCTATTTTCCATGTTCATTTGAATTTGTGAGATCGAGTCTAAGTGAGTATATGAGTAAGCACATCCAATACTAAGTATTACACTGTAATGTAACAGATCTATAAATATCTTTTTTTTTTTTTCAATTTCTGATTATTCTTAAGATTAAATGGAAATTTCTTGATAGAGCCTTTGGAGTAAAGAACAAAGAAATTTTATTGACATTTCCCAACTAGGAGAAATTTTGTTGATATTTATCTGAAAGTAGGAAGTTTTATTGTAATATAAAAGAACGATATTAATATTGAAACAAAAATTAAAAATCGTTTCCAATTAAAATAACATTCTTTGTAATCAGGAAAAAAAACACTGAAAACAAAAACTAACTTTTGTTTACAATTACATTAGAATATCAAGAACTAAATACAGAGAGGAGAGGATGAAAAAGATATATAGAGAGAGGGGAGAGAAGAAGGAAAGGGAAAAAGAGATTGAGAGGGAAGATATCTAAAGGCAGAGAAAGGGAGAAGGAAAAAAGAGAGAAAAAATTGATAATGATTTTAAGTATCTAGACATTATTAATTGAAGTGAATGCAATTAAAATAAATAACTTTTCTATATGACTTCAATTTTTTTATTATCTTTAATTAATTTTATGTTTATCTTTAAAAAAAAAAGCAACATTATTTTATTATATATGTATTTGTATAATATTGAACAATATAAAAATATGTTACAAATTATTTATTGATAATGATGGCAGTAAGTATTATGCGTAAAACATTAATCAAATAAAAACATTTGTAGATTAAATTGTTATTTCAGCTCTCTTCAGTAATAAAACTTGGCTAATTAATAAAATTTCAATTTATATATCATCAACTCTTATTCTTCTCCTTTACTTTCTTTGCATATCTTCATATATTCATGTATAGCTTATACTAACTTCTTTCATATACACTTCAATGCAAAAAAAAAAAATTCTTAATAAAACTTCTTTATTTTCCTGACAGTTTTGACTGGTTTGAAAAGCTCTGATGAAGACTGCTGGACAGTCAAAACTGTCAGGAAAATAAAGAAGTTTTATTAATAAATTTTTTTTTTGCATTGAAGTGTATATGAAAGAAGTTAGTATAAGCAACATATAGCATCAAGCCAAAAGTTTGTTGTTTGAGTAATATTTTATGTTAAATGATTATTATTTTTTTAAATATAAATATATAATCAAATGGCCCTAGTGCTCAGAAGTTTGTAAATTGTTTGAGTACCTGAAGATCCAAAACAGAAATCTATCTGGAAGCATCACACTGCAGAATATATATAATACATAATAAAACTTCTAAATTCAATCTACTTCTTAAAACATATGGATAAAAATATATGTTAAAACAGCTAATCCTTAAGATGCATTTCTGGAAGAACTTGCCATCATTAGATGGTACAAATTTTTGCTTACACATGTCTTTATCACTATTTAGCATTTGTCCATAGCAAGCATCTATAATTTCATTTATAAAAGTGACTCCACTTAAATACATTCATTATGATGACATTGTATATCTGCATTACCCACAAAAAATACATTATATGTAAATCTTTTATGGTATAAATAATGAATAATTTGTATAGAAGTATTTTAGATTACTGATATCATCATCAGTACTCAATACAGTTTGTTTTCTTTGTCCCTGTAAAATCTTTAAACTTTAAATTTAACTTCAATTCCAATCTCATAAAATTTTTCCATGAGGAAAAATATCATAGAAAAAAAAATTTATTATAAACAATTTAAATAATTTAAACAGGCTTTAGTCTGTACTCAATGTGCTTTAAAATTTGCAAATTTTGCTGATAGAAGGATCCTTCCAAACTACGACACAAGATAGTGACTTTTATAAAGATAAGAATAGCTGTCTTATCTTTAACCTAAATGTCCATTTATATCGGCAAATCTGAAGCATCTTGACTTGGAAGAGTGAAGTAGTTGTTTTCTCTACTGTTTAAGTCCACTATTTCCTTTACAAATTAACTTCATGAAATCTTGCGATTTACAGCAAGTTAATATTATGATCTTAATGTTGGAAATTCTATAAACTATTGAAGAGTAGTAATTAATTTATTAAGTGCACAGAGAGCTTATGTAAATAGTCTGAACAGGCATTACCCTGTATTCAATATGCTTTAAAATTCGCAGTAATCAAGCATATTTTGCCAATAGAGGGAATCTTCCAAACCATGACACAAGATAGTGATTTTTATAATAAATAGACAATGTATTAATACTTTAATACATAGTTTCAGAAAGATCACATGACATCTCATTTTTATCTACATATTTTCAATTGGCAATTATTACAATTTAAGTAATCAAAAGTATTTCTTTATGTTATATATTATTTATTTGTACTATTATTGCAATTTTAAAAAGTGCACACACATATATGTGTCTGCACATGGTAAATATTTGCAATGAATCAAATCTTTCAGATTTGTGATGCTCTTCTCAAAACTTTTTCATAAATCTTGAGCTGTTACACATATGAAAATTTTTTAGACTAACTTCTCTTACTGCACATATATTTTACTTGACATCTCAGTATCTCAGGTGAGGAAGAAATATGAAACACTTGAACATCCACATAAAAATGATAAAGCCAGATTTTTCTGTTTATATGTCTTAATTTCAACAAATTTTATTTTGAGTTTAAATGTTTTTAGCAATAAGACATACTTTAATATTCATATCATGTATATGAGGATAATTTATATTCACATTATAGCACTCAATGGAATGGAAATAATTAATTTATTACATGATCACCATCTCTTATACTAGCACATAATTGTTATTAAACAAGGCAAAACTCTCCATACAGTAGTGCCACCCTGTGCCAACCAGAGTAATCAATGAATGCCAGAAGGCATGTGCATAAAATCCCTATCCAAGGCACTAGATAGGAATTTTATAGATAGGGATTTTATGCACGAGCCTTCTGGCATCCATTGTGCATAAAATCCCTATCTAGTGCACTAGATAGGGATTTTATGCACATGCCTTCTGGCATCCATTGATTACTCTGGTTGGCACAGGGTGGCACTACTGTATGGAGAGTTTTGCCTTGTTTAATAATTTACTTGAAAATATCTGTGAGCAATCAAATCTTTTAGAATTGTGCCTCACTCCTTCAAAATTTATTATAAATTTGGAATATAAAATTTTTCAGCTCCACCTCTACCATCATATGTGCATTTGAGCAAAAATCTTGGTTCATCAGACAATTTAGAGAACTAAAATACTTGAACATTCATAGTAAACCATATTTTCATTAAGGCAAAATGTGCTACAAAGCTAATTTCTTAAAAAAGTTTAAGTTAAGATAAATATAGTACTATAATTGTTATAATAATGTTTATAGGAACTTAAATTTTGTTAATGTGAATTTATAAATGATTATAAAATACATTAAAGCTATTTTAAAAGTTAAAATTAAACTTGTTACTCACATTGAGTTTATTTTGGCTTATTATACATTTTATATTTTACCTATTTATTAATAGCATAATTTAAGAACTTATCTATTTTAAATATATTTCAAAATCTCTATTCAATGATTAATAAGCTACCAATATTATTACACAGGATAACATAATGAATATACTTAAGATACAATAATTTAAGCTACCATATGTTAATAGAAACTGTTGACTTATTATTTAATCCATTTATTTAGACTATTAAACAGCCAACTCTGCTTTAAGAGTCAAGACCATTATTGTTCTACCTTTTAATTATTAGTTTTACCTTATAGGACTCTTTAAAATGAAAGAAAAATATCAGCATTTTAAAACAAACTGGGTATAAATGATAAATAACATAGCTTAATGGTATAGATGGAATCATCTTGAATGGATAGGCATTAAATAACAATCTACTATAAAATAACTTTTAACTAATATTATCTTTTATCATGGTTTTTCTAAGTGCTAAATACAATCTACATTTTCAAATATCATATTTCAGAAACGATTTCACTGTTATCAATACCAAACCATTAAAACTTAGGAATATGAAGCATAATAAAATATACAATATATCCAGAAATATAATAGGGTTGAGCTAAGGCCAAAGAACAAAAAAACAACCTAGACCACTGTCATCTCATGACTGCATATGGTCTGTAATACCACTTCTACTACACCTTTGGGAATATAAAAGGAAGGGATGATCAATCCCTTGTTTAAGCAACTATAACAACACATGATTTGAAATCCCAGTGTCACTTCTGGATCACTTTTAAGGATATGAGAAAAAGGAAGAGGCACTTAATCCCTTATTTAATAACTAGATCAATATACTACAAAAGTATGGCATTAATTTGCTCAAAGTTTGATAGTCATTATTCATGATTCACCAATGATGGTCATTTATATCATCATTTAGCGAAAGAGAATAAGTTTACTTGATGTGATGTAACATGGACCAACCACATATTCCAAAATATTATACACTCATCATTATAACCATTTAACATGATAACAGATAAATCTAATACTAACATTACTTGCCATGAATATATAAAGGAACTAGAAAAATTGAATATATTATTATTTGACACATAAAATCTATAACTATCATTATCAATTCGAGGATGACCCATAACTATAGCCATGATTAGCTATTAATTAGTTAAATATAAAAAAATACCATGTTTAAAGCACTTAAATTAACCAAAGTTACATACTGCCCATTTATTATTATTCAACAATTGTAACTTTTTATCCAAGAAAAAAAAAAATTAAGAATAAATTGTAATAGTTTCTTACCTGTGTTCATATTTTAAATATGAATGAAATTTACAATGAATAAAATTACTTTACCTTTTTTTTTTATATTTGATCAAATTTATATTTATCATGAGTTTAATTTTTTTTTTTTTACACAAACCAGTTTTTAAAACCGTAATAATAATATATACAATATTACAAGAGAAAACATATATTATTATTAATAATAAAGACTTCTATGTAAACTTCTTGTTTCACAATTCTTCTTATGAAACTAAGAGAATGAAATCTTGATTGAAACCCTTTTTAAAATCTGCAGCATTATGTAATTGATAAATGTTCTTGCCCACGTGGAGTATATTTCATATTTATTTATTAGTTTAAATTATAATCCTAATACTTTGCTTGATCTAAGAACAATTGTAGTTTTCATCCATTAACTTCAACACTTTGCTATTCTGGGAATTATAAAAAAGTTGAAGATAAACATTGATTCTTATCTTCATCATCATATATGGGTTTCATATACTTTATTAATTAATGGCACTATTTAATAATTAACATATTAGAAATCTCATTCATAGTATGATAACATAATTAAAATACCAAAATTTCATTTGACATTTGATTCACTTTTAAAAAGATTCTACAACATGATTTAATAAGTATATCAATTTTGCTTGTAACTGGAAATTATAAGATGGCGTATTCATTTTTGCCCTAACACGAGTTTTAAGGCAATGTTGAGAATATCTCATATTAAAACTCTTAATAAATATTTTATAAACTCTTACAATTTAGTATCTTCATTTATATTATTTTATTAGATAGGTATAAGTTATTACTGTACTTTATTTAATTGCAATATAACATTTTTTTTTTTTTAATTTATTTTCTCCATGTAATGAAATCAATATAGTATAATAAAATTGCAGTAGTTAGAGTTAACTTTAATATAATATTTCACATTAGTTTAAACATGTCATGAGTGCCTTATAAATTCAAAAACAGTAATAAAAGACATTAAGTATCTTCCATCATAGTTCTGCTTATTTTTAAATTCATTCTGACTGAAAGTACAAAATAATTTTCTTTTCATTCTTCTTACCATCTGAAATAAGTCATAATTAATTTTATAATGCACACAGCAAATATAATAATTAAAACAGTTATAAAATAAAGAATAAAATGTTTATAGTTAGATTAAATTTGAAGTCCATTTTGGCAGGACTTTTCTTCCAAGATGTCTACCAGTTTTAAATGTGAACTTTTTATAATTATCGATTGACAGTAGTGATGTGTTTCATATATGTAGGTCAAACGGAGTTCCTACTCCATTAGTTTCAGGTTAAAATACAATTCAATTCCATTTTTAATTCAATTCAAATTCAATTTTACTTTTTAATAATTTTCAGCTTCCCAGTTCTTTGTTAATTTAGTTCTTCCATTTTGTTCTTAAGTTCTCCCATTCTTCCCAGTTGCTCTCCCCCATAAAAATCTATGTTAGCCTATTTATAAACTTTTAGCAGTTAGGATCATTGTACAAATTGATAAACCAATGGAATTATTGTATGTGCATACATTAACATTCAATTAATAATTCTCCATCTAGAAGCATAAGCAATAACTAAATAAACTGCCAAAAACTATTTTAAATTGCAATAGAAACATGCTTGAGAATTAATTATAAAGATTAATTTAGAATAGCTATAATTTTAAGTCTTTTTGATTATTATTTAATAATAACAAAATATAAAAATGTTTCTATACTGCAATTCTCAGGTTCAAGCTCTTCTCATTGCACGTTTTAGTTTAGCCACCAAACCTATCTGTGCTGGGTTCAAACCCTATTAAAATGAATATTTTAATAAATGAACATAAATCTTTCTATCATGGCTGGGTGTGCAGCATTAGATATGCACGTATAAATAAACCCTGTACATACATAGGCTAGTAGATGTTGCAGCAAATATTTTATAAAGAAATGATTTATGTTATAATTTTAAATAGTAGAAATGTCAATTTATTTCATTTAGTAAATGTAAATTCGTATGTGGATGTATGATTCACCTTATATAATAATACATATAGAGAGGCATGAATTAATTTTGTAAAGGAGCAAAAAGTTTTTGTTAAATTAGTTAAAAATAAAAAGTTAGCTGTAAATAGATTTGCATTTAATTCCACTGCACCTGGGGTTAAATCAAAGTTAGAAAATTGATAATTGCTATACTCAAATTTGTTTATAGCAAAAATATAGTCATTAAAATCACTGTAGCAAAACTATTTTGACACCTGGAAGAGGATTTGCAGTATCATGAAAACCTAAACAAAAGTATTTTTGATCAAATTGAGAAATCTTACAATTTAGTGTAATATTTTAGATAGAGTTAATGGGTTTCCAGGTGAAACAGGTTCTTTTCTAGTAAAAAATATAAATAGGGTACATTTTAAGCTTGAAAGGGGAGTCATTAATTTTGGAAGAGCATCGCCATACTGAATCCACATCAGATCGATCTTTGAAAGATCTGACTGGAGAAAGGCGACAGCTGCTTCTAAACCCATTAAAAGAATGGTGCAATCACTGCTAGCCGATGCTTCAACCATCAGAGCTGCCACAAGAAACCATCCAACTATGCCCGCTCAAGAAGACCACGATACCTGAAAGCCAACACTTTATCCAGTCCAGCAACTAATCGGTAATGCCAATCTATAACCTCAGAGTTCTGTGTTAATGAACCATTTCTAAATTCAAATTTTCTACTTCAAAGTTTAAAGCTTGCAAACTATAAAATAATGTAATTTTTAAATCCTATAAATGTTTTATTATAAATTCTCATTAAAGTAAATAGTATTTCATTTGTATAACTTGTCTATATCTTTACAAATATCTTAATTAAACTAAATGTTATCAATGCTAATTTCTTTGTCTATCACTGCAGTTGTGCCTATAATATTTCTTTACTGTTATTTTTGTTATTTATATGCCAATGCTTCGAAGCAGCGAGCATTTAAACATAATAAATATTCGGAGATATAATTGCCAATATCTTCCCATAACTGTTTCTTAATGACATTCTCCATGCTCTCTGGTTTGAATTCCTATAATTTTTATTTAATTTAAAAATGTATGGTGGCTTACTATTAAATTTCCATTTTATTGAGATTAAAGTAATGTGCTAGTCTGAGTAATATGAAAGTATATTCAGTAATTATTTGGCCAGTCTATCAAATATACTTTTCCATCCCTCATAATAATTTCTATGTATAGATTAAAACTTATAAACCAGAGTTTTATTATATTTCATTTATCCCCCTAATGTCGTTTGATTATATAGCATTGTTAGAATTGGCTCATAATAGTAATACTGACCAGGCTATTGCCCCACAAATGTGTAATAATTAATGTCATACTTTCACTTGGCAGATTAGATACATTAAATTCAGGTTCAATGTTTAACATTTTGCTGCATCTTCTCCTTAAGATGGGGCCTCGGGAAAGACCACCCCATCTTTATCTTCTTTCAGAGTGCACACTAGTAAGACCTGATGTATAATTCCAGGCAATTGTTAAACCATTAAGCATTACATGATCACCATCTCTTATACTAGCACATAATTGTTTATAAACAAGGCAAAACTCTCTCCATACAATAGTGCCACCCTGTGCCATCCAGAGTAATCAATGAATTCCAGAAGGCTTGTGCATAAAATCCCTATCTAATGCCTACTCATCCAATATCCCCAGACTGTATGGAGAGAGTTTTGCCTTGTTTATTTCAGGCGGTTGTGTTAGCCACCCCGACCTTTTAGCAGCATGAAGTTCGGTTCCAGGGTATCAGTGTTGGTCACAAAAACCCATGACTCTAATCTATCCACAGGATGCTCTGTTATTGTAATTTGCCAGTGCCATAGCATGTCAGTGATCTTGTTATAGCCAATTCTGAGTCCCATAATTTAATTAATTATTCAGTATTAAACTGAAATTTATATCTTTGGTTTCTGGGTTCAATCTCTATCCTGAGCTGAGTTATATGCTCATACTTTATTAAAGTAATAATGTCACAATAAATATTTTGTCTAAAATATTTCTTTAAATGTTTAAATAGAATATTTAAAAAGATAGTAAATATTTTGCCTAAGATTGGTACATAATTTTTATAATAGTAGCTACCACTTTCAATAGAAATTGGCATTACCTAATTAGACACCGCTTAGTGATTTCTTTAAATATGTCAATATTAATAATTAAAGATTTAATGAGGAGACATGCTAAATCTTCATGTTATAAAGCCTGCATGCTTTTTCCACATTAATTTATGTTTTATTTGTTTAATAAATATATGTTAAATTTATTCTGTTTTTGTGTTATTTCATGTTCCTATTTCAATTCAATTCAGTCTTAGATAATTATATATGCATTAATTACCATTTATGAAAGTTATCTTTAATTTCATGCTGATAGCAATTAAATTAGCTAATATATATATTTAAATCCCAGAGTCTCCTGTTTCTCTCTGCCCTATGCCAGCCGCGAAAGATGGGTATACTATGTGTAACTTCAAGTGGAGTCATTCGTAGAGTCTTGAGTCATGAAGTACTGGCAAATGAATTGAAGTGTGGTCGGATTCAGGATGTCACAATCCTGGTCTGGTTAGCTTTGGTCTCTTTGTCTGGATTCTAGATTCTGTTATGCGAATGTACGAAACTTGACCATTACAATACTTTTAATTTATTAATGACACTAATAAATTATTATTCTCACATTATTGAAATTAGTCCATCTGACAGACTGCATATAAAAAGTCTCATACACAATCTGGCAGAAGACAGCACATTTCTTGAACAGTTCAATTCTTTATCACTCTCAGGAGATTTCTCGATGAAATTTACTTATTTTTATAATTTAGCAACCATGATAACACACCAATGATATAATACACCTATTTAATATTGAATAGTTACTTTTTTTAATTATTACCAATTAAAATTTAAAAGTTTATATAATTGGCCACTTAAATAGAGTTTGACAAACATCGAGGCCAACCATAAGGTTATAATATATACTGTATATATTTAAAAAAAAAATTCTCTCAATAGATGGCAATTTGAGACTCATATGGATTGCTTTAGGGGGGGGGGGTTAGAATGGTTATAGAATAACTGTGATGAAAACTGTAGATCAGCTGAAACTGTAAGCAAATAGAGCTAAAATTAAAATATTAAATTGCACAAGAAGTTTATAGTAATTATATTTATTGCAATTCAAACTGATAACGAGAAAATGTTATGTAGGATGGATAGAATTGAAAATAAATGCAAATAAAACTAAAGCAATGAATAATAAGCAGTGATATAAAAATATTAAGAGTAACCTAGAAAGAAGGTTAGTAGTTTTAAATAATTAAATATTTATATAACTGATGATGGAAGTAAGGATAAATTAGAATGAGAATTTCATTGCTTAACAAATATTTATTAAGGGTAAAACAATTTTGTTGTCTATTGAAATTATATTTAAAAAAATAACAAACAATTCAATTCTTTTTTTTTTTAATGTGTCAAAGCATCGGCCGGGAAAACCATTCAATTCTTTAGCTTACACACTATATGATAAAACAAGAGCAATCTTCTATTCTAGTGCCATCTATCGAAATATTGAGTAATTGGCAATTATAAGATAATAACGAACGTAACTATCCAGACGTGTTTCTTGTTTTGACCTTAATTAATGAGATTTGGGATTAAAAACTAAAAACATATTTGCATTATTCCCACTTATAAATCTTAAGCTTCAATGATAAAGGCAAAATGCAGAAACCTGTCTGTGAATGAGCATTTAAATGCAGCGATTAGACTCAAGATTCCATAAATGGCATTGACAGTAAAGAGTTACTTTTGTTTTAGATTTAAAAACAGACTGTTACATGTTTTGTTTGAAAAGTTGTTTTATATGAAATGGCGATGTAGACAATTAAGAAAGAAGAGTAGAAAAAAAAATGGAAGCGCTGGCTAAAAAAATTGAAAGAGATGTTGGAAAAATAAGGACAACTTAGAAATATGGAGAAGAGCAATGCATTAAACTTACTGATAAAATAATGACGAGAAAGAAAAATTGGGTTGGTTATCTACTTCAAGAAAAAAAATATAAAAGATATTTTGAAAGGCATTATGAAGAGTTAAAAATCCTAGAAGAAATAAATTGATAAATGACCTTTAATAACAAAACATTCGGTTTGATGCTTTTTGCCCTACATCTAAAATAATAATGAAAAAAATCTTTTTTCTATCCTTTTTTCTTTTATTATCACTATTTTTTTTTAAACTTAAAATTATATCTACACATTGGCGACATCTATTGAATTTTTTTTAAAAAAAAACATATACAATATAAATAAAGTTACCAATTAATGTTCAGTCCAACTATTAATACTTTTAATTGTATAATTTACATATATAGATATGTCATCTTTTTTCTTCTTTTTTTAAAAAATATTTTGATCAAATTTTATCAATAGAGCATTTTATAATATTATTTCTTGAATATGAAAAATTATTATTTAATGTTTTATGTTAAAGATTTTCACAAACTTAAGATATGTTTGCTGTGATATTACTAACAGTTAGTGCATATACTAACCTGTTTGCTGTGATATTATTAACATTTGTTTGCTGTGATATTACTAACAGTTGGTGCATATACTAACCTGTTTGCTGTGATATTACTAACAGTTGAATGCATTTGGAATATTTAACTAAAAATTAAACTTTTCTAAAGACATTCAACACACATATTAGATGATGGAAATAGTCCAATATAAAAATACAGCTAGAACACCATCATCACAAACCTTCAGAAAAACATTATGATATAAATATTGGAATATGCTAGAAATTCTTACATGTATTAAACCACATAAAAGCATCAGCTAAATATTTTATTTGGATTAATACAGAAAAATAAATAAACATAATTTCAATATTTATTATTTAATGTGCTTATATATCTATTAAAAAGGGCATTACGATGGAATGATTAATACATCATTCTGTTATGTCCTTAATTAGAATTAAACACTGGGTTGAATAAAGCTTGGAATTTTTTGCAGATTTCTAACTTATTTAGAAGTTATTTTTCAAGAAGTTGGTCTACAGAAAATCTAACTAATTATTCATAACTGATCAGTAAATATGTATCTAGCTACATTTAACTTAAAGGATAAAACGATTGGGAAAAAAACCCACTAAAACGATTATCTCTTATCATTCAGAATTTGGATCATTTGGTAAATGACGACTTCTGTACACAGTTTCTCTCTGAAAATTTAATTTTTCAGTAGTATAGTTAATCTATCTATCTATCTATCTATCTATCTATCTATCTATCTATCTATCTATCTATCTGTCTGTCTGTCTGTCTGTCCGTCCGTCCGTCCGTCCGTCCGTCCGTCCGTCCGTCCGTCCGTCCGTCCATCCATCCATCCATCCATCCATCCATCCATCCATCCATCCATCTATCTATCTATCTATCTATCTATCTATCTATCTATCTATCTATCTATCTATCTATCTATCTATCTATCTATCTATCTATCTATCTATCTATCTATCTATCTATCTATCTATCTATCTATCTTTCTATTTATCTGTATCTGCCTATCTATTTACCTATCTACTTTGTTCAGTTATCTAATTATATTATCTAATTGTTTGTACACTCATCAATCCATCCATTTTGCTTTCTATCTACCTATTATCTATATCTATTCATATATCCATCCATTCACCTACCTATCTAATTATCTTTCTATCCTGTCACCCATCTACTCACTTATCTACCAACTCACCTATTCATGTATCTAAATATTTCTCTATTACCTATCTATTTTTGTCTTTCTGTCCATTATCTATCCATTCATCTTTCTATTTATTTATCAATATCCATCCATCCATTTATCCATTCAAGTATCTATTTGTCAAACAGGAAAATGAAGTTGGAATACAATAGGCTACTGTAACCATGTGATCATATTGAATTAATGCTTGCTTCTTAACATAATTTATTCTAATATTTTGAATTTACATAAGGAATTTAAATAAGATCTTTACAATATTACGATTAAAACAGACAAAACTCACTATATATACTGCCACACACAGCAAGCTAGAGTAATCAATGGATATCAGCACGCTTGTGCATAAAATCTCCATCTAGTGCCTATTCATCCAATATTCTGAGACTAGTTTCTGGCTTATGGCCTTCATCAGTGAGGAGCCTTGGATACACAAGCATAAGAGATGGTGGTCATGTGATGTTTATTGGCTTAATATTACGATTGTTATATTAAAATAATAAAAGTAGCAGCAATATATATATATCTAAAGAGTTTTAATTACATTATAACATTTTTTTATTGTTGTTTTAGAATTAATTATATTTTACCTTGTTTACACTTGATAAAATTGTATAAACTCTGACAGTTTTCAACATCACTTTCTTGATCATCCTCATCTAAGTCCATTTCATCAAAAAGGTTTGATGTCAATGATTTGGAGCATTTTAGTCGGTTCTTAGCATTCAATAGTTTTTGACAAAGGTTGCCTGAACTTCGAGAACAATATACAGATCTATTAAAAAAATAAATAAACTGATTCAAAATTATTTACTGATAAATATATTGAGAGGAGTTTCTTTTCTTCTCATGTTTAGAGAAGGTTGCATTTCTTAACAAATATACGTTAATTATAAAATAAAGTTGGTAAAGTTACATTATTTAAAAATTAGTTGTAATGTGACCAGAAAATTAAATGTTAATATTAAATTTTGTTTAATATAATTTAATTATAAAACTATCAGTTAATATTGTAAAAATAAAGATTTCATTTGCGAACAGAAGTATAAAAAAATGTCACGTGATTTCTGTATTTGATTTTTGTAACAAAAGTACTGTTTAAAATTTTGACTCTTATAAAAAAATTAAATGATTGTTAAAAATATTTAAAAGACAAGGTAATGCCCTTGAAGAAATCATGTGACTAAAAAGGGATTCATAATATGATTATTAATAAGAGGTGGTGGTCATGTGATGTTTATTGGCTTAATATGATTATTAATTGGATTCTGTCATTTTTGCTGAGAAGTTGATTTTACTTATATTTAAAATTATTAGCTATTAGTAGGAAGTAATATTTTTGATCATTCTGCAAACTGAAAAATGATTTTGAGAAAGTATAAGTCTTTTTAACACTATGTGCTAAGTTTATCTCGATTCAAGCACCAGCTTGTCCCATACCAAAATTATGTAAGGGAAAGAAACGTCCTAGAAAGAAGTTTGAATTCAACTCTAAATGCACGATTATCTCAATCATCAACTAAAAAATTGTATAAGGTAGTAAGATAAAACCTATGGCTTAACTAAATATACTAGAAATATTAAATTATTTCAGTAAAAAAAGTGAACTTATTTAGTGTGCTGTTTCTTACTTACCTTTTCTATATTTTTTAAAATTATTAGGCTAACAAAATATTTTTTGTAGATTTATAAGCATTAATTCTGAATATTTTTTTCGTGTTGTTTAGAAATATTTCTTTAAAAAAAATGCTGTTCATTTTAATTTTTGCGGGGTTTTTTTTTTAAAAAAGGAAGAAATCAAATTATATATGTAAAGAGCTTTTTTATTCCAATGTTTGTTTTGGGGAAAGTTTATTGAAAGATTGCATAATTTTATTAACAGAAAGAAAATTTATTATTTAAACGGTTTATCTCCTATTTGAAAATTAAATATCCTCTATATATTTTTTCATTTGATTTATAAAAGAAAACAAAGAAAGGTTTCCATATCACGATCATTTTCAATCATTATCTTTCCATTGCAAAATGAAGGTCTCTCCACATTTAATCCATCTTCTCTAATCTCTAGCTTCTCTTCTCTACACTCCAGCACACTTCCTTATTTCATCCATCCATTTCACATATAGTCTCTTTCCAGGTCGTTTACAATCTCTTGGAATTCGGTTTAAGATTTC
This sequence comes from Epiperipatus broadwayi, assembly GCA_028023455.1. Classification (NCBI taxonomy): domain Eukaryota; kingdom Metazoa; phylum Onychophora; class Udeonychophora; order Euonychophora; family Peripatidae; genus Epiperipatus; species Epiperipatus broadwayi. The sequence goes on from JAQFVV010006292.1 coordinate 1,656,763, forward strand.
AAGTGCCATGTAGTATCATCTCTTCTAACAATATGTCCAGCACAACTCCACTTCAGTCTTTTAATTCTTTCCATGATGTCAGTAACACCTGTTTGTTATTCCTAACATGCAAATCTCCATAGTTTATTGAGTGGTCTGAATTCTGTTTATTGATCTTCTGTTAAGTGCCCAAGTCTCAGATCCATAAGTAAGAATCGAAAAGACATTTATTAAAAGTCTTTCCAAACATACATATGATCACTATCTCATACTAGCACAATAATTGTTATTAAACAATTCAAAATACAGCAAAACTCTCCATATAGTAGTGCCATCTTGTGCTAACAAGAGCAATCAATGGATGCCAGAAGGCTTGTGCATAAAATTCCTATCTAGTGCCTACTCAGTGCTCTCAGATCCAAGGCTCCTCACTGATGAAGGCCACAAGCCAGAAACTAGTCTGGGGATATTGGATGAGTAGGCACTAGATAGGGATTTTATGCACAAGCCTTCTGGCATCCATTGATTGCTCTTGTTAGCACAAGATGGCACTACTATATGGAGAGTTTTGCTGTATTTTGAATTCTTTCCAAACATACAACCATATTTCCTTTTAATATTAATTGCATTCATTATGTTTTTATCTGTAATAGTTGTAGTTGTTAACTTTTTCTAACTCATCATTATCAATCTTTATTTTTTTTATGAGAAAATCCATTAAATATTGCTTTAGTCTTTTTAATGTTTACATTTAATTTGCCTTTCTTACTTTCATCTGATAACTCTTGAAACATTTCCTGAAGCTCTAAAACATTATTTGCAAAAACATCTACATCATTAACAAAATCTAGATGACTTAAATAATCTTCATTTAATTTTATTCTTTTAGCTTCCCATTTTATCCACAAAATACTTCTTGCAAAACTGCTGTAAAAAAGTTTCAGAGGTATGAAACACCTGTTTCCACCTTTTTTAATATTAATCTTCCTAATATCATTTTGTAATTTTGGTTGTTGCTTTTTGCATTTTTAAAACTATTCTTCAAAATATGACAATATCCTTGATCTATACTTTGATAATCCAATGCTTATAGAATCAAATATGCCTTTTCATAATCTACAAACCCAAAGCATAATGGCAATTCATAATCATTGGTCCTTTCTATATGTTCTCTCAATATCTGGATATGATCCATTGTACTAAAACCATTTTTAAATCCAACTTGTTATTTTGGTTGGTTAAATTACAAAATTTTCTGTAAATGAGTTGTAATTATCTTGGTAAAAATTTTGTATAAAACTGATAAAAGACTGATAGGTCTGTAATTTCTAATATCTTCTTTATCACCTTTTTAAATTATTAATATTATATTCTTTCAGTCATTTGGTATAGCTTTATCATTCAGACATTTGGTATATAACTTTTCCAAAATTTTTCTACTTCTTCACTTGCATCTTTAGAGATATCAATTATAATTCCATCATTACCTGAAGCTTTTCTTTTTTTCATAGATTTAACTGCATTTCTCATTTTTTGATTTAAAATCCTGGGCAATTTAAAATATATAGTAGTTGTAGCAAGAATTTTTCCTTGTTTTCTTGCTATATAATTCTTGATAAAACTCTTCTACACATTTTATGATACCATCTATCTTTTTAATAATAGATCTCTTATTCTTATTGTAGAAATAAGTTTCTTACCAATATCAAGTGTCGTTTTACATTCCTGAGGCTTTTATTTTCTTCTATAGCTTTCCTTACTAATTCACAATTATACTTTCTTTTATCGTTATCAACTCTTGTTCACACCAATTTACAAAATTCAAAATATTCAATCATTCTTATTGCATCATTTTTGTATATTTTTATATTCCTTTTTTTCATAAAATCTTTGGTCTCAATAAAATTTTTATTGGTCAATTGATGCTTTTTTGTACCAGTTATCTTTGATGCTATTTTAAAAAGAGTATCAGTTATCTTTCTATTGATTTTATTCAAATCTGAATCATGTTTTAAATAATTTACAAGTTCTAATTTAAATTCATTGGAATATTTCTGAAGATTAGGAATATCAACTATGAATATTGTTTTTCTTAATAATTTTTATTTTTCTAATTTTGCATTCACATGTATCTTACAACTTATTAATCAATGGTCACTTCCTGTGTTGAATCTATTAAGAACATTACAATTTTGAAATACATATTTTCTATTAGTTAAAAGATAATGCAAATCCACTATACCTCCATTTGAATCTATTAAGAACATTACAATTAGCATTTTTTTTTCAAAAAAAGAATTCATAATTTAAACTTTTTTTACAATTCCATATATCTACGACTTCTTTCATTTTTATCACTATAATCAAATTTACCTATAACACCATCTTTTAATTGTTTACAATTCTAACATTAAAAATTTCCATGATAATTTTAAAATGTTGCTTGACTTGATCAAAAGCCTATCCATATAAAAAGCCTCCACTTCATCACAATGAGAACTTGTTGGGACATAAACCTGAACTATCTCCATTTGGTATCTATTATTAATTTAAATAACTAATCTTTCCACTTTGTTTAATACATCATCAATCTTCACAATATTGTTCTTTCACTTTTTATTTGTAATGAATCCTATTCCACTTGTAATTCCAAGATCTGTGTCTTTGTAATACAGTAGATGCCCACTTTTTATATCAATTGTCTCCACATTTTATTAGATAGTTCTTACAATTCCTGCAATCTTCTTTAAATTAAAAGTGATCTGCAGTTGTAAAAAATAAATAAAAGTTCATTATCAAATGGCAGCCTGAATCTGCAATCAGGAGATTTTTAGCACCCTTCACTTTTGGCCACCATCTACAGCCATTCCTTGGAATTCATACATTCACTCTTTCTGCCTTCAAGAAAACTCAACTGATATTTCTACTAAGTGTTATCAGGAAACTGAGAAAAAAGATCATAGTGTTTCTAGATCTTAAACTCAGAGGTAAAAAGCCAATAAACTCATCTCACTGGCTAATCCATGTTTGAGAGAAGTCCATCCATGTTCTTATGCTATATAAATTATCACATAGTAATAACAACTGAATTGACAAGAACATATGGAGTGGATATTAGGAATTTGCCCTGCTCAATCCTTCCTTTCTGTAGCCAAAGAAAAAATTTATGTATTAATAAATAGAAAATATTTGTATGGTAAATAAACAATTACTAGCAATACTATTAATAATTTTGGGAAAAATAAATTTTAATTGATTATTTTTTATTGTAATTTAATCTGTCTGACCATTTTTGTCCACATATAATATCCTACATATTGTGTGTGTGTGTGACTAGTTAAAAATGGGAAAATTTAGAGATAATCATGTTTGTGGCTGAGTTTCAAATGGAACCATAAATAGACCAGGAAATTAGTTTAAGAGTCTGGTTAAGGTGTTAGCAATCTTGCAGGTACATCTGAAAATTACATTTTCTTAAGTACAATTAACATTAACTAATCCATGGAAATTAAATTATGCTGCTGTAATGTTTTTTTTAGTATATGGGTTAGAAGTAAAGTATAGTAAAAATGAAATTTATTTAGATCAAGGGATTATGGTAGTCTACATCTTAACTACAGCTTGTCATATAATTGTGATGCATTCCAAGTAATAATATCCAATGGTGACTCTCAGTAAAATTATATTATATTATGTATGAATTAATGTGAAGCTCATATATGTATATAATCATATATAATCACTATCAATAACTATTAGATTATAAAAACTGTTTTCATTAGTATTTTGATAGACTAAGGCGAACTATAAATGTGTCATTTATTATTATCTAACATTATCAGCACAATTATTTCATTATAATATATATATATGTAATGATAAATAATATTTTAATAATAAATAAGAAAATTTTACAAATCTATTTAAATAATAATTGAACTGCCCTCTAGCTGACAAGTTCAATAACTTTTTACAATAAGAGAGTGGATCACCTCTTAATGTCTTTTAGATATTTTTATGTACAGCCAACCAGAACAATAACAGCTAGAGGGCAGTTCAATTATTATTTAAATAGATTTGTAAAATTTTCATATGTTGTTATATATATATATAAAATAAAGAATAGAAATAATAATATCCATGTAAATACAAATAACCTTTAATCTTTGATGTTGCCAAAAAATTATCAATTATTACTAATTGACTACCCCTGAGATTAAACAATTTTTCTCATTAACCTATAATAGCTCTTTTGTTGCAATAAAAAAGGAAATTTCTTTGGGACCTCTTTTACTTCAATAAAACTCGAACAAAAAAGCTATTATAGGTTAATGAAAAAATTTGTTTAGCTTCAGGAATTGCCAATTAGTAATAATTGATAGTTTCTTGACATCAAACATCAAAAGTTATCTCCATTTACATTGATATTATCTCCTCATTATATATGCTAAACAATATGTATTGCAATGTACAGGAATAATCTAAGTTTTATATTCTAAAAAAGTTTTATTAGCTTATTGCCAATATGATATTAATAAAATTGAATATCTTATAAAACATTCATTAAAATTTATAGTTCATTGTATACGATAAACTTTTTATATTTTGAAAAATTACTAATAGAAAAATTTAAATTTGCAATAAATTGATATCAAAGTCTAATATTTTATTCAAAGATTTATAGTACAGTATCTTAAAAAATTAATAAAGTTTAATACATTATAAAAAAATTCAACATTCTATGTGTGAATTAGTGGTTTTGTAACAGAGATAATAAGTATATATATTGTACCGGGTTCGAATATGGGACGATCGAAACACCGGCCTCTTAGGCAGAGAAGAACATACTCGAAGAGTATGTATGCCCAAACGATAGCTATAAAATATATAACTAGCGTTACATTTCCAGGACATAGCTTCTTCTCGGCTGTTGAGTTCATCACCACATTCAAAGCACTTTTTTTTGTTTGTGTATAAACACGGGCGCCAGTTAATTATCCAAGAATGAATAAATAATGCACTTTGAGCAATGGCCACTAACTCAACGCCTAAATATCCATGACTAGCTCAGCTGTTTCTAATCACTAATAGATTATACATAATTAGTGGTGAAAAGAATTGATAAAGATTTGTAAAAGAATTGATAAAAAGAATTGACCGACAAATAGAGTTTAAATTTTAAGACAATTTATTAACTAACATTAATTTACTAAATTTAAACATCTTTATAATTTTTTTAACTAATATAACACACGCACATTTTAAATTAACACACTATAATATATATCTTATGAAAAGCATAAATAATGTTTGACATTTATAAAATCATATAGCATTCACAAACACGCACATCAATAGTTCATTTTATGCATGATTATAGAGTTCAAATTACTTGTCTCTGGAGGCTTTATGAATTTTAATGCAATGGCTATTATGGTATAAACGAAAATAAGCAAATGTTTTACCTAGGATTTTGAATGTAGATTTAAAACTTTGTTTTCTTCTTGTTTGCTGCTTCTTCCAGCCAGCTGGGATGTTTCCTTGATGAGTTTCCTTATTATTCATGATTATTACTATTGGAGACAATTAGATACTGATGGAGATTTTCTAAGATGTTACGCTGACATTATTTCATGGGCAGATATTGCTGATCTTATTTGACTAAGGCTGGAGAAAGACGTGTGTTCCCAAAAGCTGCTCAGCACTGCATTTTGTTTCTGGATACAATTAACTCAACATTGTCCTCTCTTGACTTAACTGACTCAATTAATTTCTGAACTGACTGAACCCATTATCAGATAGAATTTTACTATTTATACCTGCGAAGGGTTTTTCTTTTCGATATCCTCCGGCAATATCTATTGTCGAAATTTCATTGATAATCCGTTGACAACATGTTTTGGAAGATTGTTTAATTAGTAATAGCCATGCAGACGTGTTGTTTTATATTTTTAATTAATAGCCATTGCCGTGTTTTTTAATGATAATCTTCTTTAACTTTCATTTATTTATAATAACATTTATTATGCATACATTTATTCTATTATTGACAATCGCACATATATACGCACATATATTACTAGTTTTAAGATTACTTTTTTTTAATTCAAATGAAAAGAGATTTGTATTTTTTTTTAAACTTTAAATTATATTTCAACTAATAATAATAGACTCTACTCCCTTTTATAAAACTTTTAGTTTAACTTTTCTAACCAAACTCCCCCTCCCCCCTTTTAATCAATTATTTTCTAACTTTTATTTCAAAAACTAATGATAGAAAACTATTTGACTCTTATCTTTTTCGAAAACAAACTGTAATAAACTCTTCAACATTTAATTTTATGTTTTTCTTTTATGAAAGATTATTTTAATAATTTTATTAGATAAAATTATATGTGCCAATATTCAATATTGGTACAATATATATATAAATAAATGAATACACCAAACTACGTTTTAAAACTTGTTTTTTATATGACTGTTATAAAAATAAAACCACATCGATTATGTTATAGTATAATCTTTTTCAAGGGACACTACAAAATGAAAATACAAATATATAAATATCACATAGTCCAAACAAATCCAAAACATTAAAAAAATACTAAAAAATTCTCTTTACCTCAACACCTTTTCTACTGCAAACAATCTCAAAACTTTATCAAATTTTTTACATTTATATATCCATCCAAAAATATCATAAAACAGCTGTTGGCAACCTTTTAGTGCGAACCACTAACATAATTTTTAAAGGTATGAATTAATATGAGCATTGAATATGATATACATATAAAAATAAATGAATGTATAAATATATGTATTTATGTTTTATATGTGTAATTTTCTAATTCGTATCTACAAAAATTATTTCAGATTAATATTGAATATAGCTGTGTTTTCCTTCAAAATTCTTAATAAAATTTTTGAGTTTTAATTCACCCAATTACCAAGGGTGCACTGTAGTCAAATACCTAGTCAATTGTACAGAATTCGGTATTCTTATTTTATTTTTTCTATGCCACTAACCGAGTAAGGGTTAATTAAATGTCTTTGAGATAGATGTTTTGCAAGTCACAGTAGTATTTTGTAACAAATCAATTAGCAATATAATGTTCTTATTCTATTTTACATATAATAATACAGCTTAACAAAATTTATTTTTTATTTAAAAATTTTATTGAGTTTAGCAAATTGAAATAATATCTGAATTTCTTTGCAGACCATTCAAATTACATCATGGACCACCAATTGCCAACTGCTGATCCAGAGTATGCTTTAGTGAATATTCTTAGCAGAGGTCTCTAGTCAGTATAAATCTTCAAAGCACATCCACATACATATTAATGAAACTTTTAAACTGCTGTTACTATTGATAGGAGTTTATTATTTAACTGACTCACATTCCTATAAAGTTCTGAGAGCATAAACAAAGGAACTTTTTTCTCCATAGACCTAATGCGAGGAATTGACTCAACATTAGCAAGACTTTTGTTTTATTAAAAGCTGATCTTTTTCAGCCCTCCACTTCTTATCAGTGTTTTTTCTTTAATAAATCATATAATGGAGTTGCTACCTAAGATTTGTTTTTGTTTTTTTTTTTAAAAAAAACTCAAAAAAGTTTAGCAATCCTAAAAACATTTGGTGCATTTTTGTCAGCTCTCACTTTTTCTGGGTTCAGATACTTTCCTTTACTGTAAATCATATACTATAAAATCTCAATTTCCTTTGTGCACCAAGCACACTTCTTGACATTTAGCTATGCTCCAAATTTCTTTAATCTCACACATAATTTATTTCCACTTGTATTTAATTCCCTCTCCATTTCTCAGTTATTAAATTATTATCAAGGTAGGAAATGACTCCCTTTATCACCTGCAACAGTCCATTCATAATAACTTAAAACACATTCAGGGCAATGGTTATTCCATACAGTAATTTATTATATGTAAACAGTTCCAAAGGTGCATTTATTACATAAAGTTCTACTGTTCTTGTTGTTACCAGAATCTGATGAAAAGCAAATTATAGATCAATCTTAGTAAAATACAATGCTTTTGCAGTGATGCTAAAACTTCTTAAACATTAGGTACAGGTATGATTCTTTGTTAATATATTTTAGCAGGATTACATGATAACCACAACACAAGCAAACAGTTCTATCTGGTTTTAATTTCACTACAATGGGCATTGTCCAAGATGCCTTTTCAGCAGTTATTATTATTTCCTACTTTACTTGTCTTTTAAAGCAAAGAGAAACTTTATAGGTCACAAGTTAAGCATTAGTCCATTAATTCAATGCCAATCAGCTATGTCTTTATTTCTAAAGGACCTGACTGAAACAGCTGTGAAAACTTTTCATGAACTTCTGATTCCAACTATACTTGTTTAATTATTTTATTCTAATACTCAATGGACTAAAACAATTCCTGCCTAGAATTTGACTTAAACCTCTTGTGACTATATACAAAAATAGTCTTGTAAATCTTTTATTTATTTTCACAAGCACAGTTGCTATCCCTTATATTTTTATAGAGTTTCCATTTATATTGTCTTTGTTAACTATTGCTGAATTCCTTTTATTTTTCTTTATAATATTTAAGCAATCTGTGACAAAAGAAACACATCTGCATTGACAATTTCTATTGTTAAAACAGGCAAAACTCACTATACGTATTGCTACACACAGCAAGCTAGAGTAATTATTGGAAGCCAGAAGGCTTGTGTATAAAATCCCCATCTAGTGCCTACTTATCCAATATCCCCACACTAGTTTCTGGCTTGTGGCCTTCATCAGTGAGGAGCCTTGGATCTGAGAGCAGTGCATCTAGTGTGGGAATATTGGATGAGTAGGCACTAGATGGGGATTTTATGCACAAGCCTTCTGGCTTCCATTGATTACTCTATCTTGCTGTGTGTAGCAATACGTATAGTGAGGTTTGCCTATTTTAACAACAGTTATACACAAGCATAAGAGGTGGTGGTCATGTGATGTTTATTGACAATTTCTATTCTGAATTTCTGTTCAAAAATCCAAACATCCAGTATAATATGATTGTTGTTGTTATCATTTGTCTTTATGATATTATCTTTTTTATCATTCTCTCCCCTAATTTATAGCCTTGTCATAAATTATCTTTAATTTTTTTTTGCTTTTTAAAACAAATGACTTTCAACACTACAAATATGATAACAGTCATTTTTATAGTTTCATTTATTTTATATATGTCTCTCTCTATTGCAACAATAGCATGTGTAGATGCTATCAAAATTATCTTGCTTCATTTTCCCTGCTTGCACTTTGTTCACACTTATTTTTGGTTTCATTGCTTCTATACTGTTCTAAAACTCCACTCCATTTTACAATATAGCTTTATAACTTTCAGTAACATGTATATAGGTTAATTCTTTTTACTCAAAAACAATTGTTTGAGCTTGATGTCGATCATCATTGCCAAAAGCTGAATGAGAAACATATTTTCGAACTTGGTAGTGAAATTACATTCTTTGGCAAGCATATACAATCCACATCATAATGCTATATCTTTTCATGTGTTGTCTGGTTTCTATTTATAAAATACAGTCACATTACATGCTTAAATTCAAAAGGCTTGAAATGCTCGCTTAACTTCTCTTCTAATTTTTGTATAATAAATCTTCTGGAACTTTTGAATCACACAGTCACCTGTAACATATCTTTTCCTGCTAATTACATCAGTGTTCCAATATTAAGCTTATTATCAACTATATTATAGATTATCATTTATCTTTTCACGTGTGTGACATATATTTGTCATTCTGCTGCATCATTTACATAGAATTCAGTGATAGAGTTATTTAACAATAACATTATTATTCCCAAATGTCACCTGTTTTTATTGCTCTTAGCTCTCTTTTATTTCTTTTCTTCACAGACTCACTTACTGGTATATTGGACCATTTAATTATAAGTACTTGATGACTTTTATTTTTTACTATTACACAAGTTTTTTTCCAACTGACAGCCTAATCTGTTATATACACAGATAACATGACTACTAGCAGCAGAATAAGCATCAGACGTTCAACATTTAAAATGGTGGTGAAACTTAACAAATCTTTACAACTTATTAGTCAATGCTTTTGCAAGTTCAACTCATAAATAACAGGTACTATTTCTGACTAGATACAATATTATAATCAGATCTCTGCACTTCTGCATATTCTTTTGGAATTATATCCTTGAGATCAATTTTCTAGAAAGCATAGTTAGTGGAGAGATTTTTAAATTTATTGTTTGACTATATTTTTTATATACAAATATTTTATACAAACTTAGTATTATTATTTTACATCAAATTAAAAAATATATGCAAGCACACACGTAATATTATTTTGTTAGTCAGACAGAACAGTCTTCATCAGTTGCTTAACACAATTTGATTTACAAGTGTCAAACTTTCTTTTTTCTCTCTCATGTGTCAAAGCATCGGCCAGGAAGCGAACCGGGATAACTGCTTGTAAGGCGGCTGTGCTAACCACTCGGCCACCAACGCTTCACGAAAACTTTCTTTATTCACAACTTTAATATCTTCCATTTCAGACAAATACATGCTGATTATTATTAATCATTTATTGACTTGGTTATTATCCCTATTTATTTGTTTGTCGAAGTTGTGATTGCAAAAAGGTTTGACATTTGTAAATCAAATTTTAATATGTATATATACTTTTTTACATTTATTTGCAATCAAACTTATCTCTCTACTGTTTTTAAAACCTTTTAACAACACTGCCGCAACTTTAGTACAAAAATGGGGATACTTCTTTTTATATTATTTTACATCTTTTGAATACTGAGACATTTTGTATATGATTTCAGAAGTTTTTTTTTAAAACAGAAATTTAATAATTTATCTACTTTTATCCTCTATTTTGCAGTAAATTCAAACATTCTTTTACACACATTATTAAAATATGATTTCTAACAATCTCATTATAAATTTTAACATAAACACACATATATTTATTTACCCTTTTCTATCTGAAATTTTTGCGACAACTCTTCTTGGATATTCTGCACATTGTCCACAATCAGGTAAACAACTTTTAGTGACCACCGTACAAGGACGTTTAGGTTTTTTGCTTTTGCATTCAAGAGTAAAGGGACGTCTTACTTTTTTAATTTTTGAACAATTACGAGTAAAGGGAAGTCTTATTTTCCTAATTTTTCTGCATTTTACTCTTTTCTATTGGAATAAAAACAGCAGAAATTAAAAAGTGACAAATTTTGAATCAAATAATAAATCTAAACACATAATAAGCAAAGTGAGTAAGATACAGATTAGCTAAGTTAACGTGTGGCTATTGATATAGCGTAATGTGGTCTGATAACAAATACTTTAGCTAGCATATAAACTTTGGTTGAATTAACGAATCACCTATCTATCTTTATTACTATCACCTTTGTTTTATTGAACATAAAATTAAAATAAACATTAAAAAAAGGTAAATACGTAAACAAAAATATATTTCTGCCAATATAGAAATATTCTATAGCATTTCCAATAAAGCAAGTAATCATAGTAATTCCACACACACACAAGCATACTGCCAGAATTGTTAGGAAAATGCACCAGAATGATAGAAAGAATTGGGGAATGTTTATTTTAGTTTTATTGACTATATTATTTTCTTAATTAAAATGCTAATATAAAAAGTATATATAAAATAAAGAATTACATGATTTTCTCAACTTTAATTGAATTCATTAGGATCAGAAATCCATTCTATTTATTCAACTCTGGATACATTTATTATAAGCTTAATTAAGTTATCAATGAACATAAATAATTGTGTCACATTTCAGCATTATCAAATGAGAAGCATTTCAATTGCAGGACACAGCAAACAGCCATCTTTATGTCATTTATACTATCATACTAATTGTGGTTAACTCATCCTAACTCTGCTCAAATAATGGACTTGTCATTACTACAATAATATCAAAATCAGGATTCAAGTTACAGTAAAACTGACCAATGATATAACAATAAAAATAATAAACAGTCAATGGCACAAATAAGCCAATTGGGAGGCTAGAACAGTGAACAACAGTACTATATTGTCCACAATATTGTAGAGTGTAGCGAGATCTGCTCAGATCTGGAGCAAACTGCTAGCTACAATAATCTCTAGACTTGCACATGAGACAAGCCACCTGATGCCACAGCATCCTTCTGAAATATGAGCTATACTACTAACAGATAGCATTGCATAATTCACTAATCATAATGAAGACAAACCACTGTAGTTTAAATATTTGTGTATAAAATACTGTATATGTATTGTAATATAAATAGGCATATTAAATATTGCATTTATTTATAGATTTGTGTATTATTTTTAAGTGACCAGGAATATTATTCCAGTCATATTACAGTATAAACGCAACATTGATAGTTTAAGATTTAAATGTCTTTTAGTATTGAACTTTAATCAATTTGCCTGTGTGCTCACATAGGACTGATACTACATCAATATTTATACATTTTAATGATTTCAAGTATATGCTTAAGTTAAACACCTTTGAACTTGTGGAAGAATAATAGCATATAGAAATAAAATATTATCATTATATGCTCTACAAGTAATAATCCATTCCAGTTGTTCAACATTCAATTTTTCTACTAATTGTTAGCTATAGACTTCATTAAAGAGAAACATCAGATTTACATACACATACTCAACTACCATCTTTATTTCTTTTATATTATGTAAGCGAATGATAAGAGATTTAAATATTAAAACAGGCAAAACTCTCAATACAGTAGTGCCATTCAGTACAAGTTAGAGTAATCAATGGATGCCAGAAGGCTTGTGCATAAAATCCCTATCTAAGGCCTAGTCATCCAATATTGGATGAGTAGGCATTAGATAGGGATTTTATTGGATGAGTAGGCACTAGATAGGGATTTTATGCACAAGCCTTCTGTCATCCATTGATTACTCTGGCTTGCACTGAATGGCACTACTGTATGGAGAGTTTTGCCTGTTTTAATAACAGTTATGACCAAGCATAAGAAATGGTGATCATATGAGATTTAAATTCCAAGATTTTGAGCCCTAATTATTTTGCTTTGTAGTTATTGACATCAGTGATTAACTACATTGGATATTTGATGTGACATAACCATCTACTGTCTACTGATTACCCAAGTTTACAATAAATTTATCTGAAGTAGAGTAAATAGAATGGATTTCTAATGCTAATAACATAGAATAATAATTTTTTTAAAAATTTCAATGATAAATTGATCATTAATGTTCATATGCTTATATATATATATATATAATCAAGTCATACATCATGTGACTTATTTAGGTTGTATTTAATAATGTAATATAAAGACTGTGCTAATAGCTCTAAACAAGCTTATTTTTACCAATACATGCAGCAAAAGAACATATTCAAAATCTCCATCTAGACTTATCCCCAAACTGTTTTCAAGCTAATGGCTCTTATCAGTGAGAAGCTATGACACCTAGACAATAGATCCAAAATACAAACTCAAGCCCAGCATTTATCTAATACTTTACTATTAAATAGAAAATTTGAAATTTTCAGACATCTATGTCTTCAAATACAGCTCTCCAATCAAATAGTCATGTGAAACTGAACTAAATTCAGATACACTATAAATAGTCTTAGTAATCTAAAATAGCCAAGGCCTTACCAGCCAAACTATAATATTATGAAATCAAGCCATACATCACGTACTAATTTAGCTTGTATTTTCAAATGTAAACTAAAGATGACTGCCATTAGCTTGAAACCAGTTTGGGGATGGTGATAATTCTAGATATAGATTTTGAATGCATTCTCTTGTTGAACTATTGGCAAAAATAAACAAATAAATAAAATAAGCTTATTTAGAAACTATTAGAATGCTCTTTATATTACATTTGTAAATACAAGCTAAATAAGTCCCTGATGTATGACTTATATTGTAGTTTGGCTGTTAAGGTTTTGGCTATATTAGATTGCTAAGGCTATTAATATATGGTGTATCTGAATTTAGTTCAGACTCATATGGCTATATGAGTTGGAGAGCTGGATTTATTGACATATATACTTAATAGTAAAGTATTAAATAAATGCTGGGTTTGAGTTTGTATTTTGGATCTGATGTCTGGATGTCCTAGCTTCTCACTGATGAGAGCCATTAGCTCGAAACTGTTTTGGGAATGGAAATAAGTCTAGATAGAGATTTTGAATGTGTTCTCTTGCTGCAGTTATTGGTAAAAAGCTTGTTTATAGATATTAGAATACTCTTTATATATATATATTGTAATCTCCACATACCGGGCCCCATGTTGGGCGCCAAAAATTGTAACCATCCATTCGCCCCTTCAACTACCCATCGTGCCGAACCCGCTGTGGCACTCAAAATTGTAACCGTAAATTGTATGGTCCCAACTACAGAAACGCAAATGCACTAAGAATCGTAACTTCTATCACTGATCAATTCCCGTTGCACATTGTCAGCTATTAAGAGTTGTATCCAAAAGCATATCATGCTATCTATTTTATGCACGAAAGACCACAATCAACATCTGGGGCAACTTACCAAAGACCAAACTAATGATCTAACCTAAACTTTTATGATTTAATTTGATCGCAGCCAGGGTGTACCGCGAAGAACTACCATAGTATTATGATAAAATACTTTAATCAAATTATAAGTGTAATATTATTATTTTCAAACCTTAATTTGCAATTTTTATTGTATGAGACCCGATGGCCGACCATGTAAAAGATGGCATAATTTGTGGAATTACAAAAGATTATGAAATTTTAAACCATCTATATGATTTCTAATACAGATGCTAGTCCAGGTAAAGCTTTGCAATAAATAAACATAAATACTTGGGTTCTTTTATAGTTTACTATATCATTGAGACTCTTATTATACTGACGAATGACAATTTAAAAACGTTAAGTAAAGATATTTAATCGTGTCATTATTTGGTAAATCTGTTTACAAGTTTAATAATTAACTGATGTTGTATACTAGAATCAACTACGCAAAGCCAAAATAATGGAAAAGGTAAATGGGATTTTATTGTACCCCACACATCATAAACTACCAAAGACTAAAAGCATCAAATGATTTCTCAAAAATGTCAATAAACTCTTATATCCTGTTGACGATAGTATGTATTTCAATGTATGCTCTATCCCAGGTTTATGATTTCTGATTTTAAGAATGACATATAGCAACGGCACAGTAGGTTTAATTATAAATCAACTTTTATTTACAAAATTATGAATAATAAGTAATTAATTCCAATGTTATAATTAAAGACATAAATAAACAAATAAATAAATAAATTATAATCCCATCGACTTTCTTCAATAACATCTCATAGGTACAGTTTTTAAGAACCTAATCATACCTTATATTTCAATTTGATACAATGAATATTGAGAAAATTATACTAAATTCAGCATCAACTCATGAAATATTTAACGTCATTTCCAGATTCAATAAATCCATACCGTAAACTTATAATAATATAATAAATAATATTATGTCTGTAGGATTTAGCTACAATGCAATCATTAAATAAAGTGATAATTTAAACTTACACTCCGGTAAATAATAATCAACCAACAGTTAATTATTATGAAGTAACTTGAATAGAATGTCCTGCTACAAGTTGATGATCTAACTTATAAATTATGCTTACAAATGAAAGAAGATGATTTAGCAGATTAACTAAATACTTTGCCCAACTTATATCTATGAAGTAAAACATATTCCTGTGGATGTATTCATCTACACGGAGGAATTAAATAACACTAAACGTTTTGTGGATTTATACACCATCATAAAGCAATAAGTACAAGTACACCATTCCGCGGATTAACCACCAGCGCAGGAATGAGTGTAAAATACAAAATTAGCAATAAAGTAATCTGCGGATTAACCACCAGCACAGATTAATGCCCTTTACATTCTAAAACAACATTACTATTTACTTCACATTAAAGTGCAAAATCATCCCCTTCAGTTATTCTGATCATTCAGAAAACACTAACACTCTAGCAAATGTGGGTTCTTGCATAACAAATGTTACGCTAATCAGGACAACTAATGTACTAACTTATCTTTCTTAAAATAAAACATGTGTAATATAATATAAGTAATATTAGTATAGGAATATAAATCTGGAAAGACTAACAAAATAACTCATAAAGATTGATACATCTTATGAATTCATTCAGTACTTTTTAAGCTTTTTTGCAAGCGCTATTCTCTTGAATAAATATTCTATTCAACCCCTATTAATTTAAACTTAATAAAATATAACTTATGAACTTCACATGCAAGTTCATATAACGATAAAATTAAAGCAATGAATTATTCATCAAATACATAAAATTTAACAGGTGTGTGTATGATATAAATTAAACGTATCGCATTTTATAGCTCAACACATGAATTAGAGCAGGTGTGTGTATCACAAATTGGATTACATAGCATTTTATAACTCCAAATATGATCCGTGGAATCCATGTACGATGTGTTGAACAATAAATGTACGAAGTAATAGCTATAACTATAGTTAAATTCCATACATGCAATTTAATCCATTTGTATTAGTTATTATAATCACTATTAGATTGACGATTTTACGTGGCTCCATAAACAAGAAACAATTTCAAACATGACACGCAGAACTTAAATGAAAATGTTTTTCATAAGTTATTAATCTCTACATTTCTCTATTAAAAATGTTCCAAGTTTATCACATCCATGCTAATATTTATTTATCCACGCTTAAATCTAGGAATACCAATTATAGCAATTAATTCACTCATTCCAAACTGACGATAAGATTAGAAAATAGCTTTGATTAATTATTTGAAGACGGTTTATTATCCAAATGTTAAACAAATTCTAGCAAATAAATTACTGGCATTGTAAAGTTAAATATCAATCAATACTATATTTTTATTAGAATTGGAAATGGAAATATTAAACTATATTGATAACTTTAACATTTTACTTTAATTTAAACTTCTTCTTTTTTAAAAAGCAAATTTTCAAATTCATAAAACTTCTGTAATTAAAATACTTATTTAATTTTTTCAAATTGTAGAATAATAAACATTTTAAAACATACCAAACTCTTGCAATTAATTCTTTTAAACTGGGAAGCTCCGACATCTTAAAAATGTAATATTGGAAAATTGTTACCGGTGATTTGATCCACTTGGCCAGCCGACTTGAACAGACTTTTTAAATTTAGCAATTCATCTTAATTAAATACCACTAGGTTATTTTTACGTTTATAGCAAATTTTGTGGTAATCCATTTACTTATTAACTATTTTAAAATAAGCTTAGCAAATTTACACCATTTGCCTTTACCATTTTCTTTCTTTCTTTCTCCAAAAGCAAAATTATCAGACGATCTTCTCTTAAATTCGCGCTCTTTTCTTTTATTACATTGAGATGCATACGTAATTACTGTATTTATTTTTAATAATTTATTTTAATTGAACAAATGGTTTTTTGTTAATTCAATAGAAATAATTTTTAAGATTACTTTAAACAAATAAAACAAAATATTATTATTTATAATATTTTACCAAATTTAATATGTTGTCAAATTTTTAAAAAGTTAAACATTTTGATATGAGTTAGCATATGGAAAGAAGCAAATTTAAATTATATTAAAATAATATAAGAAAGTAATCTGTTCAAAGTGCAAATCAAGCCAATCAAATCACCAAAAGAAGAAAGAAAATTTTTTATACTAGTTACATCAATTATTATATTTTATACTAAAATATATGGTTACAATATATATATATTCATTATAAATATATAGTCATCAAATTTCAACCATTATTGATCCACTGCAAGCTGAAGGTTTCTCCAAGTTTATCTAGTATCTCTGATCCATAGTGTGCGTTTTCCATATCACACCAATAAACTTTCTCATTTTATTCACTCTTTTCATAAGTGGTCTTTTACTAAGAGTTTTATACCCTCTTGGAATTCAGTTTAAAACTTCAACTATCCATCTATTATCATCTCTTCTTCACACTAGCAACTTTCTCCAAACAATATTGCCATCTAGTTCAAGACATTACAATAGGGTATCATATCCCTATTTAGTGCCTACTGATTATTATGGCTTGCACTAAGTGGCAATATTGTAAGGAGAAAGTTGCTACTGTGTTAACTGATTGCATAAACATAAAAAAAAGTAATCATGTGATGTTATAATTGTTTAATCTTCTCTTTTAACAATATGTTTAACCCAACTTCATTTCAGTCTGTTAATTCTTTCAATTATATTAATATTTATTTGTTCTCTCACTCAAATATTTCACTTCTTTTTTGTTACTCCCAACATATATTTCTCCATATTTCACTAGGTGGCTTGAAGTCTTTTTATTGCTCTGCTGTTAAACACAGAGCTGGCATTCAAACATCTTATGAATTGCTAAGTAATAAAGCCACATACTTTATTTATTTATATGAAATTATTTTTACCAAAAACATTTTATTCAGTTTTATTTCTATGATTAATTTCACCAATTAGTAGTCTATTCAAGGTAGTTGTAGTTGATATTTTTTCCCATTATCAATCTTTATTTTCTTCTGAGAAAATCCATTGAATATTTACTTTAGTCTTTTTTAGTATTTATCTTTCATTCTTTCTTAATTTTATCTGCTATTTCTTGCTTTATTTACTGAAGCATTAAGTATTGTAACCAGACAACATGTATGATGATTTGATCAGGCCATATTTGGGAAGCCAAATATAACTGGCTCCAAGTATAATGCCTACTGATCCAATCACAAACTATGATGAGCATACTGAGGGAATTAACAGTTTAAAACCTATTTCTTATAATGTTAACTTCCGAACAGTAATATTTCCTGCTCATCATACTGATATAATTTATTATACTGACATGGATAGAATATTTGTTAGTTTAGGCTGGTTATACCATTAAAGCTCATAACAGCACCATTAAAAACTTATGTTTGACCTTATACCCTTTAGTTAGAAACCTGTTAGTACCAAATGATAGTTTGGGGATTTATAAAACTCATTTACAATGTTGCACTACACAGTTAAATTAGTAAATGTATAAACAAAAAGTAAATACAGCTTTGACAAGGCATCTGCATTATTTACTAGATAATGATAAATTACATTACCTGTTGTAAATTAGATAAATATATACACACAAAGTTTTATTTTCCCAAATGCATCATTAATGTTGAATTACATATGTGAATAATGATATTAATAACATATCTATCCAATTCCTGAATTAGGAATTAGATAATGCATACAAAAATACTCTAGGCAAGCAGACAATATTTGCTATAGATGGATTAGTATAAATAAAAATTGATACAAGTTAATGGCTAACAGTTACTGTGTTTACATATTAACAAAATAGAGCACACTGCTCTATTTCATACAAATAGTTTGTGGTATTTTGTTACTGGTCAGTCCCATGATTGAGTTATGAATTTGTCATACTTCAGCTGGGTCTTTATCAGGCATCAGTAGATCTTTTCTTCTCTCTTGGATAAGGCACATGTATGTACACATATATGATAGAGCTGTGATGGAGCAATTAAGTTTTCTTCTTTATGCTAAGTCATTTTTCACTTAAAGACTGGACAACTTTATTATCTTCGAAGCAAGTATTTTTTTTAACTTTTTGGAAGTAAAGCATCATAAAGAGATAACTGTTATAATGACTATGAATTGCTCATAAAGTTATTTAGAAATATGCGACTATGGTGGGATAATAAAACCTGCTATCTTAATTGTGATAATTCAATCATAAAGAAGGGAAATGGATAATAAAAAAAGAAACAAATGACTTTTTTATATTTTAAAACTTCGATTTATCTGCTCTATATTGTATGTGTCTAATTGGAATATAATTTCTAAAAAAATGAAAAGACATCCGTTTGAGTTAATTTGCGTACTTATGAAAAGTAACCGAAAATGATGCATCTCTCAGCAAAGAAGGAAATTCATGTGCATGGAAAAAATGGAACTCACATAAAACAAATGTTTTTTAAATATCATATTAATTAGTGTATCCTGTGAGAAAGTGACAGAAAATAGACTTTTTAATAACTTTTGGAAGCAGGATGAACAATTATTTTTCAAATATGCTTGGATTTTAAAAATTGATATATATATTTTTTATTTGTGAGTTTATGTGCCGAGCGGAGGAGAACTGGAAAGAAAAAAGCTTTAGACAATGTTCATTGCTTAGTAACAGTAACTCCTCAGATTATTAACTGAACTTGTTATATGAAGGAATACGTAAAAATTTTATTATTATTTATTTTAAAATATACTAACAATTAGAATTATAATTTAGTTATAAAATGTAGTAAAAGTTACATTTTGTGATATTTTTAAATCCTAACAATATTAATATTTTTAAAAAATCTTTTAATAATTTTTCTTAAATTTTTTTGAAAACATTTTTTATTAATGTGCATTAGTTTATACTGAGTGTAGTATGAATGATATTTTAATTCTTATATTTTATGTAAAACTGGACTGGAAGACATCAAAGATGTGATTTGCAAATAGTAAAATCACATAGGTAATTTAAATTGTTGTAAATGTTATATGATATATATATATATATTTTCTTAAAGTTGCTTGGAGATTTAAAAAATATTTATCTTATGTTACATGAATAAATGAACATATGGATGTGGGACTCAATAACACATATAGATTTTTATTAAGA
This sequence comes from Epiperipatus broadwayi, assembly GCA_028023455.1. Lineage (NCBI taxonomy): Eukaryota > Metazoa > Onychophora > Udeonychophora > Euonychophora > Peripatidae > Epiperipatus > Epiperipatus broadwayi. The sequence goes on from JAQFVV010006292.1 coordinate 1,677,541, forward strand.
GATATAAGCTATAAGAAACATGCATATATTTATTTATTATATTATAAAGTTTGTTATAACTTGATAAAATGATCATAATTTTATATGATTCTTTGCTAGATAAACCATATGGTATTTATTTTCAAGATATAAATATTGAATGAATATTTTAAAATCAAATTTCATTTGTATTTGTAGATAAGTTTGTGTGTGAAACCTTTTCTTATAGTAGTCATGGTTTGATAAAGTAATACGTAACTTTGTTTATTATTGGGAAATTTGCTTAGTTATTTTACGATGTTGAATTGTCTAAATCTATTTGAAATAGTAAATGGTAGTGACAGGGGAGTAGAATAATGAAACCCTGAATGCTTATAAAGTAGGATGTGTTAAGAAGATAGAATAATGAGCCTATATTATATCTGAGAAATTATTATGCAAATACAGTTAACGTAGCCCTGTACTTTGTATTTATTTCCATGGACAGTGTTTTTGATCTTTATATTTAATTGGTCTATAAATGCTCAAAAGAAAGCCTAAACATTATTTTTAAAGGTATTAGATGAAGTCGTATCTGTTGTTTCTTCACACTGATTTCCATGTGAATTATAGAATTATTTTGTACTATTGAGTCTTTATTCTAGTTATTCCTTCATGTCCTATGCATTGTATTGCTACCTGAATTTCATTAATAAAACATCGTGTAGACCAATATTTTTGAAAGATGAATAATGGATAATGTTAGAAAAGACGATTTGTTTAGAAGAAGGCAAGATAGGTTTTTGGTATTGTGAAGAAATACAAAATGTTGATGGTGAATATAACAAAGGAATCTTAATTTTTTCTAAATATTTTTGAAATATTTTTGATGATAAAAGAATCATAGCTATTCTTAATTTATATTTTTTGATACTTTCAATTTTCAAAAATCAACAACATTTTTGTAGAACAATGCATATTTTACAATGAAACATTAAATGAAGTATATTAGAGTATGATGAATGCCTATATTTTATTTAATTTTTTTACATATTTATGTGTTGAACACAAACACACATCATAAAATTAGAATGGTGCAAAGCAGAAATTATTATTATTTAGTACACGAATAAACATATTTTATTAATTTACTTTTCACTAATCTAGAATAAACTTAATAATATGTTTTGGTTTATAAAATTTTTGCTAGATATTTTTTGTTATATTTATGTAAAGTAAAGCAACATTGATTATTCATTGATCTAGAAATAAGTTTAATATGATATTGTAGGATGAATAATAGAATGTTTTGACTAATTAATACATGATGTGTATTTCTAAATAAAAATTCCTAAGCCGGAGTGAAGGCTTATACATTAATAATTTTTGAGATTGAACATCTGTAAATTCAATCTTTCTTTTATTTGAATTTTGTATTTTTTAATTTTAATATAATATTTGTCAGTTCTTTTTTTTATTTTATAAAAAAATTGTAAATATTTTGTATATAATTGTTTTCTAGTATAGAATGAATTTGTTAAAGTTGTTGTTATAAACTTAGTCCATGTTATTATTGATCTACTCACTACAGGAAAAAAAATTCGATCCACAGAATTCAGAACTAAACATATTACATATTTTGCATATTATAATTTCATAATGATATTATTTATTTAAACAATATTAATCATTATTCAGAATATGACACAGCAAAATCATATAAGATAAGATTATTTTGGTCATAATTTATTATTGAAAATACTTGTCATATAATTAAGTACATTTTTGTTGCCACATATTGTTCAGATTATACCATACTTATAATATGCCATATGAGAAATGAGAAATGAGAAAATGAGAGAAATATGAATACTATTATTGTTATCATTATTATTATTAGTGACCAGATTTTATTGAGTAGTAACTATAATACCAATTGTTAATTAGATTAAGTATAGGTGTGGAGTGGTGGTGGAGGTGGGGATGGGGGTGGTGGTGGGGGTGGGGATGGTGGTGGTGGTGGGGATGGTGGTGGTGGTGGGGGTGGAGGTGGGGGTGGTGGTGGGGGGGTGGGGGGTTGGTGGTGGTGGGGGTAGTGGTGATGGTGGGGTGAAGGTGGAGGTGAAGGTGGGGGTGGTGGGAGTGTTGGTGATGTTGTTATTGTTGTTACTACTACTACTACTACTACTACTACTACTACCACTACTACTACTACTACGACTACTACTACTACCACTACTACTACTACTACCACTACTACTACTACTACTACTACTGTTGTTGTTTAGGTGAAGTTAGAAATAATACAAAATCCCTTATCATAGTTGGCTATAGGAGATTATAAATTAATTGGAGATTTTATTTAAAAAACCTGAGATAATTATATTTTAATAACAGAACTATTATTTATTTAGTAATATTATATTTGATTATTTATCACATTCATATCGGCTTTTTTCAAACCAAATTGTGCAAACGCTTTTTGCGAGTGTTAAATAATAAATGAATAACCTCTGACCCATACAAGATATAGAATTTATGCAGCAATAAAAGGAATCCTCTTATTACTACGACTCAAATATTTATATATGAGCAAATCTGAAGTACTGGCACAGAAGGTGTGACTATAGAACAGTCACTTTGAATTACTATATATAACTTATGAATGAATGAAGCTGATGAAATTTACTAGAATTTACTGAACGTCATTCCAACTGAAATTAATCATATATATAAATCAGCATTTATTTTTTATAGCGTCTGTATACAATTGTAATCACATTCATATCGGCTTTTTTCAAACCAAATTGTGCAAACGCTTTTTGCGAGTGTTAAATAATAAATGAATAACCTCTGACCCATACAAGATATAGAATTTATGCAGCAATAAAAGGAATCCTCTTATTACTATGACTCAAATGATTATATATGAGCAAATCTGAAGTACTGGCACAGAAGGTGTGACTATAGAACAGTCACTTTGAATTACTATATATAACTTATGAATGAATGATGCCGATGAAATTTACTAGAATTTACTGAACGTCATTCCAATTGAAATTTGGTTTGAAAAAAGCCGATATGAATGTGATTACAATTGTATACAGACGCTATAAAAAATAAATGCTGATTTATATATATGATTAATTTCAGTTGGAATGACGTTCAGTAAATTCTAGTAAATTTCATCGGCGTCATTCATTCATAAGTTATATATAGTAATTCAAAGTGACTGTTCTATAGTCACACCTTCTGTGCCAGTACTTCAGATTTGCTCATATATAAATATTTGAGTCATAGTAATAAGAGGATTCCTTTTATTGCTGCATAAATTCTATATCTTGTATGGGTCAGAGGTTATTCATTTATTATTTAACACTCGCAAAAAGCGTTTGCACAATTTGGTTTGAAAAAAGCCGATATGAATGTGATTACAATTGTATACAGATGCTATAAAAAGTAAATGCTGATTTATATATATAATTAATTTCAGTTGGAATGACGTTCAGTAAATTCTAGTAAATTTCATCGGCGTCATTCATTCATAAGTTATATATAGTAATTCAAAGTGACTGTTCTATAGTCACACCTTCTGTGCCAGTACTTCAGATTTGCTCATATATAAATATTTGAGTCATAGTAATAAGAGGATTCCTTTTATTGCTGCATAAATTCTATATCTTGTATGGGTCAGAGGTTATTCATTTATTATTTAACACTCGCAAAAAGCGTTTGCACAATTTGGTTTGAAAAAAGCCGATATGAATGTGATTACAATTGTATAAAGACGCTATAAAAAATAAATGCTGATTTATATATTTGATTATTTATAATATTTTTTAAAGTCTTAAGAATGCTATGATTTTATACTATTACTTGAAATAAAAAAAGGGGGGGTAGTGTTCTTATGCCATTGAGATTGTATCTTTCAGGATATATGCTCAATGTAGTCCTACTACTTTACCTTTCACCATATGTCTCATGATTATCATTACATTATCTTATTATTACATATTTATTTAAATTGAATCATATTTTTATTATTATCAATTTGAGCTAGTCTAGTGGTCAAAATTATCATAAGATATTATTTGTACTTGATTCTATTAAGATTGAAAGTTTTAGTCGGAGCATTTATTTTATTTTATTTATGTTTATTTTACTTAATGATGATGGTACAATATATATATATCTCATGTGATATTTTTTATTATTAGCTTACACAAGTTGTTAAAAGTGTGATTCATTTTTCATTTTTTGTATGTTTAAAATTATTAATAATATATTTACAAATATATTATATTCACTCTGAATTTCAATAATGGTAACAAACAAAAACTTCGTAACACCCCAACCTTAAAGAATAGGTAGTTCCATTTTATTCTTTATTGCTTGCTAACATAGAGAAGTCTATGTAGTTTATTTCTGTTTTACTTCATATATATATATATACACACACATATATTCGCAACATAAGAATTAACTTTACAATTTTCAATATATTGATATATTGAAAATTGTAGAGTTAATTCCTGATTATATTATCTGATATTACATATGTATTGAACTTTGTAATCGATATTATAATAAATAATTAATAATTTGTTTAATATACATTACTTACCAAAAGATCACATCTAAGTCGATTGTTTTCCTTTTGTAATTTATTCATAAGTTCTTCTTCCAATCCACGATCACATTCGGCATTATCAAACATTTTAGATTTGGATTCCAAATTCGCCAATTTGCTCTTAAATAAAAAAATATCAAATTCTATTTTTACTACATCTTTTCAAATAACAATAAATCAAATGTTGTGCTTCAAAATCGGTTTAGGTGCTTTAGATTAGTATAGACAAATGAATATTGTGTAATTTATTAATATGATTACAGTGTAGTATTGCACATATTTGGAATTTATATATATAGTAAAAAAATAATTATTTATATCATTAAATTATGCATCATAAGTTAATGTTATAATTTACATCATAAAGATTATTAACAAAATGTTTACTGATAATCAGTTCTGACATAATTAATTATTCTGTGACCAGAGATTCTTCAGGTGTTTTAGAGTTTAACATCAGAAAGTTAAATATATAGAGATGACAATGATGTATATATTTTTCTACACTATTTATAAAAATGGCACTGTATGTTGTGCAATCACACTTTTATTGTTAATTACACACACAACATATCTGGCTATTTTTAAATTCCATATTCTTGTTTTTTTTTCTGTATCACTTTTATTTGAAGTTAGAATTTATGTGGCTTCTGATGATAATATTAGTTCTGATGTTAAAAGTATTTCTTCCATAAATAGAGACTTTCAGATGTTCTAATACATCAGATATTTAGAAAAATGTAAAAAAGTGATATAATATAGTCTGAGAGACAATTTAATTTAAATAATGTGATGTATTGTGGCTTCTCCTTAAACGAAATCAAGAATATCTCAGCAATTATGACCAGATAAACCTGTTAGCCACTTTATTTTTCATTCCCCACACTAAATTTTCCCATATTCGCTCCATCCCATTTCCACAACATAATCTTTGTCAACTCTATAACCTTTATATCTAAATCCCCTTTATCTTTTCCCAAACCCAGCATAAAAACCAATAATTCACTTTCTGTATAATCATTTTTTTCATATTTATTCTTCCATAACTTCATTATATGTATCCTTTCTGTTTTCAAGCATTTACATTCAATTAACAAATGCCTAATATTTTCTATTCCTTCTTTACATAATTTACAAAATGAATCACCCATTTTTTTCCATTTACATGTATATTCTCTTGTAGCTAAAGATCCTGTTCGAGCCTTAAATAATAAACTACTTTCCTTACTATTATCATATATTAACTCACACCTAATATTTTAGTGCACCGCTCTCTAGTGTGAAATTCTGAAGTAACAATGAAAATGAAACACTTTTATTCTTTCCCAACTCAAACCGTTGTATAAATATCTAAGCAAACATTATCACTGGTATGCATGAAATTTTAATCAATGGGCAGTCTCATTCAAATTGGCTTGTAATTGATTTTGCAAAGACAGAATTAATTGCTATTCATTTTAATAAACTTGTAAACAAATACTCTATCAAATATGTAAGATAAATTGTCTTGCATTAGTGGTCGAGAGATCAGCGCGACTGCCTTGCACTTGCAGGCAGTTGCCTGGGTTGCGGGTTTGCGTCCCGGCCGATGCTATGACACTTAAAAAAAAAAAAATATGTAAGATAAATATATGACATGGTGTGGACATTTCTGTTTTTTAAATTTCATGTTCTCTGAAATTAAAGTTTATTTAGATATCTCCATAATAACTTAAGAATGAATGATTTTTGATTCTGGAGACGGAGGTCATTGCACAATAATTAAAATATTACGTTGTACTGAAGTTAGGAGATTATCTCTCTAACTATATTTCTCATTATTTAGTGTTGCCTAATTTATTTTATATATATACAAAATTTTTAAACCTTTTATCAACTCACTTCTTCTCTCAAACACCATTATACTGCAATTAACCACTGGATTTTGCCTCTTTATATTAATCAAACATGTAAGATCAAATATTTGAAAATTACAATAACTCATCTCTGCAGTAGATAAATACAAGTGAAGTACTAACTAATTTGGTTTTGACAAAGAGAGAAAAAATAGATCTTTAAATTGGATCTTTAAATTTATTCTTTGTATTTTTTTTTTTTTTTTGCTATCATAATATATGACAAACATGTAAATTGTTAATTTTTTTCATTGTTGTTCATTTTAATAAACTGCTGCATTTATTATTCATATATTTTTGTTTTCTGTCCTTATTAAAAAAGGCATATTTTCAATTGTATTTATAGAATAAAATTTAAAATGTACTTTCAATTAGCCAGCATATATTTAAACTTTTATAAAAATGATAAAATATAAACATATGCATATGTTACAGTGTTTGTTTATATTTCTAAAAACAATAGATAAAATGTAACCTAAAATGGATGCATCTAGAAAACATTAAAAGTCTTTTTTTATATCTTAGTCAATATCAAAAATGGGCATATGCATATCAAAAAGAGATATTTTAATATAAATATTATTCCAAGCATAAAATAAATCTCACTAACATGAAATTGGATAGATTGCTTTATTATTTTAAAATAGTATTATGAAGTCAGAGGTTGAATAATTTTGCAAATATTTGCATACCTTTCATATTGTGAAAAAAACATAAATCACTTAATTCTGGTATAAGTTAATATATATATTATTGTTTTAAATCATACTAAGACCAAGGGCTAAGTATCAAATTTATATAATTTAATTATGAAACATTTGAGTCGTTCTTTAAATAAAGATAAATACTTCAGTGAAGGGAAAGCATGTATAAATAAACAGGGCTGCTGCATGTAGGTACACAGGTTGTGTGGAATACATAAGCATTTCATCCAACAGTGTGCCATATTGCATGATAATTAATAACATTTATATGTAAATAAAAATATTTAAATTTTCAAAGCACTCCATAATTAGAAATATATTCTGATATTTTTTCATTGAATATAAAATGATTAATTTTCTACTTAATCTTGTGACAATTGTTCAAAATACACTACATATGTATTCCACCAATGTGCTAAATCGAGCAGATTACTCTCACATCACTGCAATAATTAATAAAATTTATACATAAATGCAAATATTTAGATTTCTGAATCACTCCATTGTTAAAACATGTTGTAAATATTTTTAATTTAAATATAAAAGGATTATTTTTTTTACTTAGTGTTGTAACAATTACTCAAAATATACTACATATATACTCTACCAGGGTGCTACATTAAGCAGATTGCTGCCATACTGCCATGATAATTAATACAATTTATATGTAAATGAAAATATTTAGGTTTCTAAATCACTTTTATCCTCATTTATATAAAAAAAATGACATATTATAATTAATAATTTATTTAAAAATGAACTTATGAAGGGTATCCAGGATTTTGTAATAAAAAATGTGCATTTTTTTAGGTGTTACAAGTTGAATCTTCTTCAAACTACTGTTTATTTGATGCAATGTATCAATCTAAATGAGTTTTTACATTTCAAAGTCAAAACTCTTCTAAAGTTGTTCCTTTTAATACTTTTTTTTTTTTTCATCATTTCCAAGTCCATAAAACTTTTTCTTTTGAGGCATTTTTTGATTCAAGGTATAAATGAAGTTGCACAAAGCAAGATCAGTAAATATGGCTGATGGATAAACTGGATTATGTTGTTTTTAATTAAAAATTGTTTCACGCTCAAGACTTTGTATGCTGATGTGTTGTCATGGCGAAACGTGTATCTCCACTTTGCCACAAATAGAAATATTTTCATTTTACTGCAGCATTAGAAACATTTCAGAACTTGTTCTTGATTGTTATGTATAATATGAACAATATGACTAAGTTATACTAAAATAATAAAAATATAAAAGGTTAAATCGTGAAATAGTGTAAATATTCTATTATTGAATAAACATTTGAAAAGTTAACTTTGTTACTAGAAAAATGTAAACAAGTTGTACATAGAGATTATGAAAGAAATTAAAATACCAAACAAAACTTATTTTTAATAAAGTAATTAAAATGTTGGTTATAGTCAATCTAATAGAGCTAATCATTATTTATCACATGGAAAATAAAAAAGTAAAAGTGTAAATAATTATAATTTTTTAATATTCTACTGTTTCTGGTCTTTTGTTAAACAGATTGTATAGAATTAATTTTCTTTTAGTTTAAAAATTTTATGTTATAGAACTGGGGGGACTGGAATTTAATTTGCACCACTTACCCACATAATCGCATGTAAATAAGTTTTAGGTTACAGAGTTATATATATATGGCAAGAAAAACAATTATAGACAGAATTTTTTTTATATAAGTATCTTGTGAATTTATTTTTGTTTATTCATATTGTTATAGAGATGTATTTCCTTTTAGCTTATTAGAATGCAAACTAATATGACACAGACAGTTATAATAGAGAATAGTGACTTAAACATATGTAAATATTTTACTTATATAGCACAATGTTTTTATATAAATTATAAATAATAACGTAACTTGGGTGAAAAAGATAGAGTGGATCCATTCTATTTTTTAAAAAGACTTTATCTTCTGTTTGGAAATGAGAGTATTCAGTTTAAATAGTGTTCCATCTTTAAAGCGCATGTGCCATGGTTTAAGCTACGTTATTATTTATAATAAACAATAGTGAAATGTGATTTTTTTCACATGTGAAATTTAAGAATAAACAATAATATCATTATTATTAAATAAAAACTCTTTCATTAAAATAAGTCACTTATCAACAAGCAAATATATAATATATGCGAAAAGTCAAATGTCTATGAGAAATGATTGTGTTGCAAATTAAAATGATTTGCATTATCATGACATATACATTATAAGAAGGTAATGAATAAATTTCTAATACAATTTATCTAAAACGTTTTTAGATTTCCTTACTGATGGTTCAAAATTAGCTAGACATTTAATATTAAAGAAATTATATATATATTTAAAATTAATGAAGCAACTGCACATTTTACTTATTGATAAAAACATATGCCCAACAAACTCTTAACTGGTATTTAAAAAGCAAATGATACTATTTAAAATATTGTAAAAAAAAAAAAAAAAATTCTATAGAGGACGTTAAGTAAAAGATCTATAAAAATGACTAACCGAATTATTAAGGGAAGAATAGCAACACCACATGGAATGTTTATTATTATTTTTTTGACAGTACTATATTATTAATATATATTTTTGTTAAAAAAATTGATTGCTATATATCTTCTGTGTTTATTCTTTTTCTTCTCATGTTTTACATATTGTTAGTACAAACTATGTTAATTCTTATTTTAATTCATTCTTTATACATCCAATGTCATCATAAGAGACAGTATAACAGAAGGTTGGAAATTCAGTGTGGGTATATACACAGGAATTGCATGATGCTCATAAATGTTTGTGAGTGCAGATAATTTACATGATGATTCTTGATTTAAGTTGACTCATACCCTGTTGGAATAAACCAGTAAACCACTCTTTTGACAGATACAATATATATAAAATAAATAAACCATGTATACTTTTGATACATCAAAAATATACTTGGTATATCTAAATTAATAGTTTATATTTTATTCTCTCTTATAGTGTCTTTTATTCTCTCTTATAGTGTCTTTAAATTAGTTACAATTATACCACACATAAACAAATCTGTATGAATTTCAGTTCCAATTTATAGTATTTGAAACATCTGTTATTTGGTTGCAATGTTAAATGAAAAAATGAGAAATCATTCTGCCATGTTCATACATTTCCGTGCCCCTCCTCCTGTAGAAAATACATTTTTAAATTAGTGTCAGTTCTTTATCGATTACAAGCATTTATAGAAATTGAACAAAAATTACACAACGGATATTCAATTTCTGTGCGTATTATAAAAATGGGAAAATGTTTTTAACAGTGATTATTTGAAATTTGTCATGATTAATGTATATTAAGCGTATGACCTTTGACTTCTTCAATATTCTTGTGACAAGATGATATAATTTTTATAAAAATACATATTTATTTTTAATCCTGTGTTTTGATTTGCTGCCTGCCATTCTTTGACTTATTAGAATTATAAATACTATTGCCTATTTGCATGTATATATATATTTTTACACAAAATCATTGTTAATATAAACCATTGTGCACAATATATATCAAACATTTCTGATGTTTTCAGTTTGCATTATTAGATTTAGGCATTAGTCACATTAGAAGCCTAATATTAAACAAAACTATTACGAGCAATGAACACTAAATAATAGTGAAGACACACACACACATTTTCATGTTGATTCAAGATTTTGGTACTATTTTTGCTCTCTACTTGAGTAGAAAAGCGCATTTATATAAATTATGTTTCATTTTTAATAATTAAATTATGAGAAAATAATGAAAAACTTTATAAATATGTGAAGGATAGTTAAGTTAATTTTTTTTAAAAGAAAAACTTCAATTTACCTGAATTTCTTCATAGTCTCCTTCAGCTTTTTCTTTAGCATATCTCATAGCTAGTAAATGTTGGTCCATTGTTGCCAATTTTTCACGACTTACCACAACTTCTTGCTAAAAATTATTTGATGCAGAGATAAATTAATGTAAAAGTAATAAAATAATTTGTGAAAATTTTTCTATTGCATGTATGTATATAATTTCTTTTATGTCGATATAATTTTATATTGTCTATATAACTCTGACCATATATATATATACTTGTCAAGACCATTATTTGATAAAATCATAAACATATATCTTAATAATAATATTTTTTAGGGCTAGGGAATACAATGATAAGTTACCATTATTAATGATTATAATTTTTTATTGCTTCATGATATTAAAATTGCCAATAACATCACATGATCACTACTTCTTATGCTTGCTTATAACTGTTATTAAAACAGGCAAAACTCACTATACGTATTGCCACTCACTGCCTAATAGGATAGCGGTGGCTATGGTTATTAAAGAACCAAGGACATCAAAATATATGGGTACTGAACTGAGTTCAGACCTATATGACTATATGAGCTGATAATCTTGGATTGAAAATATTAAGGTATTTTCAATTTAAGACTTGTAGTTTTGTAGTTGAGATAAAAGGTGGCTGCTGGAGGGTTGTATTAGATCCTAAAATCTAGGTGCAGTGCTCTCAGATCCAAGGCTCCTCATATTAAGGTATTTTCAATTTAAGACTCATAGTTTTGTAGTTAAGTAGAGATAAAAGGTGGCTGCTGGAGGGTTGCATTGCAGTGCTCTCAGATCCAATGCTACTCTCTGACAAAGGCCACAAGCCAGAAACTAGTCTGGCAATATTGGATGAGTAGGCACTGGATGGGAATTTTATGCACAAGCCTTCTGGAATCCATTGATTACTCTAGCTTGCAGTGAATGGCAATACGTATGAGTGAGTTTTGCCTGTTTCAATTTTAGATATTAAAATTGATAAGATCAATTTCAGTGATAAAATTTGCTTTATAGATTTCAATTTAACACACACACACATATATATATATACCTAAAAATATTCTGAGATACATCTATATTTTACTATATATATATATTGAGGCAGTTATATATATATGCCTCATATACATATATTGTTCTCATTAAGTTGGAATTCTACGGCATTTAAAAAAAATAATGTATAAAAAATATAATTTTACTATAAAATGAGATTTTATTGTGCAATTTTATATTGTATATAGTAAGGGGGGTGGTGGTGTTTCAAGTTAGCAAGAAAATGTAAATGATTAATTAAAATCAATTGATAAAAAGAATGTATAAATTAAATTCTAATTTTGTAATTATTTAGGGGAAAGGATATCAAAACATGCAATTACTGTAGAATCAAATAAAATCAAAGATATTCAGAATTTAATTAAGAAATGCAATTAGTAAAATTTTAAAATTAAACTAGATTGGGATTATGATCAGCAAGATTTTTTTTAGATAGCAAAGAAGAGAATTGTCTCTAAGTTTAAAATTAATTAATTAATTTGAAAAGATCTGGATGCCTTTGTTTTGAGAGCTATATATTATATATAATGTGCCAAGGCCAAATTGGCACATGTATATAAAATAATTTTGTCTAAAAAAAAATTATTTATTATTAAAATCTTTTGTAAAAGAGTTTGAAAAAAAAAAGAAATTAATTGATTAAAAGGGGAGAGGGGGAGTTTTGTTTAGAAAAGATAAAACTAAGAGTTCATAAAAGTTAAAGAGTGTTATTATGATAAATTAAAAGCTTCAAAATACAAATCTCTTTTCATTCGAATTGAATAAAAAAATAATAATATTAAAACTAGTTTTGATGTGTAGAATAAAATTATATATGTGCGTGCGAATGTAAAATAAATGTATCAGTATTAAATATTATAAATAAATGAAAAATATATTTAAAAAAACACAGTGGTGTGGTACTAATTAAAGATATGAAAACAACACATTTTGAAATAGCTACTACTAATTAAACAATCAATCAAAAAACACGTTGTCATAGGATTAATTACCAATGAAATTCGACAACAGATATTTGCCAGAGGATATTACACGGACAACACGTCGCAGGTATAAATAGACTTTTTTTGTTATCGGACAATTAATTGAGAGAGTTTTTCAGTCTAGTTGGCAGTGACAGTCTTGTTGCAGTTGATATAACAGTGCATTTCTATTATGTATTTAGAAACAAAAATGCATTGTTGAACAGCTTTTGGAAATATACGCTCGTGCTTCAGCCTTTTAGTCCAACAAGATCATCAAAATCTGCCTGTGAAATAATGTCTGCATAACAACTCAGAAATCCTCCATCAAACATTCAACTGTCTTCAAGAATAAAACCAACAGATTAGCATAAAATCTCTTCAATAAATGTCAAAATCTAACCAGTTAGATATAATCCATCAGAAGCAGCCAACAACAAGCAATATCCACGTTCCAAAAATCCTAGGTAAACATTTATTTATTATCATTTATACATAGTAGCCACCGCTGTAATTCGTATATATTCAAGATTCAAATTATATGAACTCTATCATACATAAAATGAACTATTGATATGTGTGTTTAAGTTTCATTTGCTATTAATGCTTTATTATTATATTTGTGAATGCTATATGAGTTAATATGTGCGTGATCATTATATCAGTGTTATTAGTTAAATTAGATAAATACCAGTGTTCTACTATTAAAATCTACAAGCATATTTTAAACTAGTTTAGAAATGTTACTTTAAAAAAATGTGCGTGTGTTAAATCAGATTTATAAAGATGTTTAAATTTAGTCAATTAATGTTTGGTAATAAATTATCTTTAAACTTAATTAATGTTAATTAAAATAAAATGTCTTCAAGCTTAAACTTTATTTGTCGGTCAATTCTTTTTACCAACCTTTTTTTTTATTAATTCTTTCCACCACTAATTTGTATAACTTTGTTATTGAATTAAAATTAGACTGAGCTAGTTTTAGGGAATGTTTCGAGCACTGGATTATGAGCCTACTGCCTGAATACGTTAGTCCTTGGACTAGATGGTGCCCCGGTGTTTACTCCAAAACAAATAAAGTATTTGGATAGTAAGGGTTTGAATCTAGCAGCTGAGATGGGCCATTGTTGATAGTTAAAGCTATCAATAAGATCTCCCATTTTGCTCGAACGTGCTGGTTCATTCTCGTAACATTTATAAGATTATAAATGTATTATGAAGGAGTTTGAAACCGGCCAAAACTTATATATACGTATAAGTAGGTGGTTTCAGTGGTTCGACCCGGTACAATATATATATATTCTAACCTATAAAAATATATAATAAACTTATTAACTATAACTATATATTATTTCTAACCTTCTAATATTAATAAGCTTAATATAGTTTAAGCTAAATATATCAATCGCCTCTATAATTAAGCATCTCATTTTCTAACCTAATAAAGTATATTCTCGATGATCTGCAAGCTCATCAATGTGCATACTCAGCCTAGCTCAGTGGTCGGTTAGTTGTATAAAGATTCAACTGCAGAGATAGGCAGTTAAGATAAAGAAAGAAATTAAAATCATAAAATAAATTATCATCAGTAAAATAAATATATTGGGAAGAAAGAGAAATGCACTCATTCCCTAATTAATAATTTAGAATAAAATAACATCCTCTCCTTATCAAAAACACATTCTCTAAACTATAAGAATTTGTACTTTTAAACAATGATGATAACTTCTCATGTTCTTGTTAATGTTTCCAAAAAAATATATATATCCACTATGTAAATCATTTGCCAATATGATCTGAAAATACTTTTCTTATAGCACAATTGTAAGTTAAACTCTTTTAAGCCATGCCACAATTGTAATATCAATAATAATTGATCATTTCTTAATTAAAGAAGAATTATAATGACAATAATAATCTCAGGGTTTCTTTGTTTAATTTAGGAAAATGCTCGACAGTACTGTGCTGTCACATATGACTGGCATTCTGGTCGGCTATAGGAAACATTTACTTTACTTCAAAGTCAATGTGTCTTCATATCTCATAGCAACTACTATATTATTTAAAGAGGTGATAATTATACTCAATAATGACATACAATTTTGAATAATACAGCCCTTTTATCCAGAATCTCAGCCAGAATAATAAAAAGACAAGGGTGCTTTTTGTGTCCTTCCATCATCCATGACAACGCAATAAATTAACTAAGACTCATTACTTCGACAATTTAACTAAAATGTGAATGGAATAATGTGCAGTCAGAGTTAATGACTTGGGAATAAATTCATTTTTACACTTACATAATGTTTAGTCTGAAGTTTGCAATTCCATAAATAATTCTCATTAAAATAAAATGAAATGAAATATTCCGATCTGCAGTAAATTTGTCTATCTGGTATATTAAGTTTTTGAGAGTTTGAAAGGATTTCGGACTCAAGAAAATGTTTTGCAAATATCGTGCAAACACACTTATATTTAGCATACACACAAAAAAAATGAATTCACCACAAATATTGACAAGACTATAATTTATTACTATCACAGAAAAAAAAAATACAAATTTATTAAATAATATCACACTGATATGAAACATAAACCAACATTAATCCGTCTATTGTTTAGGTATAGATTAAAATTATAAATTAACCTGTTTGCAATCATGCTACTGCATTGGATTGATTAGCTAAAAAGTGCATCTCATTTACCAATACACCAATCTATGATTTTGGTAAACTTTCTATAAAGATTTTACTTAAAATTATTGACTAACTATTTTTGTTTTTAATTGATTAATATTATAGTATGAAGTACGTAAAATATTAAATTTATTTTTAATAAATTTAATTAGGTTATGGTTTATAATTGAACAACCTATTCCTAATTAGGGGTTATTTACCAGAAGTCACACTCATCATCTCACATTTAACTTAATGTCCACTTAAATTATGATAAATATCTTAATTATAAGTGTAATTCAGACTATGGATATTTCTTAATTATTAACTAACACTAAATGTTGTGTTTGAATATTCCTCCAACAAATACGCATTTTAAAATACGCAGTTTTAACTTAACTTTCTCCATTGGCTTGCTTGTCAACTACTAGCAAGATTCAGTAGCACAATACAGATATTGATTTCAATTACTAAAGCACTATTGATACTAAAGTGCACCTTGAGGAACTAACACCTCAAACCTAACATTTATCCTTGCCCTAACTTTTAAAACAAAGCACAATAATCAACACCTTCTATGGTGGAACTATCTTTATATTCACATGAGGAATGCAGAATAACAACGAATGTCTGCAGAGTAAACTACTACACTAAAGTATTTTGGTGGTTTCTTGCCTCTTACTCAGGCATAAAACGAACACGCACCAAGTATAATCCTCTCTTGGGATTTAAACAAATTAAGTATCCTAAATGCTATATAAATTCTTGATCATTCTATTTATGAGAATCGATCACATGGGCTATCAAACATACCCTCACATTATATCTAAAACTATTCCTCTCATGGAAAATAAAGTATTCTGGGGAGATCATTTTCATCCCACAAAATAAAATACATTATAAGTATTAAATATGCTGATATTAAGCATATATCGATCCTACACTTAGGCAAGATAAGAAAACATACTAATCATAATAAACCTATGTTACAATGTATACTTCGATCAATATCTGAAACCAATGGACATGACAGCATAAAAGTATAATAATTTTAATTCTAATGAAGGAACATTCAAAAGCACTAGATAACACATCAGCTTCAACTAAATAAACTGGATGTCATATTAAAGAATAACTGTTACTAAATTAATATAATATAAATTCCGTTGACCCTTCAAACAAGAAATATCTTATTATAGCATGTATTTCTTTTTAGAGTTACTTCTGATACATTTAAATATTTATTTTACCTGTTAAATAAATATAAAATATTTTTCTTTTAAGTACCTAACATGCAAAGTTTATATCTGCCATTTCATTTAATAAATCGGATGTTTCATAGATTTCATCTTAAATACAAACTTACCCAAAATAATTACAGTAAGACATACCTTTGTCATTACAAGATCCTTAAAATATTACGTGACAGATATACCCTAGCATACATTAATATTATAACACAAAATAAAATTTTAGAAATTAGTTTTTTTTAAAAAAAAAAAAAAAAACATTGAATAAACAAATGCATATTATTTCATTAGCAGAACTATTTTTCTGTGAGCTGTTTGTCCAGGTGAAGAGTTTTCATCCAGTCAAATTTTATGACGCACTGAAAGTAATAAATGCATTTTTTTTCTTTAATGAAAAGTTTTTTTTTATTTAGCACTTCTAATAATAATCACGTAAAGAAAATTATAATAGAACCGAAGATTAATTCTCACTTGAATTATACTAATAAAATTTTGGATCCACGAAAAGAAAACGAGTATTATAACATAGACGATAAACAAACATATTATTTATTGACTACATATATACTCAGCTAGCTTACTTATGGATGAAAATGCGCACTTTTCCGAGAGATTATTATGATCATAACTACAGTTGACTAATAGTATATATGAAGTTTTAAGAATTCTACCTTGTGAATAGTATAACATATAATTTGATTTTATTATTAAGTCACTAAAGATATTTATTCTCGTTCATACTCTTAGAATTTTATTTTCCAATAGTAATTTTTTTTCTTCTTAAGAATGCACGTATATAATTCAACATTTATTTCACAACAGTGGTTCTTTTTCTATTAAAAAAAATGCAGATGTATGATAGCTTAGTATTACTATAATTATTAATTTCTTTCCTTTTTAAACAATTCTTAGCAAACAAAAACATATTTTAATGTATAAGATAGCATGATTTAAAAATGCAGATGACTTCCTTAGAATGAGCGCTAAATTGTTTCTAATTCTTCTTTCTTTTCTTTTTAATATTTATTTTACTTAATTTTCTTAGGTACCAGGAAAATATTAACAAAGAACAGTTCATTAGATAATTAGTTTTTACTTGGAAAATATTTGTTTTCCTTAATTTAAGTAGAATAGGACTTTGCCTGATTTTTTTAATTAATTCGTTCATTTTTTTTAAACTTTGGTGAAAAACTTTAACTTTCAAGAAGCAATCAATTTTAAACGTAGAAAGTTTTTAAAGTGTAAAGAGTAGCATAAAATTGCAGAATGCCTTACCAGAACTGTTTATTTTTCTATTGTAAATAAAATTTCCATTATCTTGCCAATTCTTCTTTACAAAACAAACAAAAAAAAAAGACTTACAAAATGTTGTACTGTTCAACCTTTTTAAGACTAGTAGACTACATAAAATGATTGGAATATGAAATTGGTCATTCTTTTACTGCTAGTGACCTCTTCCAAGAAAAACAATAATCATTTGATTATAACATAAACAAAAGAAAGGAAAAACTTATTACAATCATATAGTTTTCAGTATTATTTAAATGGATTACAAAGTAGTTTAATAAGGAAAATAAATACATTTAAAACCAACAATAATTCTCAGTGATTTCAATTCTTCATAAATTATTTTCTACAAATGAATTTATCAGAAGTTACTGTTCTTTAGAATAAGACATTTTAAAATTATTTAATTGACATTTATGTTTTTCTTTTCTTCTCTACCCATCTAAACACCAGCTACAGCTTATTGTATTTGTTTTACACTATATTAATTTGCTCTAATAAACAATATCTTAATTAAATTATTCATGTTCTTTTAAAAACATGATATTGCATTAGGGAATATATTACTTATCCACACAAACCATGTCTGGGTGAATGAATAGCATACTTTACTAACCAATTATTACTATTGTTATTTTATCTTTTTATTTTTCTTAAAGAATAGCATTGATTTCATGCAGAAATAATGCTAAATAAAACCAAGTGCACTGGGTTACAATATATATATATGGGAAAAGAAGAAAGAGTTATTAGTTATTGTAAACTTCTTGTATAGTTTTTTTTCTTAAGCTGATAAAATTACATCATGCTATGACCACTGAGTAGATTGCCTTGATTTCTCTAACCATTTCCATGAAGCTGAGTATGGACTCCTGGTAGTATAGCATGCAATGCCATTAAAATCCCTGCCTACCCTGCCTTACCACCAGTATATAATGCCACAGACCATTGAAACTATCCAGTAAATGATTAAAGCCTCTTTGATATGCTATTTTCTTTGCTTCTACAATTTATTTATTAACCATTTTTTAAAGTGTGTTTCTTTTCATATTATATTAAATATTTTTATGATGTTATTAAAATGTTTTTTTTATTGTATTATAACGCGTGCTTAATTAATTGTAAATATTAAGGAAGATTGATTTTTGTAATACTTGACCTTTCTTAAATTTTGCTAGACTTATTGTTTAAGAATAAGACGAAGGTAAATTTAGTAAAATATTTTAATAATTTAATGATTAAAATATTTGATGTTCTCTAAAGAAAAGTGCAGTAATTAAATAAAAACAAGATCACTTATTCTAATTTGTTTTTTTATTTGCGATTTTAAACTTATCTATTTAAAATCGTTTTTTTTTTTTTTCAAAATGTCATTTAGCCATTAAGGCAATATACAATGGTTTATATAAACTTTCAAATTTAAAAATTAATATCATGTTAAAAGCAAATTGTATTTTCTGTTTTGGGAAGTACCCAAGGTACAGGTGATTTATAAACAACCTGAAGTTTTAAAATAAAATTTAATGTTTGAAGTTAAAACTTTGTTTCTTTTCTTTTGACAAATATGTATGTATGCTGTATGATACGATAGTTTATTCTCCAAAACTTTTAATTTAATATATTATCATTGTAGGTTATTGTATCAATATTTCCTTCTGTATGTAAGACTTATGGTGCGGTCTCTAATTAAGCAGGGAGTAATTTCTTTATAAAATTTTTTTTACTATATAAAATAACTGTGTATGTCTTAATTTAGCCTATAGAATAGATGTCTGCATTTGATAAACTTTTGACATGACCATTTACATTTTATTTTATATAGATTTAAATTTAAGTCCAAATATTTATTATTTTATATAAATTTAGCATTGCTGGGTTGTCTAATTTCATGATTATCTTACTGCATTTCTTCAACAGAGGTATATCCCTGCTTCGGAAGATTTAATTTGATGTGTTCCGTTTGTCTAAGTTCCATGCAAATGCAGAAACATTCCTTTCATTTCCCAGAACCGGAGAGTCATGTTCTTGTCTTGTTACCAGTGCAGTGGACTGTTTCTGCCTATTAATGAGAGTTATTTAGGGTTATATGAAGATGTTCAGTCCTTCATGCCATGACCCATTTATTCTATAAAATTTTGGAACTAACTTCTCAAAAGTGAATATATTCCCATCATTGTCTTCTTGTTGGAATGTTTGTACTACCTCCCTTATGTATGTTAAAGCTTGATATTTCAGCATTTATTGGTCATGATTATGAGAGTTATGCCTTTTTCTATTTAACCATATTTTCTAAAATTAATTAAACTTACCTTGCTTTATTTATTATCATATACTTGCTTGAGTGATATCTGCCCCAAAGATCAAATGTGTTCATCATTTGAAGTCCCTTATTTATATATCTGCTATACATTGAAACTTTTACATATGTAATTACCAATTAATATAATTCCACTATCTTATAAGTCTAGCAACCAAATTAAGTGGTAGTCATTTCTTTTGTTTATTTGTTTCTAACTTTGAACACTAATAAAATGTTTGTATCTTTTATATATATATTGTAACGGGCACATACGCCGTTACATTTTTTTTTTTATTATTAAACATAAAAAAATAAAAGTTCACAAATAAAAACTTCTTTTTTTAAGAATTAAAAATTGAAAATTAAAAAATCTTCTAAACTCTAATATATATAAAATCGCACAGATGAGAAATTAAAAAAAGAAACTTTATTAAAAAAAAGAAAAAGTTTTAAAACTAAATTTTCAAGAAAAAGACTTAAAAGATTTAAAGATAAAAAAATTAATTAATGTTATTGAAAAATGGAAATGATTATTTTAATTAGTCAAAGTGAACTAGCCCCTGGGCATTTAAATATATAAGCAATGGTCAGATAGGAAAACAATAGAAACTAATAGCAAATAACAAGAAATCCCTTAGGAATCGGATCTCAACGAAAGAGTCTTCATCATCATGATGTAATCTTGAGTTAATCTGCAAAATTAATATAAAAGGAAAGGTTTGGAAAAAAAATAATTATTATTAAGTGAAGAAAGAGTTGGGAGAGAAGATAACAGTGGTGAGATGTGTTAGTGTGGAGTTGAAGGAGAAGGGATTGAAAAGACACACTCTTCAATCCCTTCAGTTTTGTTAAAAGGAAAGAGAAATGACATCGTTTTTCCTATATTGAGGACCACAGGACATCGGGGAAATTAATGCTGGCTCCAAATGGCAAGCAACTGCAAGAAATTAGAAACTACGGACTTGTTAAAACCGTAAGAACTTTATGAAATCTAATGAACATTAATTAATTTGAAAACACTAAGAACTCTAAAATATAAACTTTCCCAGTATTTAATTTATAGAAATAGAATCCTATCTGACCAACTTAATTTATTAATAAGTAATTTTATTTGATGTATTTCTTTTTTAAAATCATTTCCATTTTTTTGTTGTTGTTCTTTTAAGTTTTTATTACGATTTTTTTTTTCCGTTAAACTAAAGTGTATAAATGATTTAAATGCATTAAATTCAAGTTGGGTATAGACACTTGCATAGATTCATTATCGGTTAATTATGTTTTTGGTTTTCATATTTGATCAAAATATATAGACATTCGGTAAATAATGATACCTTACGGTTTCTAAAATGTATTTATTCGGATGTCTTTTAAGTTATTGGTGTCAATGCGGCATCTTATGATGAATGCCATTGGGTTTCATATAAATTTCCCTCTGCAAATCCATCAATGACTTTATATTTTGATTGTTTATGTTTATTTTGAAATGTTTTTAACTGTGTAATCTATGTAACCGATCTATACTCAACATTATAAACAAACTTTTATAAATCCATCTGTGCGAACTTATAAAAATTAAAATGTAAATTAAAATCTAAAATCAAAGTTAAAAATGTAAGTTAAATTTTAAAATGTAAACATATTAAAATACTAATGCTAAATTTTATATATATATGTGTAAATAAATGTTTGTGTGTTCATTACTGGCAGTGGCTTATTTTATTCTTTTTTTTAAAAAAAATATTCTTAGATAAAAATTTATAAAATATAAATCTCTGTTATTCCACTGTGCTAGTGACAATGGGCTAATGGTCGGTCAAATTAAATTAAAATAATTTTTTTTAAACTTACGTATCTGCCTACTATATAAATTTTCTAGGTTCAAAAGCCTAGTGGCGCTATGTAGTGCAGATACGTTAAGATTCCTATTCTTCCAGACTGTTATAATATATATATATTGCATGGGGTGTCTTGTTTACCACAGGGAAGATATATATTTCTAATCCAATTCTAAGAGTCTCTACTTCTCCCTGATCACCAAGCCTAAAAAAAATAATAAAGTAGTATGTGGGTTGGAATGAGTTGTAGTGGTTTAAATCAGTGGTCTTCAATCCCTGGTCTGTGGACCAGCATTGTGCCACAGAAGTTTTCTGCCGGTCCATGCTAGACTGACAAGAAAGTTTGTAATAACAAAATAATAAGATTTTTAACTTTTAAATATTATAAACAAATTTTATTTATTTTTTCATCGCATTTTTACCTGATTAAAAAAAAAGAAACAGAATGAAAACAAAATCTAATCAATCATACATAAATTAATTTGTTTTTCTATTTATCACAGCTGTTTATGGGGGGGGGGGGTAGAATTAAATTTTTTATTATTTTTCTAAAAAAATTCCAAATTAAAAAAAAAAGTTTTTTATTATACAAACTCCGTTTGTCTTTTGATAGCCAATCATGGCCACTTGTCGGCGTTGTTTATGTGTAATGTAATGTTACCAGGCTGCGATTTTAAAAATATGGTGAAAAAATAAAATAAAATAAAATGTATACAAAATTTGTTATCATCACTTGCTCTAGAAATGACTGACAATCCATCAACATAGAAATTTTATTCTTATTGAAATACCTTTACTTTGCCCAATTTAATGTCAAATATATTATTACTAATGGATAATATTAATATGCAAGAAAGCTTTGGATAAATATTTTTTCACATATTAAAAAAACCCATAAGTATACAAATAAATTCTTTATGAAAAAAATGAGCTTAATATAGTTCTGCCTCTTAGATCAATTTAATTATTAAAAACAAGGTTGTATTAAAATAGCATTAATTTGAGCATCAAGCTCTAATACCTAATTGAGCACTTATTTCAAATAAGAATAATGTGGTCATATGAATGAAGTGTTGATAATGTCTTGGCACCTGATGAGAGTGAAAGCCAAAATATATATTGTGCTGAGTTTGGTTACTTTTTAAAAATTAATATATTAATTAGTAACAACTTTCATTGTGGCTGTCTAACATATGTAGAAATACTGTATTACATTGAATAAAGGGTAAATGAAAGGAATTATTAATTATACTTGTTAATAAAATTATTATATAGAAAATTAAGAAAAAGGAATATTATCGATAGAGTAGTGTTCCGAAGTTTTAAATCCTCTGAATGTCATATAAAAATGTAATATCACATCATTTAATTACATGTATATTGTAACCATCTTTATATGAATAATAAGAATATGTACATGAAAATAATGTTAAAATAAAAATATTACTATCTTAGGCTAGCATGAATCGATAAATCTAAAAAAGATCACAAAGTATTCATGAAGATATAACTTCCAGTGTCAATATCGATTAAACTAAATTTAAAATTCATAAGCAAAATAATACTAGAGAAGAAACTTACATCTTAGAATTATACAAAATCAAAATAAAAATAAACATGAGAGATCAAGGAAAAGCATAATAAATGACTTCAGACATAAAAGTTACCATAAATTCAAAATTACGACTGTTAACTTGTAATTTACTATTTTAAAAGATACACTTGGGTCAGTGAGAGGGATTTTGCCACTACCCAAATATAACAAACAAAGACAGCTTATAAAACAAAATAGAATTAATAAAGAATATTTAGCAATCCCAATACTAACAGTAATATGAACTTTAACCTTTATGAAGTACAATAAATTCTTAATAAAGCAAACACAATAATTTACGAACTATCTTTTATTAAATAACTATAGGTAATATGATCAAGATCAGTGAGTGATGTATCTAATGATTCAAATAATCAAGTTATTCCAAAAGTTAAATGTTCCATCCTTAAAATATTATTTTAAATAATACATGTACTTCAGGTCAACAGTGTTTTGATCAATAAGTGATGAAGCTTTAAATATTTTAAATGTAAGAGCGTAACAAAATTTATTTTGATATGCTAACACACAATAAATCTATTATATTGATTGATGATGTCTTTATGATAATAAAATAATATCTTGATAGCAATAACAATATGGATGATAATTAGCAATAAGGCCACAGACCACTAAGTATATTTTAAAACAAAATTTATTTACATTATTTACAAATTTTATGAATACACTAGGAACAATAAAGAAAATATATAATCCTGGACAAATATGATAGAAATTCATATATAACAAGATTTATTAACATGGTTTATGATTAAGGAAAGATCTCTTAGGATGTATTGACTACTTTAATAGGTCATTACTCTTTTATTTATTATTATTCCAAGTTATCACATACCATGAATTTACTTTAGACTCATTATACTTCTATATTAAGAAATATAAGCATTTCAAAACAACTTGAACTTTTTTAAGACTAAATAAATTATTAGCATTTTGAAATAACTTGGGTATAAATGATAGATAATGTAGCTTAATTTAATGATATAGACTATAAAATAACTTTTAACCAATATTGTTTGTCATCGTTTTGCTTAGTGCTAAGCACAATCTATATCTGCAAATACATGCTTCAAAAACAATTCTGTTACCCATACCAAACCATTAAACTTAGGATAATGATGCATAATAAAACATATATTCAAAGATATAGTGGGACTGAGCTAAGGCAAAGACCAAACTAATCAACTTTAGACCATGGCCATCTTGTGACCGTATATGGTCAGAAATTACAGTGTCACTTCTGGAGCACCTTTATGAATATGAAAAAGGGGAAGGGGTGATTAGTTTCTTATTTAATAACTAACTCAATATACTACAAAGTATGGCCTTAATTTGCTCAAAGGTAAATAATTATTATTTATAATTCACCCACGATGGTCATTTTATATCATCACCCAAGGAAAGAGAATAAGTTCATCTGATGTGATGCGGCATGGACCTACTACATATTACAAAATGTTATATACCTATCATTATAATTATGTGCTATAACAACAGATAAATCTAGTACTAATCTAACAAACTATGAATATATAGAGTCACTAGCAAAACGGTATGCATTACTACTTGATATATAAAATTTATAACTATCAATTATCAATTCAAGGATGATCTATAACTATAGCTATCAGTAACTATTAATTAGTCATGTATTATACATATTAAATATCATGTTGAATACATTTAAATTGACCAAGTTATATACTATTCATTTATCGTTACTACTCAACAATTCTTCCCTTTTATCCTATAAAGAAAAATATCAAGAATAAACTGTAATATTTTATTACCCATGTTTATATTTTTAAATATGAACGAAATTTATAATAAATAAAACTGCTTTTTTTATATATATTTGATTACATTTTGATCTATCATAAGTTTGAATTTTTTTCTACACAAATCTTTTTTTTTCTTTATAACTATAATAACAAAATACAATATTATAGACAAAACATAATATCATTACTAATAAAATGATTAATAAAATTTTTAGTTTCACATTCATTCTTGTAAAACTAAAAACAAAATCTATAACAATCATAGTTTCATTTGTTAAACACCAGCACACTGTTATTCCGGAAGTTCAAGACAAACCTTGATACTTATTTTCATAGTGTATCTATATTCCTTATACTTTATTGATTACTGGTGTTATTTAACATATCGGAAGTCCGATTTGGAAGTCGGATTTAGAATATGATTCTAATAATAATTCACAAATCAAAATTTAGGTTGGCATTTAATTCACTTTTAATGAAATGCTACAATTCAGCTTATAAAAAAATAAATATATCAATTCTTAAGCATCACATGATCACCATCTATTATACTAGCACCTGATTGTTTATAAACAAGGCAAAACTCTCCATACAGTAGTGTCACCCTGTGCCAACCAGAGTAATCACAGGATGGCACTACTGTATGGAGAGTTTTGCCTTGTTTATAAACAATTATGTGCTAGTATAAGGGATAGTGGTCATGTGATGCTTAATGGTTTAACACCAATCCTGCCTAATAAGATAGTGGTGGCTATGGTTGTTAAAGAGCTAAAGACACCAAAATGTATGAGAGCTGAACTGAGTTCAGACCCATATGACTATATAAGCTATTGAGCTTAGATTGAAAATATTTTTTGTGTTTTCAATTTCATTCTCATAGTTTTATAATTAAGTAAAGATAAAAGGTGGTTGCTGGAGGGTTGCATTAGATCCTAAGATCTAGGTGCAGTGCTCTCAGATCCAAAGCTCATCACCGATAAAGGCCACAAGCCAGAAACTTGTCTGGGGATATTGGATGAGTAGGCATTAGACAGGGAGTTTATGCACAAGCCTTCTGGCATCCATTGATTACTCTGATTGGCACAGGTAGCACTACTATATGGAGAGTTTTGCCTATATCAATTCTACTTGTAACAAATTTTCAAGATGGCATTTTCTTTAATTTGCATCAACATGAGTTTTCAGCAGCACCTGAGAATATTTTATATTAAAAGTCTCAATAAATACTTTTATATATTTTTATTTTAGTGTCTTCATTTGTATTATTTTCTTAGGTAGGTATAAGTTATTGCTATATTTTTATTCAATTGCGATATAACAATTTTCTTTTTTTAAATTTTATTTTCTACATGTAATGAAATTAATATAGCATATTTGAATTGTGACATTTGATATTAGCTTTAGTATTATATTTCACATTAGTTTGGAACACCTTATAAATTCAAAAACAGCATTAAAAGACATTGAGTATCTAATTATATAGTTCTGCTTATTTTAAATTCATTTGGATGAAAACACAAATAATTTTCTCTTCCTTCCCAATAATTTATAATTATCTTTATAATGCATACAGTAAATGTTATAATTCAAACAGGTATACTGTACAGAACAAAACTTTATGTTTATAAACTTCTTGTTTTGTGTATATTTGAAATCCATTTTAGTGGGATATTTCATTTGATCACTATTTCTTATGCCAGCACATAACTGTTATTAAAACAGTCAAAACTCTCCATACAGTAGTGACAGTCAATGCCAACCAGAGTAATCAATGGATGCCAGAAGGCTTGTGCATAAAATCCCCATCTAGTGCCTACTCATCCAGTATCCTCAGATTACTTTCTGGCTTGTGGTCTTCGTCAGTGAGAAGCTTTGAATCTGAGAGCATTGCACCTAGATCTTAGGACCTAATGCAACCCTCCAGCAGTAACCTTTTATGTCTACTTAACTACAAAATTTATGAGAATAAAATTGAAAACAGAATAATATTTTCAATCTAAGCTCAATATTTTATATAGTCATATGGGTCTGAACCCAGTTCAGTACCCATACATTTTGGTGCCTTTGGCTCTTTAACAACCATAGCCACCATTATCCTATTAGGCAGGATTGGTGTTAAACCACTAAACATCTCATGACCACTATTTCTTATCTTAGCATGTAACTGTTATTAAAACAGGCAAAGCTCTCCATACAGTAGTGCCACTCAATGCCAACCAGAGTAATCAATGGATGCCAGAAAGCTTGTGCATAAAATCCCCATCTAGTGCCTACTCATTCAGTATCCCCAGACTAGTTTCTGGCTTGTGGTCAGTGAGGAGCTTTGAATCTGAGAGCACTGCATCTAGATCTTAGGATCTAATGCAACCCTCCAGCAGCCACCGTTTATCTCAACTACAAAACTATGATAATAAAATTGAAAACACAATAATATTTTCAATCTAAGCTCAATAGCTTATACAGTCATATAAGTCTGAACACAGTTCAGTACCCATACATTTTGGTGTCTTTAACTCCATAGCCACCCCTATCCTATTAGGTAGGATTGGTGTTAAACCATTAAACATCACATGATCACTATTTCTTATGGTAGCACATAACTTATGTATGGGTACTGAACTGGATTCAGACCCAAATGAATGTATAAGCTATTGAGTCTAGATTGAAAATATTATTGTGTTTTCCATTTGTTCAATTTTATTTTCATAGTTTTGTAATTAAGTAGAGATAAAAGGTGGCTGCTGGAGGGTTGCATTAGATCCTAGTTCTCACATTCAAAGCGCCTCACTGATGAAGGCCACAAGCCAGAAACTAGTCTGGAGATACTAGATGAGTAGGCACTAGATGGGGACTTTATGCACAATCCTTCTGGAAGCCACTGATTATTCTGGTTGGCACTGAGTGGCACTACTGTATGGAGAGTTTTGTCTGTTTTAATAACAGTTATGTGCTAGCATAAGAAATAGTGATCATTTGATATTTAGTGGTTTAACACCAATCCTGCCAATAGGATAGTGGTGGCTATGGTTGTTAAAAAGCTGAAGACACCAAAATGTATGGGTACTGAACTGGGTTTAGACCACATGACTATATAAGCTACTGAGCTTAGATTGAAAATATTATTGCGTTTTTAATTTTATTCTCATAGTTTTGTAGTTAAGATAAAAGGTGGCTGCTAGAGGGTTGCATTAGATACTAAGATCTAGGTGCAGTGCTCTCAGATACAAAGCTCCTTACTGATGAAGGCCACAAGCCATAAACTAGTCTGGGAATACTGGATGAATAGGCACTAGATGGGGCTCTATCGATTACTCTGGTTGGCACTGAGTGGCACTATTGTATACAGAGTTTTACCTGTTTTAATATTTCATTTCCAAGATGTCTACCAGCTTTATATACGGACCTTGATGATTATGAATTGACACAAGTGGCATGTATCATGTAGTGGCAAAATGGGTCCTCTACTCCATTACTTACTTGCATGTTAAAAAAATTTAATTTCATTTTCAAGCCAATTCAAGTTTTACTTTGAAAATTTTTCAATTACACTATTTTAGAGATTGTTATTGTTTCTCTCCTGTTCTTTTTTTTTCTGTTCTCTCTGCATCTTGCTTGTTGTTCTCTTATTTATAAACTTTCACCAAAGAGAATTATTGTACAAAATAACAAACCAATTAAATCATTATACATGCATACATTAACTTATAAATAATTATTCTCCAGCTATAAGCATGAGTGATAACTAATTAAACCATTCAAAATTATTTTAAATTGCAATAAAATATGCATAAGAATTAATTATAAAGATTAATTTAGAGTAGTCATCATCAGCGATTAAGCCAATGCACATGTGCTTAAAGATAAATTATAAATGAATGCTCTCAATTTTTCCAGACACAAGATATAATATTTTAGAAAGAATAGAATGAATCCACCCATTCTTTCGACCCAAACGTTTATGTATGGCTTAATCATTAATATCACTATTACATAGAAAAAAACATTGCGCTATATAAAATAATATCTCAGTAGTTAACATCTTAAATCTTTTTGGTTATTATTTAATAATAACAAGATATCAATATTTCTTTTAAATTAATAATGACACTAATAAATTATATCTGATCTTAAATCTTTTTGGTTATTATTTAATAATAACAAGATATCAATATTTCTTTTAAATTAACAATGACACTAATAAATTATATTTTTGATACTATTGAACATAAACTCATCTGACAGACTGCATATAAAATCTCATACACAACCGGACAGAGGGCTTAGCATATCTTGACTAGTCTAAGTTCTTATCACTCTCAGGAGATTTACTGATAATATTTATTTATAATAAAAGTTGGCAACTATGATAACACACCACTGATATAATACACCTATTTAATATTGAATAGTTACTTGTTTAATTATTACCAATTAAAATTATAAATTTTATATAATTGAACATTTAAATAGGGCTTGATAAACATGGAGCCCAACCATAAGGTTACAATATATAAACACACAAGATTAATGACTAGTGCATCTGTGTATTTGGAATTTAAATCAGAGAAGAATAGCATTTTTTTTAATTTAAAAGAAAATTTAGAACTTTTCTTTTAGATGGTTTAACCATCTCATATAGCCATTTGTATACTTGTGTGTAAATGATATTTAGTTATTTTTAAAGGGTGGGTAAAACAAAGAAGGAAAACTGTAAATTTTTACTATCAGATGTTTGTCTAGTTGGGTTTTATCTTTTATTGTTTATATGTATTTTATAAAGCTACTTTAAATTTTATTTTATCTTTTCATCTATTTATCTTTGCCCATCCAATTACAATATCAATTATAATTCTTTATATAATGATAATGAAGATAACCTTATATGTTACTTATTTATATCGTTACTATTCCAAAAAGTATGTTTATAAGTTGGTATAATCTAATATTAATTTAACTCAAATGTTCCCAAACATTTGATCTACCATCTTTTTTTCAAAATAAAACTTAATCATCATCTTCTTGGAAATCTACCTTCTTTAAATGATAAGCAGAAAGTGCTGTGACAAATCGGCACTCTTTTATGTATCCATGTTTTTACCTATATCCTATAATATAGCAAAGAAAGATGTTGTAAATAAGATACTTTGAAGCTTGAAATAAAAATAAAAAATTCTTTTAAATAACTATAGTAACATTCATATTATACTTAGCAAATTAAAATAAGAAAGGATAATGAATAATATTAAAAATAATTCTAATGAAAAGAATCCATCTGATGTAACCATCAATTTATTATTGTTTATCTCTATTTTTGTCACCAATAGTTTTTTTTTTCTTTAATTGACAGTTTTGTGACTGTCTGAACACTAAATGTGGTAAAATAAATGCAATTAAAAACTTTTGTATTATAGCCCATATTTTGGAATAAAGTATAGGCATCCGGTTTTGCATTCAAAAATGTTGGTAGTCTTCTTTAAACTTATATTTTAATTCAGCACTATTTTTCCATGTTTATACTCCCAACTGAAGATGCTCATTTTAAAACTATTTTAAAATCATGGTTTAAAGACAGAACAAGAGCCACCAAATGATGACAATAAGCAGCAAATCTATCATGTTTTTCTATTGTTGATAAATTTGGAAACTGACTGCATTTCCCTCATCCCAAAAAGTTTTGCTCAAAACATGGAAATACATTTTTGTTTTGATTAAATCAGCTGATTACTTGAAACTGTAGGTTTGTTTCCTTAAATTTATTAAACAAGTCTGTCAAATAAGCTATATCATTTTAGAAATCAATAAATCAACCAAGTTAGCTCATAATGTCTCTCCTTTGTTTTCTAGAAATTAGAAATGAATCAAATAGTTTATAAAACAGATCCAAACCGGTATCTGTGATTTAATGAATTACTTCTAAATTTTATTGATTGTTTTAATGACATAATATATAGACCAATGTAAGTGTTCGCTAAGATTTTTGGCAACTAAATGTTAATAATGAATGATACAGTAAATAACAAATACCCTTGAAGTCCTCTATCATTGCCGGATTGTGCCTGCCTATCTATCTATGATCTATCTACCATCTATCACCTACCTGCCTACCTACTGCCCACCTGCCTGCCCATCTACCCACCTACCCGCCCACCTATCTATCTATCTATCTATCTATCTATCTATCTATCTATCTATCTATCTATCTATCTATCTATCTATCTATCTATCTATCTATCTATCTATCTATCTATCTATCTATCTATCTATCTATCTATCTATCTATCCATCCATCCATCATCCATCAATCCATCCATCCTTCTATCTATCTATCTATCTATCTATCTATCTATCTATCTATCTATCTATCTATCTATCTATCTATCTATCTATCTATCTATCTATCTATCTATCTATCTATCTATCTATCTATCTATCTATCTATCTATCTATCTATCTATCTATCCATCAATCCATTCATTTGTCTATATGCCTTTTCATCTATTTATATATCTCTGTCTACTATCTATCAATATGTTTTCTGTTTTTCTGTCCATCTACTCATCTATTGATAGATCTATCAAAAATTTTGGATGCACTGTGTGCATTCATAAATATTTTGCATATTGTATATATGCACATTTTCTGTAAAAAGAATCTATTTATAAACAGATATACTTTGAAAAATAGTTTCACAATTTTTGAATTTGTCTTTTCATTTATTATTCTTATTAAACATTCTGATATATATATATATGTAAATATAAAAGTTAAACTTAGTAAACATTTATATAAAATACCTCAAGGGCTAACATT
Organism: Epiperipatus broadwayi; assembly: GCA_028023455.1. Lineage (NCBI taxonomy): Eukaryota > Metazoa > Onychophora > Udeonychophora > Euonychophora > Peripatidae > Epiperipatus > Epiperipatus broadwayi. Next base: position 1,710,146 of record JAQFVV010006292.1, read on the forward strand.
CTGTTGGTTGCTAGTGTGTATTCATTTTTTAGACTGGCCATTTGGGCTTGTAATCGGTTAAAATTTTCCTGAAATGATCAAAAATTAATTTATTTGATATATTGCAATAATTTCTAAGTTATAGAAAAAACAAAGATTTTCAGTAAATTGTTAATCATCACCAGCAATTACTGGTAAATGAGTATGACTATTGTGATTCCTAAAAATAAAGTAAATTATAAAAAGACAGAACAAAAAGTTGGTGAATTTTACATAGCTATACAAAATTTATCAACGACCAGCACTTATGATTATATATATCAATGCTGCTAGTTTTTTCGTCTTTTTGTGTGATGCTTGTGATTTCTTCCTTAAAAATAATTTTTTGAAAATACTTTCCTAGTTCTTTAATGTTTTCTAATCTCAGCCTATCTTCTGAATAAAAATAACTGATATTACATTTCTTTGGATTATTTTTGAGATAATTTTTCAAAAAATAAATCGGATATGTTGATCCCATAATGTTTGCTTACAAAGTATTTCTTTTTAAGATAATCTATTGATATTTCATTATTTTTATGTCTCTGTGTAGTTTAGGGCAGTAATAGAGTGATATCTAGAGGTCAAGACCAATACATCATGGCTTCATTCTGCCATTTTTAGTGTTCAAACTTTTTATTAACTATCAAGCAATTAAACCATTCAATTATTTATTTTATAATCAATACAATTAAAATGTATTCACATTATAATAGATGTAATATCATCACATGTAGTATTTTGAAAAATATATAGATTGGTGTTATAATCATGCCATTGTTTTTGTCAGAATATTAAGGAGCAATTTTAAATAAAAAATTTCCAAAGTCTCTATTATAATAACGTGAAAGCTAAAACCTTCAACAGAAATGCTTTAAACATGCTTATGTGACAGCCAATCAGATGTAATAATGACATCACATGGACCTCTCAATTCTCAAGCACAAGTCAGAACTATAAGAAAAAGATGGGACCCATCTTCTTCTATGCCTCAATTTATATATAAATAAGCCAGACTCAAGCATTTTGAACTAAGAGTGTGAATATAGAGGATACATATATCACTGCCATAAAATATATTGCAATCCTTGATATAACTATTTAGTTCAAGAGTGTATATTAAAATGGTAAAATACAATATGTTTTTAACTTGGTAAATGTAATAGCAAAATATTGAAGTCCGTTCTGTGCCTTAATATCTAAATTCACTTTTCCATCTTCATTTCAATAATAATTTATTAACAACATAGAATGATTACATCCTGATGAAAATAAAAATTGTACAATAACATGATTACATTAACATTCAGTTTGACATCTGGCCAGAATGTATTATGTGAACACAACTGTTATAACACTTATGTGATTGGGTATAGTGAAGAAAGGTTGTATAGTGCATGAGATACTCAGAACTTGTTTAATGGGGTAAGAGTGTTTTATATAAGTGTAAGTATTTTCTTTTAAAACTGCCTAATATAAAAGGCTGAGTTGGTTGGAATTGATAAACAGGAAGAAGATAGTGAAATTAATGTCCAGGTGTCGTCAAAGGCTTTACCAGAGGCAAGGAGCTGAACACATTTCTTGATTTTTTTGAGCATTTGATAAAACAATGGTATGACTTGTGGGGTTGGTAATTCCATGAGTGTTTTGCATCTTACAATCCATATGGCATAAAGGACAAAGGTGGAAAGTCTTATTATTAAAAATGTTTCATTATGAATGGCATTTCCAAGTGAGAGAATCATGTCAGTTCTTATGTTGGAGTTGACGATAATCATATCTTTCAGCATTTTTCCATCTTTAAAAGTTACTGTTTTACTTTTACAAAAAACTAATATAAATAAATTTTCTAAAATATAGACTAATGTAAAATGACAAACAATCTCAAAACTCAAATATAAATTTCATATTCTGCAATTTAAAACAAAATTAATGGGGAAAGTAAAACGTTTGATATTAAAATGTTAGAGTTTGTTAATAATTACAGAAAAAGAAGTATTTTTTTAAATTTTAATTACAGATAAAGAAGAATTTTTTTATTTTTCTTTCATTGAAGATTTCTCTTATCTTGGTAAGTGATGCCAATGGTGAAAGTGATTCTGGTTGAAATAGCTTTGAAAAACATATATGCCATTCATCAGAATTGTTATTTTTTAATCATCTGCAAAGAAATGTTTAGTGATTTGAATCAATAAACCCAAGTATAGAATATACATTGGCTATCACCAGAAATAATTCCAGTGAGCCAGATTGATTTTTTAACCTAACAGGTATTTGAGAGTGCAAACCTCATTGAGAAAATCTGAATGAACAACAATAATTTTGAAAGCCAATAATTTTAAATGAACAATCCATGCACCCTTGAGATTTCTTAACATTTAAATAATCTTAGCAAAAAAGAGAGTGCATGCACGATCATATCTTTTGTTAGAACTGACCAATATCATATAATTGTCACCTTGAATTAAACAGTCTCTGATTAGGAAAAAAATGTAAAAGAACATAAAATATTCAATGGTATGGGAATATAATGTTTAAAAAAAGAAAATTGTCTTCCATACAAATAGTTAAAATACTAAAATTAATCCATAATGATCAACCAAAAATTACTTGGACCAAAGCATTAGTGGTGCAATTTAAATAAATATTTAGGTAACTGCATTAAAAATGTTCAGTTTCAAAGGAAGGCTTGATCACCACAAAAGTGTAATCACACATATTAGTTAACCAAAAAAACTACAAAGTTAGTTAAACTATTAGTAAGTAAATAAGATAGAAGTTTTACTACTGCCTGACATAAGAATAGTATTCTTTCTCTATCAAGAGGAAAATCATCTGCTAAAATGCCTAATGAATAAATGATTGAAAATATATAATATTGTTAACCAAACACATAGTAGTGATTGTTATGGAAAATAGTAAAAAATGTAGACATTATGTCAAACTATTCCTCAAAGTATTCAAGATCATTATAAAAACATTATGAAGTCTCTTTTAAAGGAATAGCAAATATATCAGTTTAAATAATGACAGCAACATATAATCTAAGAACATCTAAATATGAAGTGTCTGAAGTAGTAGCTGGGGAAAAAGCATCTAAAAAACCACATAATCTAGTTATTGGATTACAGGAATACATTATAGAATCAAATACAGTGAGCCATCGTCCTTTTTAAAAAAGATGAAAACTGCCACAGTAGTGCCCAATGCAAGCCATAGTAATCAATGGATATCAGAAGGTTTGTGCAACAAAATCCCTATCTAGAGTGTATTTATTCAATATCTCCAGACTAATTTCTAGCTTATAGCCTTCATCAGTGAGGAGCCTTGGATCTTAGAGCATTGCACTTAGATCTTCAGATCTAATGCAACCTTCTAGCAGCCACTATTTACCTTTTTTAATTAACTAGTCTGGAGATATCATATGAATAGACACTAGTTAGGGATTTTGGTGTACAAATCTTCTTGCATCCACTCATTACTATGGCTTGCAATGGGTAGCACTACCATATGGAAAGAGTTGCTATAGTTTTAGCAGCTTCTACCAGTCAGTATTTTATAATAAGATTTAGTATAATTGGTATATAATGCAATTAAAGTATATACTAGTGAAAATTAGTATGTATATAATGTAATTAAAAAACAAAATACTCAGGACAATGTGTAATTAATTAATCTTGCAATTAATCTTGCATTTAATCAAGTAAAAGGTTCCATGAAATAAAATATTTTTGATTCAACGATTAATTATAGAAGTACAGTGGAGAAAACCTCATTAATGAATTGAATTAAATGTGAACAAAAGCTTAGGAATTGGAAAAAAAAAAAAAGCTCAAAACATTAAAAGCTATAAAAGTAAAGTTTTGGGAACTTTTCCAAAATACTTTTTTCTGATGATTATTGAACAGCCTAGAAAATATTGCAGTATCACAAATTTTTATTACTTTTGTAAGCTTTATGTCTAATAATATGCAATATGATGGCAATAATTACTTTCTCAAAACTTGAAATTTTAAAAAAAATATTAAAAAAAAAAGTGAAATTAAAATTTTCACATATACTATATTTGCTTCTGTAAAAGCAGCGATACTTTAATACATGCATGCAGTCAATCATATTATTGCAATTGCAGCCTTTTGAAGTTATTATGATGCTGCTGTAAATTAGAAAATTAAAATATCATTTAAAATAGCACCAAAGTGAAAACTTAAATGCGATAGTAATCTTATCAAGCTTAAGGAAAGCTATAGAGTGTGTCACTTATACAATAAAATAAAAATACTTTCATTTTGAAAAGGGGTAAAAATCATATGTTTCATGTAGCTGAATATTTGATAAGAGTAAATAGATAATTAAAAAACAACAAATGCAAAAACAATATTCTAGAATTACTTGAACATCTGAAATTGCTTTGAGCATCCACAATATGTGATAAGTATTTAATAACATGGAAAAGCATTAAATTTATGGTGGGAGATATGAACAGAAAAAGTCCTCTTTGTAAACAGTAATTTATTGCATCACCATCAAGTGTTGAGTTTATATGAAGATTGAAGCAGAAAGATTGTTCTGGTAAGTAGTAATAATAGAGTGATGTACCAAAAACTATGGAATCTATATGAAGACTTTACAGTAAAAAATGCACTGATAAGAGTCAATATTAAAAAGTAATATACTGTGATACAAAAATTATTGAATCTGTATAAAGACTAGCAAAAAATCTCAGGAAAGACTGACATTATGCCATTTACTAATAAAACACAGAATTTAGAATTTCTATATGATTTATCAATCTTTGTCCACTTTTATTACAAGAAGAATGAAAAAAATATAATGCTTTATTTTTTTTTTTGACATATACAAATATAATCAAGAAAATCCATTTACATCTGAGCTCACCCAGATCTATGGAGAATACAACACATATATGTGTAAATATATTCTCTCTCAACTTGGTGCTCCATTGTCTTTTTTATAACTATATTATTTTATGTGTTAACTATTTTTGTTTATATCCTAATGTGTATAATTTTTAAATTAATTATATTATAGATCTATATTGTAGCCCTTGGGTTTGCCCAAGTCTCCATTAAATTTAGAATTAGCCATGTAAGACAATGTTAGTAAAATATTTCCTCATAGGTCTTGTATATATATTTTTTTCTTCAATAGACAAACTCTCTAGCCAATGCTAGGTTTGAACCCATATTTTTAGGGATTGGCTACGTTTTACTTGGTAGGCAATCTAACATTTTGTTATAAAAGATTTTTATAAAAAAAAAAAATTGTTTTATTTAGTATTGATGTATAAGACAATTTAATAGCCAAAGATATAATTTATTAGATAAGCAATATTTATACATCCCTTTAATAGTTGGAGATTGGAAAGAAGGGAGGGGGATGTGCGATTTATAAAACTACTTTAGAGAGTGAAAGTAGATAATCATAGTTTTACAATGACAGGTTTAAACTCAATAGTTCATAAAATTAAATTGTAAAAAAGAAATCAAGGATTAGAATATTAAACAATAGGTTTAATTAAAACTGGATATGTGAGACATGCATGTGTGTATTTGGTTTAGTTGTAGATTTTAGTTTGTAAGGTTCATGATTAATTAATAATTATTCCATGTCATCTCATGGGGAACTCCTTTAAAGAAGAAGTAATTCGTTTTAAATAGTTCATTAATAGCAGCCCAAAGTTTCCGTCAAGATTCTGGGTTTGAAATTGGGTTGCTATACATTTTTTTTTATTATTATTATTAAAGAAAAAGTAAAAGAGAAAAAAAGAGCTTTCTCTCATTTATTCTGAGGGGGGCTTTTCTTTCATTTGTTCTTTGGGGTGATTTCCAGGAGCATAGATTATGAAAGTAGATTACTAAAGTAATTTAAGTGATATCTATGACACAGGAATTTAAGTTTAAAAACAATGGGTAATCATCCATTGGAATGCAGACATGAATTTGGTAGGTGGTCGCTCAAGAGGGCAGAAGTTTAAAATAACAAGAAAGGGAAAAGAAACAATAGGCAATTAATCCAGGAAACACTGACCAGACATAAATGTTTTGGAAAGTCAGCTGTGCAGAGGAGGGGGGGGGATAAAGGAAGCCAGACAATATATAAGAGCTCCTCTTTTGTTGGGAGGCTGGTCTCTCTTATTGGTTGTCTCTCTCTTTTGCAAGCTCTATTATCATCAGTCATAGAGAAGCCTTGTTATAGAATTAAAGAAAAACATTTTAAAAAAATAAAAAAGAGAGAAAAGAAATCGTTTTGGTTAGTTATTCTGTCTGTCTCTTGAACGACAAACTTTAGCCAAATTTAATGATATAAGTAAAAAAATGACTCTCAAGTAAGTTTTTATTGGGTACACATCATTCCCTCCTGAAATTAACCAACATCATGATTTGTCTTGCATTAATTTATCAGGAATTGGCAAATGACAAAATTTAAACTACAGAAAGAAAAATCCAAACTTTGACTTCTTATATAAAGCATCAAATCTGAATACTAATTGAACTGAAAAATACATCAAGAAGTGGACTTATATATTCAAAAAGTAAAAACAAGTTCTGTTCAGCTGTAATCCCCAGAAACCAAAATGAGAAAATCTTATCAGCAGTGTGAAAACTTTGTACATTTTGGCATAGGAATTGAACTCATATCACAGTGACTCTTTTCACAGGAAGCCATGTGTGCACACGAACAAACCAAAGAAGGAAAAAAGGGAAAAATGGAAACCAGAAATCTGAAGGACACTCCCAGAGAACTATTTAAGTATATTTTTATTATTTGCTATTCATTTCGAACATTTAATCTAAAAAAAAAAAAGAAAAGAAAGAAAAAGAAATTTTTTTTATCATATATATCCATTTAAAATTAATCCATGTTAGAATTATTGTTATTATTTTGGGGGTAGATGAAGGTAATATCAAATCATTTTGTATGTGCCTGTTAAATGCTTTTATTATTATTATTATTATTATTATTATTATTATTATTATTATTATTATTATTATTATTATTATTATTATTATTATTATTATTATTATTATTATTATTATTATTATTATTATTATTATTATTATTATTATTATTATTATTATTATTATTATTATTATTATTATTATTATCATCATATATAATAATATTTAGGGTAGAGAAATTAATATAAATTTTGTATGGGTAATGTTTTATAAATTATTATTATTATTATTATTTTGGGGGTAGATAAAGTAATACCAAATCATTCTGTATGTGCCTTGTTTTAAATGCTTTACATTTTTTTTATGAAAAGAGTGAGAGATATTGTTAAGGGAAATGTTTTTGGATCGGATCAGGAATTCTTGTCAAGTGCTTAGACCTAGTGCTATATTTTATGAAGGTTGTGTGAATGTTGGGCTAAAACATCATCATTATGGTATAAACGTGCAGAGAGATAGTTTTGGAGAATTTAATGCACATTTCTTATTACTATTATCATAAAGTTAAAGCTAGATACAAGCTAATTAAGGCTTGGAAAAATTGTTGGCTAATGTTCTGGTGTACTATTTCGCAAGAGGAATGTAGATGTGAAAGTTTTACTTGTACAAATTGATGTTAGACCTGTATATATGTGGGTGGACAAAGAGTCCCCACCAAGATAGTGAAGTCATAGTTTAGCTCGCTCACTAAGATATCTATTCCATATTTATAAAGTATTTAAACACAGTGGAAGAGTTTTCCCACTTATTTATTTTCTACACCGTAAGATGATTTCTTTATTGATGGCCAGAGGTTAATAGGTAAACCCAAGTCTCTTTGTATGACTAGCGATAAAAATCCTAGCATACCTCAACCTTAGTGAAAAGGTTTTCTCTTATTCGGGTCACTGCCTGCCTCATGTTAATGTTGATATTCCTTATGGGTGTATGAAATATAGCTATTACTAAGCATTACTTATAAATGTTGGATACAGGGTCGCAAACTCAATTTGATGTCAGGATGAGTGCGGATAGTGTGTGTGCGATTGGTATACTTGAACATTGTTTTGTTGATATATTTTCAATTAGATCAATAAGAGCCAAGAATAATAATGTAAATGAATATTAAATTTAAGGGTTAAATAAAACCTACGAATATTGTAAGCAATGCATATATAAAATTATCTAATAAATATATCCACAGCCAGCTGAGAACTTCGCTGGAAAGGTAATATTACTGAAATATTATTATTGCCATAAGAACATGAATATAGAGTGTATGCACATGTGATAATGATTGAGCTAGATACCGATTTGTTGACATTTGAAAAGTAACTAAAATTAACTTAGTCCCACCATACATAAAATATCTCTATTGTAAAGCATAGGGCAAAGGAATATTAGATTAAAATAATTAAATAAAATTATTAAATTTTATTATTGGAAGAGTTATCTTTAGAAACAGATCAGTAACTAAAAGCATTAAATACTGGGGGGAGAAATTTAATGTTCGCTATGTCTGAGATAAAAAAAAAAGAACAAAATATAATATATGTGAAGGTAACTATTATCTTTATCTGTTTGTTATTAGTATTACTCCATGGCAATCGTGATTCCCTAATAATTAAAAGTTAATATTTATATTTTAAAACCTCTTGACATTATCTGTTGATTTAGGGATATTTATTTATTTTTTATCATAATACGGTTGTAGAACAGGGGAAAGCCATGTGAATCATCAAGTGAATGTACATATTATGTTATTGAGTTATAGTATGTTAATAAAATTTATTTTGTTTTAAATAAAAATTTGCGTATGTCTCAATGTTTTGTGGGTTATTACAATCTAGACATCTCAAATCCAATCATACATCAATACATTATTATTAATATTTGAAGCCTCATTTTCGTAAATAATATCAGGTAAAATTTATTTAAATGGTTCATTTTCCGAGCTTATGTAGCACGGCAATTCTCAAGATTACCAAATAATTCAATATAGTTGAAATATAGTTTATGAATAGGGATGGTTATTGGGTGATAGTGGATGCAGTGGGTGGGCATAAAATCCTTTCCCTATTTGTTGTATTCAAACACCTCCCTAGATGCACTTCCTTATGATTTTACTTTAATTATGGAAGTGTTTATAATATGTTATTTCTAAAAGATTTAATATAAGCTTAAATTATTCGAGCTTTAATGTAAATAGACATTGGCTACATTAAAGACAGCCAAGATCAACCTTGGAGGTGATCATGAGAGGGGTATTTATCACCAATAATCCATCGCAGCTTGTTCGACTTCCAGACCTTATTGTTCTAAAACCCTGAGAAGAGATTATAATGGGAGAAATGAGCTAGCACAATAGAAAATTTAATAGTAAAAGAGATAGTAGTGCAATAGACCTATGAATGTGAGGATGATGGAGGGATGGATCAGGAGGGTGGAGATGGATATAGAACTATTTGTAATCTGAAACCAAATTTTAATTGTGACTTTAATGATGGTGAATGGGGAGTGTGCTGAGAATATAAATTGTAATGGAAGTTGAGTTTAAAGTTTCTTCTCTTTAATAACCACGAACTTCCAAGAGTATTAATATTATTATTTTTAATGCATTCTCAGTGTTCTCTTAATCGATTGATTATTTATCAACCCATTCATTAAATATCATTGTTGAAATTTATTAATAAGTTATTGAAATAAGGTTTAGCCTCAATATTTTCATTGAAGTTGCAATTTGGCACCCTGGCAAATATGATTATGGATGTTCTATCCCATCATCATCATCCCAGTAGGCTTTAGAAATAATGTTAGCTGGGAATGATGAAGCATCCATCGATCCATCCTTAAAATGTTACAATTGGCATACAACATGGCTGCAAGTGTCTAAGTGCCAGATAAAAAGTTTACAATTGATGCATAGCATGAGGAAGCTATAAAGAGTAAGAGAGGATTAGTTTAAAGTCTCTTATAGATTTAAATTAAGTTACAATTTAAAAAGTTAAATGGAAATGGTGGAAAGGAAATAGGTTACAATTGGAGTGCCAACTGGGGCTAGAAATACGCCATATACCTGAGAAGTCAGAATAGCCTCAAGTTCCATTTTGTAACAGGTTTTGTATTGGTTACAAGTTATAACAGTTATCATATTTACTGTGAATGCATGATATATTATCTGGATTTTTCCATCTGTAATTAATTGAACTATGATATTAATGTTTCAGTTGAATCACACTTGAAATGATTTGTTATTCATTTGTAGCAGAGTTTAAACACTGTTTCTTTTACACATAGATGAATCAAAATATATTTTTTTATATCTGTTGACTTAGAAAATCTTCATTATATATATATGTATGTACATGTGTGTGTGTGTTTAATTAAAATGCACATTACATAGAATGCATTACTATCAACATTTTTTGATAGCCACAGAAAAGATTGGGACCAAATGACATGGATACAATGGTTTTACTGAAATTCACATAGCTTTATATGATTAGTAATCATATTAAACACACTGATTTGATTGAAATAGTCACCTTAAGTATATTTTCAGCTAAATATATCCACTTACTATAATTATTTTCTGTATCAAATAAATATATTAAATTCAATGAAGAATTGATGTTATTTGGTTTGTCAGTGTATAACATTGAGAGAATAATTTTTTTTTTTACTGCATATAAAGAGAGCGAATCAAATTTTTATATATATTATAACGGAAATGGTTATTTGGATGGTTGCTTGATTTGATTTGTACTTTCAACTATATTTATTTCGATTATTTTATTCTATATTATACTTATTTATTATATCCATTTATTCTTTTCATAACTTTTATTTCTATCCATTTATTGTTTACAACTTAGATTCTTTATTATCTTATTTATTATTTTAACCAACGCCATTACAATACAAGCAGAGAGCTAATACAGATACAAACTTAATTTCATATCTATACCCTTGATTGAACCCCAAGGCAATACATACATATTATCTTGGCGTTATTTTTCCCAGACCAAGATACCCTCGGCTGCTGAACAAAGCAAACTATTTCAAAGGAACTTAACGAATGTCCAGCGCTTGCTATTTATTTTTTAGAATTGGGATTTCGCATGAACAAGCAGCACATGAATATCTTAAACAAATCAGTATGCCCTTTCAATCACTAATTACAGTTTCCCCCCTGTCGTAGCTTGGTGATAGGAGAATAAAGCAAGGATACGAAATTTAATGACAAATATGTTTAATAATAATATTCACACTTTATATAAAAAAATTACATTATAATAATAATAATAAACACACACTTATAAAATACATGGCTATAATAAACATATGAAAATAGATCAGATATTAAAGTTCTTAAAGTCCTGTTGATAGAGTTCTATTTTATCAAATCATTAATTTTATATTTAGTTATGAATAGTAGACAGATTAAAATGCATGCATGCTTTTACCTAGGCTTTGTTGTAATTGTCCCATGGGTATTTCTTCCGAGCGCTCTTGATTAACTTCCTCAGTTTGTGGGGTTATTTTCGTTCCAGTTTTTGTTGTTGATTCCTTAGGTTGTCCATTAACTTCCTCAGTTTGTGGGGTTATTTTCATCAGTTTTTGGTTGATTCTTTAGGTTGAGTTTCAATTGACAGCTACAAGGCCTAACTTCCTCAGTTTGTGGGGTTATTTTCATCCAGTTTGCTGGTTGATTCTTTAGGTTGAGTTTCAATTGACAGCTACAGAAGCGGCGGTCCCTCTAGCAGGTCAGGCAAAGATCTTACATTGCGAGTCAGTGATGAGACGGCTTGAATCCAAACCCACGTCCCTTTAACGCCACTAGCCACACACTTCTTCCATTTTCTTTTAGCTGTTGCTTCTCTAAAGTCTCTACTAGCAATGCCAGATAAAAATTGTAATTTTCTTAATCTCTTTCTTTTGTTCATTGTTTTTAAAAAATTTTAATTAAGACTTAGATTTCCAACCAATTCTTATCATTATGTTTCTTTATTTAATTAGTGGCCGGAATGTAAGTCCCAATTAATTTAACAGATCAGGCAAAGATCTTCCATTGATAACATTTCTTTGTCCGTGGAATTTAATTTGTCCAACAGACTTTCACACCTACAGCCATATTGTTTTTCCTTTTATATATCACATATTACATTTTATTTAAATTTACAATTCATTCATTTTTTTTTCACATTTGTTTTTTACATTTTATTTTAATTTGTTATTATATAGTTTTTTTTTTTTAATGAGAGAGAAGACACGCATTTCTTTATGCTTCCTTTTCCCCTCTCCCACAATAAACAAAATAACTTTCTAGCATTTGACTTACAAGAGAGAAAGAGACGCATTTCTTTATTTATGCACCCCCCTCCCCTTCTCTTACTATTACAAAATCCACAGTAATTTTGACATTAGAATTTCAATTTTTTCTTTTCCTTCCTTTTTTTTTTAAAAAAAAATTTATTAGCTAATTTATTTCACCTTTATTACTTTCTAATTTTATTAATAAATATATATGTGTGTCGACGACTTTACGTGGTCGTCACATTACACTCCGCCCGTTTTTGAGAATTAAAATCGGGTCGAATCTTATTCTGAGATGAGAGCCTATTTTAATTCTTTGCTTTCAACTCTTACTTCTGCTTTTATTACATACTTTCCCACTCTGTCATGATGAGTGATAATGATGATGAGGATGACTGCAGAGAGACAGCTAGGTAAAGCTACACAATTCTTTCCGATCGATTTTGGCTGATCAACCAATTTAATCTCAATGCCTATGAGACCATGGCATAACTTAACTCTATCAAAAAAAAAAACATAACAGGGGTTTAAAGCGTGTGAACAGCAGGATATTTCTACTGCCTGCTCATCTTGCGCAAACAACAAATTCTTATTCTTTATTTATTTATTTATTTTATTCGAGGCACTAATTCTTATTTCTTATTTATTTATTTTGAGAATAATTTTATTATATTGAGACACTAATTCTTATTATATAATGAGTCCAGGATTCTTACTGGTGCTTCATTTAAAAGTTTAACCATCGAGAGCCATGAGAATCTAAAGTGCGAAGAGACGGCTGAATCAAGCTCAAAATACGACCCAAACATAATGCATACACACACACATATATGCCTCAATCTGCAACCTCATACACCTACTAGTGATATCTGTCATTTACACATTATCACTATTATTCATTTATTTATTTTATTAATTATTAACTGGCTCTTTAATGAGCCTAAACGATTCTTATTTTATTTTTACTTCTATTTATTTGTTACTTTTATTTGCATTTGTCTTGCTGTGCTTGACTGCACATAAAGTCTATCATACACATGAAAAAAAAAAGTCTATCATTAATTTCCCTCTGTGAACACTACTCTTTTTTTTTATCATAGTGACTTTAATTATTTGTTGTGAGATGATTTGCCCCACCTGTCATACGTTTACAAAAAAAACAATTTTATTTTTCATGATCCCATTACGTTATCCATTTTATCGAACCGACCTACCCATCCGTTTATTTCCTTTTGGCTTAGTTTTTGTCTGGAGGTTTCTTATCATTTTTTCTACTATATTTATATCCACTTGTGCTGGGACCTGGAACACTGTTTTGATGTCCTCTAGAGTCGGCTTGCTCATATGGATAATTGAGATCTGAACTTCTTCCGGTCTGTCCGGACATTTCAGTCCTTTCGGATCTATCAGGAAATGCCTGGCTTCCTTCCCAATAATCGTGATGAGGATTGTATTGCATTCTTCTGATGTGCGGATCATTGGGCTGGGGTTTAAATCCCCGATCCTTCACCTTGTGATTAGGCCTAGTGCTGTCGAACGCATTCAGCAACTCGGCAACCTGCTTGACAGTCTTCCTTTCAGTACCTATGAGCATCTGTTCTATATTATGAGAAAAATTGTGCCTTGTTATCTGAATGATTTGTCGCTCCGACAAAGGATGGGCTGTTAGCGCCCGTAACTTCGCCACTTGGTGACGGAAAAATGGGGTGAACGGCTCCCCAGGCCTCCATTTGTCTTGTGTTGTCCGATGTAAAATATTTTCCTGATGATCTTCACTCCAGTAGCTGGCGAGTAAGGCATCCTTGTACTCCATAAACATATTTGGTTTGTTAAATAATGAATCCAACCAAGATTGTGCGGCACCTTGTATATTACTACATGCAATGGCGATCATGGCCTCGTCACTCAGCTGGTTTACCATGAAATACCTCTCTAGGCTGCCAAGATGCTCTATTGGGCTTTCCCCAATGTAACCAGAGAAGACCTGAATTTTTAAAAACTGGTTCACTGTAGCAGGATTCACAGGGTTATTTCCATTGCCTGCGTACATGCATTCGCTCACACCTCTCTGCTCTTTATTATTAGTCTTGGCTACTTCTGTCATATTCTCCCTTTCCCCTACCTTTATTTCTAGCTTCTCAACTGTTCCTGCTAACTGATTGATGCCTATTCTCATATTCTCTATGATTTTCTCATTTTCATCCACTATAGTCTCTAATTTCTCATCTTGTTCCATTTTCAAATTTTCTACTTCTTGGCCTAACGTTTCCAGCTTACCCTTCACATACTCCATCTCATCATTTACTTGTTCCACCCTTTGACTAAACTTTTTATTTAGTCATTCATCCAACTCTTCTATCTTCCTACTATTTCTTTCCTCTATTTCCCTCATTTCCATAAACAACCTTTGCTGGCCTTCCATTAATTTCGTGAACATATCCCTTATATTATAGCTTTCCATTTTATTTTTATCATCAACCACTGTCTCCATTCCCTTTCTAATTTCTATATCTCCATCACTAGCTATTTCTCCGGATGGTTCCATTAGTTCTTCGGAGGTTTTTCCTATTTCGCCCACTAGAGCATCCATTTTTATTTTTGATCTGGTGTGCATCAAATTTATTTAACACACACACACTAATTAATCACTTATATTTTATTCTACAGCTTTACTATCTAACCTTATCCTTATAGGATTATATTACTTTACTAACTTTATATTTCACTGACACTAGGTATGTTTGTTCGGCTCTCCCCATCTCACTCACTAATCATCACTCACCCATGCCTGCCTTCAAGACCCCTCCGCAACTGTCTCCAATTTACAACCTAACTTCCCAAATTGAATCACGTTCTCTTTCTCTCCTTTTACCCTCTAATATTTATTTTATTTCTTGCTTTGTCTACCACCAAGCTATTTTTTGACTTGTTTATTAATTATTGCATCAACTATTAATTTTGTTATATTCAAATGGGCTGAACTTGTAAACGTGAAAATATCCCGGACTGGCCCCCAATTATAACGGAAATGGTTATTTGGATGGTTGCTTAATTATTTGTACTTTCAACTATATTTATTTCGATTATTTTATTCTATATTATACTTATTTATTATATCCATTTATTCTTTTCATAACTTTTATTTCTATCCATTTATTGTTTACAACTTAGATTCTTTATTATCTTATTTATTATTTTAACCAACGCCGTTACAATACAAGCAGAGAGCTAATACAGATACAAACTTAATTTCATATCTATACCCTTGATCGAACCCCAAGACAACACGTACATATTATCTTGGCGTTATTTTTCCCGACCAAGATACTCTCGGCTGCTGAACAAAGCAAACTATTTCAAAGAAACTTAACGAATGTCCAGCACTTGCTATTTATTTTTTTAGAATTGGGATTTCGCATGAACAATCAGCACATGAATATCTTAAACAAATCAGTATGCCCCTTTAATCACTAATTACAGTTTCCCCCCTGTCGTAGCTTGGTGATAGGAGAATAAAGCAAGGATACGAAATTTAATGACAAATATGTTTAATAATAATATTCACACTTTATATAAAAAAATTACATTATAATAATAATAATAAACACACACTTATAAAATACATGGCTATAATAAACATATGAAAATAGATCAGATATTAAAGTTCTTAAAGTCCTGTTGATAGAGTTCTATTTTATCAAATCATTAATTTTATATTTAGTTATGAATAGTAGACAAATGAAAATGCATGCATGCTTTTACCTAGGCTTTGTTGTAATTGTCCCATGGGTATTTCTTCCAAGCGCTCTTGATTAACTTCCTCAGTTTGTGGGGTTATTTTCGTTCCAGTTTTTGCTTGTTGATTCCTTAGGTTCTCCATTAACTTCCTCAGTTTGTGGGGTTATTTTCATCCAGTTTGCTGGTTGATTCTTTAGGTTGAGTTTCAATTGACAGCTACAGAAGCGGTGGTCCCTCTAGCAGGTCAGGCAAAGATCTTACATTGCGAGTCAGTGATGAGACGGCTTGAATCCGAACCCACGTCCCTTTAACGCCACTAGCCACGCACTTCTTCCATTTTCTTTTAGCTGTTGCTTCTCTAAAGTCTCTACTAGCAATGCCAGATAAAAATTGTAATTTTCTTAATCTCATTCTTTTGTTCATTGTTTTTAAAAATTTTTAATTAAGACTTAGATTTCCAACCAATTCTTATCATTATGTTTCTTTATTTAATTAGTGGCTGGAATGTAAGTCCCAATTAATTTAACAGATCAGGCAAAGATCTTCCGTTGATAACATTTCTTTGTCCATGGAATTTAATTTGTCCAACAGACTTTCACACCTATGGCCATATTGTTTTTCCTTTTATATATCACATATTACATTTTATTTAAATTTACAATTCATTCATTTTTTTTTCACATTTGTTTTTTACATTTTATTTTAATTTGTTATTATATAGTTTTTTTTTAATGAGAGAGAAGACACGCATTTCTTTATGCTTCCTTTTCCCCTCTCCCACAATAAACAAAATAACTTTCTAGCATTTGACTTACAAGAGAGAAAGAGACGCATTTCTTTATTTATGCACCCCCCCTCCCCTTCTCTTACTATTACAAAATCCACAGTAATTTTGACATTAGAATTTCAATTTTTTCTTTTCCTTCCTTTTTTTTTTTAAAAAAAATTTATTAGCTAATTTATTTCACCTTTATTACTTTCTAATTTTATTAATAAATATATATGTGTGTCGACGACTTTACGTGGTCGTCACAATATAAATATATATAATTTGATTTCCAAATATCAAATTTTCTGCATTCACAACTTTATACCATCCACTGCAGATGAGTATATTAAGCTAGAGATTACCACATTATTTCTAACTCAGATATGAACTTTAAATCCAGGTAGTAAATAATATATGTTTCTTTAAAATTAAACATACACTCATGGAATAATTAATCCATCTTTTTCCACGTATAATATTTTTATTAGATATACTTAAAACTTTCACTTTATCACATATATATGAAAAAAAGATATCTGAAAAAGTGAAAAGTCCCCTAAAGTGCATTTCATGTTAAATGAATTATGGCCCATTCATAATTTGATTGAATGTTTATCAATATTAAATCAGTATATTGATAAATATTAAGTAAATTAATGAAAACATGTATTCGAAACTATGATCTGGAATAACTAAAGAGTGTGAAATTCATTTTAAATATCATTTGTGTCTTAATTCACTTGTTTGAAGCAAGTGTAATGGATTGAAAGTTTTGAATTAGATTTTTTAAATATTTATGCATAAGCTTTTCACTATGAATGCTTTTAGAATTTGAAGTAGATTATATTAATAAAAAAATACATTTTTAAAAATCAGAACAGTTATTAGTTTAAAACAATCATTTTATTATTGGTCAACATAGCTGATAAACCCAGATAAAATGAATATTATATTTTAATTTAATTACATGATAAAAAAAATTTATTGAAATATATATTCATAAAATTGAATATAAAATATGTGCATATGTTATACAATTTTTATATGTGCGAGTCAATGCGAACTGTTAAGCTTAGAATTAGTATAGAATCTTTAATAAATCAATGGGAAAATTTAATATTTAGAATAAAAAATGTCAGACCATAAGGTTACTCTTTTTTGAATCTAATGATAACAGTGATATATATCAAATCTCTAGGTTTGTTTAAACAAACCAAACTGATTATAGTTTTTTTTTTTGTAAATTACAAGAGAAGTTAAAATATATTCTATTGATATATGACTATAAATGATAGCCAAATCAGAAACATTTTTTGATATTCATTTTGTCAAAAATATATTATCAATTTATAATAAAATTATTATCACATGACCCACCACTCTCCACACTATCTCATAACACTGATACACTTGAACACATATATGTTGAAAAGATAAATAATCACCAATATATTTATTTCATGCTAAACCAGCAATCATCAGTTGGTCCAGATTACCATCTCTACACATATATGCTATAAGTGCTCAGATATATATTAAGATAGCCAAACCCCATACTTTAATAGACAGGCGTCAATCCACTCCACACTCCAACTCTTCAACCTCCATCCAATTGAAAATGCTCAAAGGCCACCCTGAGTCTGAGATTCTTGTCACACCCATGTTGACCTAAGGTCAATCTGACCCCTCATGTACAAGACATAATCAATTTAATACATATGCAAGGGATGGGTGGACATGTCTACTATGTAATAACTGAAACACACAAGCTTATTATATACCTGTGTCTATATATATGTAATATATAGGGTATATGAGCACAGACTTTGAGACTTTGGAGAGTGGTGGGTCATGTGAAAGTCTGTGCTCATATACCCTATATATTACATATATAGACACAGGTATATAATAAGATATTACATATATAGACACAGGTATATAATAAGCCTGTGTGTTTCATTTAATAAAATTATTTAAAAAGTCATATTTTCTTTATTAATGCATACCAGTAAACCGCAATAAACTTTTTACTTTTGATCATGAAATTATTTTTTATATAATTATTCTTACATAACTTGTAAAAATTATATGTGAATAGATTAGCAGAAAATACTAGTAATTTTATTTTTTATTTTTAAATAAATAAAGCTGCAAATATCACGAGAATTGTC
Source organism: Epiperipatus broadwayi (assembly GCA_028023455.1). Lineage (NCBI taxonomy): Eukaryota > Metazoa > Onychophora > Udeonychophora > Euonychophora > Peripatidae > Epiperipatus > Epiperipatus broadwayi. The sequence goes on from JAQFVV010006292.1 coordinate 1,729,117, forward strand.
ATCAGCAATGTTTAAATGGAATCGTTTAATCCTACTACTTCTTTTACTCACAAATGTATATCACTTTATTCCTATAAAATATAATTTATAATTCAAATAAAATTCTTTTATTAATATCAGCAACAAAAGTCAAATAATTTTACTATTTTTTTTGCCTTGAGTATTTGGGTACTGTTTTATTATGTTTTAAATTTATAATCTGCCTTGGAAGATGTCTGATATCAAAGCAATATCATGTCTACTTAAATATTAATATGATTCATTTGTTACTAAAACTTGAAACTACTTTAATGGCATTATTTACTAAAGCTTATTTACATTGCCTCACAAGTGAACAATGCAAAGAAATCTTGCATGATTATCTAAATATTTAAATAATAAAAAGAACAAAAGCATTGTTAAATATTTGAATTAAATTGAAACAATGTTACATTTTCAAAGCACTTATCACAATTTTTCAATTTGTTGTACACATTGCCAGATAATAAAAAAATAATATTTGGACTCCTTTAGGCAATCTCTTTTATCAACTGCCTATAAAGTTTTTGACATTCTTATCATCATAGCAATATTATTTCTAATTAAATATTATTAATGTGGTGTCCATTTGATGGTAAAATTGGAATCTATAATATAAAACCACTACCCATCACAAGATCACCATTTCTTATGCTTGCTCAAGCTGTTAAAACAGGCAAAACTCTTCATACAGCAGTGCCACTCAGTGCAAACCAGACTAATCAATGGATGCAAAAAGGTTTGTGCATAAAATCCGTATCTAGTACCTACTCATCCAATATCCCCAGACTAGTTTCTAGCTCATGGCGAAGAGCTTTGGGTCTGAGAGCACTACACCTAGATTCTAGTAATTAGTCTGGGGATATTGGATGATTAGGCACTAGATAGGGATTTTATGCACAAACCTTCTTGCATCCATTGATTACTCTGGCTTGCACTGAGAGACATTACTGAATTGAAAGTTTTGATCTATAATATAGTAATATTATTTACTAAAGCTTATCTACATTTGCTCATTAATGCACAAAACAAAATTAAATAGCACTCATTTTTTCTTCCAAAAGAATCTTCTAAGAATATGAGCTATGAATTACTTATGCTGAGAACAAACTCATACATATTTCTTATAACAATGCATAGAGATATAAATGCACCACTAAAAATGATATTACTTATTATTATATATGTAACAAAGTAGTGTACAGTGGCAGTGCATTTATCTACCATCTTCATGTCCTAGATTCAAATCTTGAGTGGGTAAAACTTGAATAAAAAAATTCCCAAATTCCAATTGGCAATTTGCCTTAGATTGGTTATTATACAGTCAACGTATTTAACTATCAATATTGGTTGGTAAATGGGAATATAGTTATTTTTATTTAGAATTTAAAGCAAAGACGGAAAAGCACCCAAACTCTCATCATTTAGAAATTGACTAACCTGGTAAGCAATACTTTCTCTTTCATTACTTCTTTGTAGAGAGAGGAAACTGCTAGAAAGGCGTTTTGCTTTGCAGTCAGATTGTGGAAAATTATTCAAGACATTTAAAATAAAATGATCTTGAAACCTCATTTTTATTTATAATGTCCTATCAAATTTTTTGTCATGCGTTGTTAGCCGAGAGGTCATCGCAACCGCCCTGCAAGCAAGTAGTTGGTTGCAGACGGTTGTGGGTTCGCGTCCCGGCCGATGCTATGATATATGAAAAAAAAAAAACTAGAATTTTCAAGCAAGAGATAAAAAATGTTTATTTTTTCAATATTGACATTCACATTGTGTTTAATGTGGATACAAAGCAAAATAGTTATAAAAATATAAAATTGCATTTTCAGATATAATAGTAATACTTTTAATTAAAATAATTATCTAATGGCTAATTAAATAGCATCAGTAAGAAAAAAGTAAACTAAAAACAAGTTCAGTGTTATTTACCACGAGAGATCGGTACTTATGCCCAGAAACAACATCGAAGCAGGCTGCGAGAAGAGGAGGCATAGTGAAACTAAAAAAAAAAAATATTATTTGAATATATTTATTTTTGTAAAGATTTTCATTTTTATTTTAAAAGTAACCCCCCATACTTTTGATAATTGTTTGTTTTTTTTAATCTTGCAGATTAAATTGTAATAATTTTTCATTCAGGTGATATATGGTTATCAATGCTTTATAAATCTATATAGTATTTATTATCTAGTAAAAGAAAAAACAATGTATAAAAAATAAAATACCTGTATTTATTTTTGAATTCATTGTTATAAGTGGACATTAAAAAAAATCAAGAAAATAATATATTTTGTAATAAAAATATTTTATTTACTGAAAATTATTTAATAAAAAAATGTTATCGATAAATCCATAAGAAATGCCTTTTTTAAAAATAAAATAAAAATACGATGTTTCAGATTTATTCTTAAATTTAAGGTAAATGTATATTAAATATTAGTTATACGAAGCTCCTCGTCGACATCTGATGTCACTCTAACTCTGCCAGTTCTTATGCTAAAAAATTCATTTGATAGGTTTTGAATAGGTTTTTAAAAGTTCTGTAAGATGGTGCCCTCTTCCGATTTATTTTACAAGTAAAAAATAAAAAAAAATGCATTTAAACCTAAACAAAGAAAGAACATCGTTTGTAATTGGTTGTTAGTGAGCTCTCAGCCGAAAACGACATTCTGATTGGCTGGAAAGAACAAAGAAACCGCCTGATCAAAGAAAATAAAGAAAAACACTGAGATTTTCATTTCGAATGCAATTTTAAGTATTAAAAAAATATAATTTCAGAAATTAAACTAGTTTTTTAAAAAAAAAACTAAAAAAACAAAATTATTTTCGAAAAATATTGAAGATTTTAGTAAAAATATTAAAGAAATATTTAAAAGAAATATTTACTTTTCTATAACGTAAAAGTCGACCTTTTTGTTTATATTATAGCTTTTATGTTGCCGAAATTGAATATTTTAGAATAAATAAATAGCAATTTATTTTTGAAAGAACTTTCGTTCTCTTCATAACCTGAAAAATTAGTAATATACTTTTTATAAACGTATCTGAGTTGAATTTAATATTATAGGCGAATATGTTTTAACAATAGGCTTTGTCTTCAGTTTGTGAGTTGGCCAATTAAAAGATTTGATTTTACCTCATACAACCAATAATATAATTAGCGGTTAAAAGGTTAAATATTAGTTATTTTTATTTAATACACATTTTATGGTGATCTATCTATTACTTTTTTTTATTTAGTACTAATTTATTGCAAAATATATTACTTTATTCCAATTTATAATATGCAATTGAAACAGTAAATTCAAGAATGAATAATGATATTGTTATTGATTTTCATTTCTGTATATATTTTGATGTATTTTTTTTAAAATAATTATTATTATTTTTGATAATTAAACTATTTTTAGTATTTGTGTGTAATCTGATCAACCAAGCTCTGAAGTATTTTGTTTTTTAATTATACAGTTTCAGAAGTATACAATAAATCTTTAAAACAAAATGGCTTAAAAGAAATGTATTTAATATTTCCAGTTTAATTTTATTTTTATTATTATTATTATTATTAAAAAAGACAATTTTCTATCAAAATTATTATAATATTTCCATTTTATTTCTTAATGCAGGATTTTCCTAAGGGATATTCTGTTGAAACAAGTTTTCATGTTGCATTGCCATTGGGGGTATGTTTGCAGATAAACTGTCACATCATAGTCATTAGCACAGACTTTTTGGGAAGGCAGGATCCCACATTTTTTAATTTTTCAAAATTAAAACTGAAGGTAATTAATTTTTTTCTTGCAGTTTTTATTTTTGACTTTTGTTTTTTTCTGATGGCTTTTTCTAATTGTATCTTCTTTTTTGTTTGCGATTATAGAAGCTTTTATTAATATGAATTCCAGAGGACATATTCTATGAACATAAAGTTGCAAAGATGTATTGATAAAATATTCAGGACGCCAATGTTTTTTGAGAATACATATTTCCTCTGGATAATGAGTTTATATATATATAGATCGTCAATAGTGTTACTTTTTGAACATCAAAAAATTAATATTAAAAAGCTATTTTGTTCAGGGATATTTTTCATATCTTAAATCATTAATGTCATTATTTTTGTCAAATCAAGAACATATAACATTTACTTCTGTATTCTTTAATGCCAAATGTAGAAAACTATTATTTATGAAGTAATATATTGAAAAAAATGTTGTAAGCAGCTGAAGTGATCTATTAAAAATCAAATTACGTTAACATTTAGTGTTTGAAATTTATGTTTAGTTTTAACTCGCATTCATTTTTAAACATCCAAGAGTTATAGGAGCATAGATCAAGTCCATTTGTGATTTCAAATCAAAAAATAAATTAGAAATCTGTATAAACATAGGAGATATACTAACCAGGGAGGTAGTAAAGCCATAACAACTAAAAAATGTTAAGGATGCCCAGTTTCAATTACACTATAAGGATCTTTAAATAAATGAATGGATTTTCTGGAAGATTAAAATATGCAAATAGCATTGTTAATTTATCATTAAATACTATAGGCAGAAATGGTATTTTGTTATTCAATGTAAGTAAAATGTCATATAATAGAAATCACTATATTCAAATTAATGTTTTTAATACAATCAAAATGGATGATAGGAGCTGAATATCCACCAAAACCAAGATCACTAAAGTCAAAGGCAAGCCAGCAATTCAAAATATATAAGTATGCATTTTACTTGATTAAATTATGACATTTTATTTAGTTAAAATATTATATAAAATTCATTTTATTTTGGATTAATTACATAATTTGAGTAAAAATATGTATTTTATAGTCAAGCATTGGTAGTCGAGAGGTCAGCGTGGCTGCTTTACAAGCAGTTGTCCCGGGTTAGTGCGTTCGCTTCCTGGCTGATGCTATGACACATAAAAAAAATGTATTTTATACAATATCAGGCTTTTTAAAAAATACTAAACAAAATGTAGTTTAACTTAAAGTTAATTAATATTTTATAAAATATTTTTCCTCCATCATTAAAAGACTTAACAGAAAGTGAACTCAGTTGAAATTTCTTAGTTAACTGATAATATTGCAGATCCTGAAAATAAATTAAAAAGGATTACATACAACAAATAATTTATTGGAAAAATATTTGACAATTATTAGATGGAATGAATTTCAAATTTCTTCGAGATTGCCTACAGAAATGATTATTAATGAAAGTTTGGATTCTTTTTATGAAAGAGCAATGGCATATAGAAAAATCTGATTGGCAACAAAGAATTCTGCTTTTCTGGTTTTGTTTTAGACATGTGTGATATTGGCAAATATAAACATTGATTTTTTGGCTTCCATTTATAAAAAAATTCAATAGTCAAATTTCCATATTATATTCTCTGAGTTTCAATTACAAAGCTAAAGGTATCTTCCAAAAGTTAGAATTCTAAATATATTCATTAAAAAAAAAAAAAAGAAAAAAAAACATTCCATATAAAAATTTTTAAACTGTGTTTAGAATAAAAGTAATCAAAATAATATGTTAATGTTAAAAACATCATACATAAAAATTCTTATAATTTTTTTTTAGCTGGACTTGTGTATATTAATTAGATCTTCAATTTATGTATATTGAGATGATCAAAAAATCTAAGATATTTCTCATTCTATAAACTATTATTCTTATTAAAGTTCAACAATACTATGATCACTACATTCACATTTGTTAGTAGTCATCATTAATGAGTTTGATAAACATTTGATTTAATAACTTTTGAAACAGAATAAGTCAATTAATGAGAATTGGTAGAATTGGTATTCTAAATATGTGATAAGTCAGTTGTACTTGTTATTATTTAATCAATAAATTTTATTCAGAAGTTTTAAAATGGATTTTTAAGTAGCAAATATTAAAATGGAACCAACATTTTAACCACCCACATATTCATCAACTTCAAAGTCCACAATAATTTGCAAATTCCACAGACTAAAATGTATGTTCAATATTAAAGCTTCTTGAAATTGTTTAATCAGTTATCTTTTTTTAATTTAGATTAGGAAGAAACTAAGATAAAATAATATATGGTACTTTGTTTCAGCATCAGGCATAACATTAATTGGTTTTTAACTAGTAATTTTATATTTTTATTATTTATATGGGATATAAATTTATAAAGGTTATCAGGAAGAACAGTTTTTGATATACAACAATTCTTCATACTGATTACATATGGAGGGTGGGGGGAGGTGGGTTAAAAACTCAGTTTTCAACAAAAAACTAGCTGAAAAGAAGTATATCTAAACTAACAAAATAATCCATTGCCTAAAATACTAAGAGGTTTCATAAGACAATTTCATTAAATAATGAGTTGTTAAAAGTAAAATAGATTAGTAAAAGGGGAAACCAGAATATCTAAAAATTAAAAGCTTAAATGTTTACTGGATGGGAATAAATATTTTTCTTTGTTAATTGATAACATGAATGAGAAACTATCCATTGCATTAAACATTATGGATGGTTCTTTAAGTGAGAGTCAAATATTATTATTAGCAGCAATGACCATTTGTAAATGAGGATGGCTAGTCCAATTCCAGAAGAAGAATGAAAACAAAGATAAACAAATAATACATTAGAGAAGAATTGCAAAGACATCTATATATTTTACAATCTAATCCTTAAGTCATGCTAAATAAGGAAAAAGTAATTGGTAACATCAAGAGATCATCTCTGATAGCTTATTTATTCAACAAATCTGTTAAAAAGACAATAAAAAAAAAGTTATATTCAGAGACAAAAGTCAAAAAGTACAAAATCAACAAAAAAAATAACAATTACCAAACTATTTTAATACTGTGTTTTCCTGAAGCTTTATGATGATAGTATTTTAGTGGTATCTATATATTGGACTATTTCCATCATCTAATTTGAAAATAAAAAAATAAAAAAACATTTGGAAATAAAACTATTAAATTGACAACTAGAAAATAAAAACCCAATGTGAAGACAATGATGAAAAAATCAACCTTTAAGTAGCCCATTGTAGGGAAAAGGTCTCTTTTACAGCACATCACAGAAAATCAGAATATGAATGAGTATGTGCCCAAATACCGGAAATTATATTTTAAACATGACAACACAAGACATTATTCAAAAATAAATAATGAGAAAGAGGGATGGCGATATTATTAAAAAAAAACAAATGAAAAATAAAGGAAGAATTTACAATAATATCTTATGCACACATACCAAAGGAACTGCAGATGAAGCAAACAATCGCATACAAAACTCAGCACTTGAATTAATTTATTAGAACTGAAACTTATGTAAAAATTAGAATTCTGAAGCAATCTTTTCCGGGCTCAGTGCAAAATAAGATGTTAGATATTATCTATAATAAGCAACTTCTAAAATATAACTAGAAATAATAATTATTTGATTACAATATATTACTGTTTTAATTATATAAAAAAAATGTACACATTGAAGATTATGAATTTATATGACTCTTCCAAATAAAATAAATAAAACTTTCATTATATATACATAAACACACGTACACACACTATTTATATAAAAAAGAAATGATTATAATTTTTATTTATACAAAATTTAATTGCAAAAAACTCATATTTAATATTTGTATTTCATCTTCTATACTTTTAATTAAAACAAGTAAATTCGCTTTGCACAAAACTAGATTATAGCTTATTCTGATTTGGGGTTAATAATTTTAAGAATTTGGCAAAACTAATGATCCCTTGAAATCAATCTGTAAGCTTTGTATTGTCATAGATTACATTTCAAAAGTTAAATATTATATATATCATCTAAAATTTTATTTCTCAATGAGGTCATTAGAAATTTCTTAATACTTTAATTCAGTTATTATTAATTTCAGTTTTATTTTCTCCATTTGTTAGTCTGTTAATATATCTATATACCCTCAACCTATGTACACTTACCGACTTACATCTATCTATCTATCTATCTATCTATCTATCTATCTATCTATCTATCTATCTATCTATCTATCTATCTATCTATCTATCTATCTATCTATCTATCTATCTATCTATCTATCTATCTATCTATCTATCTTCTTCTTCTTCTTCTTCTTCTTCTTCTTCTTCTTCTTCTTCTTCTTCTTCTTCTTCTTCTTATTCTTCTTCTTCTTCTTCTTCTTCTTCTTCATATTCTTCTATCTATCTATCTATCTATCTATCTATCTATCTATCTATCTATCTATCTATCTATCTATCTATCTATCTATCTATCTATCTATCTATCTATCTATCTATCTATCTATCTATCTACCTACCTACCTACCTACCTACCACCTACTACCTACCTTCCTTTATTCATATCTTATTCTTATTATTATTATTATCCTATTATCTATCTATCTATCATATATATATTATCTACCTGTCTGTCTAGCCATCTATCTATCTACCTATCTACCTACCTACCTATCTATTACTATTATTATTATTATTATCTATTATTATTATTATTATTATTATTATTATTATTATTATACTATCTATCTATCTATCTATCTATCTACCTCCCTCACCTACCTACCTACCTACCTACCTACCTACCTTTTGTTTTTGTGTGTTTTTTTTTCTATTTTTCTTCTTTTTTTTCTATCTATCTATTATCTATTTTTCTTTTATCTTCTTCTATCTATCTATCTATTTTATTATTTTATTATCTATCTATTATCTATCTATTTTTATTATATTTTTTTTCTTTTTCCTCCTTTTTTTTTTTTTATATTATTATTTTATTATTATTATTATTTTATATTATTTTTTATTATTATCTATTATTATATTATTATTATTACTATTTTTTTTATTACTATATTACTATATAATTATATTATTACTTATACTACTACTATCACTACTACCTACCTACCTACCTACCTACCTATCTATCTATCTATCTATCTATCTATCTATCTATCTATCTATCTATCTATCTATCTATCTAAAACTACAGTATTAATTTTAATTATACTTCTTAGTATTACAATTATTATTAATCTAAAAAACATGAGTTCAATTTCTCATATTTATTATCAAGTTCTTCTTTAATATTACTAATTTCTGCTTTTATATTGTTTTTTTTTTTTTAATTATTTTTCTCGAAATTATCGCGAATTTTAAATTCTATCTAAAACTTTTAATTTCTTTCAATAATGCCCCCCCCCCCACTCTTTTGCATATCAGCATTGATATATATATGAGACATGCCAATAATAATAAATTAATATAGTATCTTCGATATTTTATATTATAAAAATTGCAATAAAAATATCAAACTACTTACAATTATTAGATTAATAAGAATTAAGACATCTTTTTTTATATATTTGTAAAATTCGTTTACTATATTTTTTTAAATTCATTTTAAAGCCAAATTTATGTTATTCATTTTATAATTAATTATTTTACATGTTGACGCGAGATTTTATTCAAAAAATTATATCTCGTGAAAATAGTATTTATTTATTTATTTTTCACAACTAGGATATATTTTTTGTAAATAAGAACGTATAATCTTTTATATATATAAATAAAGATTGAAACCATACTTACTTGCAGAGATCGTAAATTTTAAAATTTTATAGCAAAATTTTATTGCCTTGCTATTGCTATCGATAAATTACTTTTTCTCTGTATAATCTTTCTCTTTAAATTTAGAGTTAATATATTCGCCTAACTGGATGTCTTATAAGTATAAATGTAATGCGGAAAAATGAACTCAGTTTGAAATAAAAAAACGTAAGAACCTAGCATTAATTATTGTATTTTTTTTTTTTAAGGGTCATAGCATCGGCCGGGACGCGAACCTGCAACCCGGGCAACTGCCTGCAAGTGCAAGGCAGTCGCGCTGACCTCTCGACCACCAATGCAAGACATTATTGTATTTTTATATTGGATTATTTCCATCATCTAATATGAGAACACCATCATCACAAACTTTCAGGATAATACTAATTATAGTGCTAATATGCCTATGTATTAGAAAAATGGACCATGAAGATTAGCAAAAATTATGTAAAATCGATTTATTGAGAGAAGAATTTGATCATTTGCATATATATTTATCACTGATATATAAACAGAACTTTGAGTATTGAATTCATGGAAATTGTATCTCTTACATTTATTCAATGTTACTATTTAGCTAATACCTACTAAAAAATTTCTATATGTAATTATCATGTATTTTTTGTGTCATGCATATCTATGGTTAATTAAGAAGAGTTTCTTTTCTATTTGATTTAGAAATTCAGTAGAACGTATTTAACCTAAATTTTATTTTTGTAAATAAATATTTGTTTAATCTAAACTTCTTTTGCAAATTATATTTGCTTTTTTCGTTTTTTTTTTCTTCTCATATTTCATAGCATCGAACGGGAGGCGAACCCACAACCGTCTGCAACCAACTACTTGCTTGCAAGGCGGCTGCGATGACCTCTCGGCTAACAACGCTTGACGACTTTTTTCGTTGTTTTAAAGTAATCATTTTTATTGATTTTTGGCGTCCCAAGTTTAATTCAACATTATAAGATTAAACAGAAATTTTTATATTGGAATATTTTAAAATACTAATTTTTTTTGCAATAAAACTTCATTAAATTATTACATATCTTGATTTTCTTTTTGAATTGGTGAGTGAAATTATGAGATTAAGTTATTAATATTCTGCATGTTCATCCGTTTTATCTTCTGAAATGCAAGATTGTATAGTGCTGTGTCCCCAACTATGATGGGGCGACCAGCAAACAAATATACAATAAAACTTGACAGAATAACAGCACATATTTAGCAATAATAATTTATTAACAAGTTGGAAAAATACTACTATACTGATCTTTAACACTAATATAAAGTCTGCATTTGAGCAGCTTAATTCACTGGTTAATTATTGAATAGCGAATAATGTTTATGCAATTAAGAAAAAGTTATTAATTAACTTTACCTTCACTACCATCTATAAGCTTTATAACATATCCTCTAAGAGCTTCTTGGGGCATTTCAAAATAATAAGACCAAGATGGTCTGTTAAAAGAACTAGTCAGCTTAGTGACCTACAAGAGTCAAGATCCTGGAAAAAATCCTCTGATGATGATCTACTGTTCTTCAACTCATAGCAGCTACCACAGAAAAAGCAAGCAGCCCTTTTACTCTGGCTTTTTAAATCATTTCTTCTTTTGTTTCTCTCATCTTTTCTGGAGTAAATTCTTTGGCCTTAATCAGTTCATATTATTTAGAGTTTGTTATCATACAATGAAATTCCTTAGCTTTTTATTTATACAATTAATTACTCTCTTAGGAATTTATTTCCATATATGGTAAGTTTATAAGGTCTATAATATTAATTAATCTTAGGAATTTATTTGCGTATCTATAAAGTTTTACAATTAATTTAATGTTTTAGAAATTCCTTTCCATATAAGGTAATTTATAAGCTGGGTTCCATTAATCAATATATAGATGCATCCATGTATCTTTAAACTACATTTAATTGAAAATATTTCTTTTCAATGATTTATTTATTTAAGTTTAAACATTCTTTAATATTTTGCACTCCTTCCCTTACTCCAGAAAATAGTTTATGCTTGCATATAGTTGTTGAATCTAGCTGGTGTTTATATCTGACATCTGAGTCTGGGCAATCTAGTTGTTAATCCATTCAGATTTGGTGTTTCTGTTCCACTGTTCCTGGTCCATGCCACAGTTTTCTGGTTTTTCCTCTTCATCCTCAATCCATGATTTTGGTTCCATTGTGTCTTGTCTTTCCTCATTTTTTCAATCAGCTACATCCATTTTACTAATAATTTCTTCTTGTACAGATTTTGTTCTTAGTTTGAGTTTCTAGTTCTTTCCTTAAAAACTGTAGTCTTTTTGAAATGATTCAATTATTGTCAGCAGCTGTCTTCTTATTGCTGATGCAGGTGGCTTAATACCTGGTCCACCCTTCAGAGTTGCAATGCCTTTTGTTGGCACTATCTGTCATTTCTACAATTTTTTGAATGAAAGGACATTTACTAGTTATATAGACAAATACTTGTGTATTTTCTTGCCACTCTTTATTAAAGAAATCTGGCTTTTTGTATGCTGTTTCTTGATCAATAGGGATTTTTTAATAATTTTAATTTGGATTCCTAGTTCATGGAACCACTCCCTCCAAAGGAAATGGTTAATCTCCCCTTTTACAATGTATAGTGGTAGATTCATTTTTTTACCACAATAGTTGATAAATGTTGTCACATGCCTACTAATCTTAGCCCATTTACATCATGTGCTTTTTCTCAAATTTTTTTCCACATTACCAGATGACAGCAACATCCAGTCTGATAGTGATATTAGAGAAATACCTGACTCACTATCCATCTACATTAACAGGACTTTGCCACAAAATCACAGGTTCATCATAAACTGATTTAGAATTTGGTGCCCATGTTTTTAATTGTATGGTATCCTCCCTTATTTCCTTGCATAAGCAATGTATTTTTACCTTTCCAGTTACCTTCCTGTTTGAAAATATGTGCTAAATGCCTCTTTTGTCCACATTTAAAACATGAATCTTTATGCCACCTACATTCTTTTGATATGTGGCCTCTTTTACCGCAACAAAAACATATTACAGTGATATTCTTACATTTTTCAGCTTTCAGCAGTATGGAATTTTCCTGCTCTGTTTTAAACCTATGTAGGGTTTTCATCTCTCTTACTGCTAAACATCTGAGCCTGTTTAAGCATTAACTCATGTGCGATGCCCTTCTTAATGGCCGTCTCACATGTAAACTCAAGTTCAGTGAGAAATTGTTGTCTGAGCCTATCATTAGACATTCCCCATAGTAACTGGTCTATAAGTATTCCTTCCATGAACTCACCATACCCATAACCTTTGGTCAATTCCCTAAGAGTTGTATTATACTCTCTAATTTTCTCACCCTCTACCTGCTTCCTTCTTCACAAGGTTAAATAAGCTATGTGCCATGATGGATAAGGGCTGAAATAATCACTTAATTTCTCTATTAGAGACTCATACTTTACTTCCTCAGTAATAGATATCTCAAACAATCTTTTAAAATTTCTGTTACTTTAATACCCACAAAACACATGAGTGCAGCTACTTTCCTTTTAATATCTTCAATGCCATTCAAGATAAAAAAGTTTTGTAACTGTGTAATATACAATGGCCATTCAGACATATTGCTAACCTCAAATTCAGGTATACTATTCTGTCCAAAAGCACTCATGACTAATTACTGAACAATTAGCCTTCCTAATAACTTTAATTATTTTAATTCTGTACTTTTCTACCTAAATTTGAAAACCAAAATGCCAGTAGCTTACTAATGGCTTAAACTCTATCCTATTTCCCTAGGTTTGAACAACAGCAACTGCCAATAATTTGGCTTTTGAACTTATCTGCTATTCACAGGTTCAATGCAACTGTGCCAATAGTTTGCTCTGTTCCCAACTATGACTGTGTGACCAGGAAACAAATATATAATAAAACTTGACAGAATAACAGCACATATATTTAGCAATATTAATTTAATAACAATTTGGAAAATTAATTACTATACTGATCTTTAACACTAATATAAAGTCTGCATTTGAGCAAGCTTAATTCACTGGTTAATTATTGAATAGCGAATACTGCTTATACAATTAAGGAAAAGCTATTAATAACTTTACTTTCACTATCATCTATAGGCTTTATAATACAATCCTTTGTTTCAAAATAATAATAAGACTGAGATGGTCTATTAAAAGCACTAGTTAACTTAGTGACCTGCATGACCAAGATCCTGGGAAAAGAAATCCTCTGATGATGATCTACTGCTCTTCAACTCACAGATGCACTAACAGTAGCAGCTACCATAGAAAAAGCAAGCAGTCCTTTTTCTCTAGCTTTTTAAATCATTTCTTCCTTTGTTTCTCTTATCTTTTCTGGAGTAAATTCTTTGGCTTTAATCAGTTTGTATTATTTAGTTTGTTATCATGCAATGAAATTCCTTAGCTTTTTAATTATACAATTAATTACTCTCTTAGGAATTTATTTCCATATATGGTAAGTTTATAAGGTCTATAATATTAATTAATCTTAGGAATTTATTTCCGTATCTGTAAGGTTTTACAATTAATTTAATGTTTTAGGAATTCCTTTCAATATAAGGTAATTTATAATCTCGGTTCCATTAATCAATATATAGATGCATCTATGTTTCTTTAAACTATGTTTAATTAAAAACATTCCTTTTCAATGATTTATTTATTTATGTTTAAACATTCTTTAATATTTTGCACATAGATTTCTTTTATCTTAAAATTATTGCATCCTTTATCAATTCACTTTTTAAGGATTCAAATTATTAAAGTTGGAATAGTGATCATATGATTGTTTTGTGTTGATAAAAAATAATATAGAAAATTGTCAAAAGAGTGAATATTAATAAAGATGTATTCAAAATTAAGAGTATTGAATAAATAGAGATAATTTTGTTAACATTTTCAATATACAATAAACATAAATTTGAAATTTTTTAATTCTGTAATACAAAATAACAGAATATAGTGAATAACAGGCTTTTTTTTTTTTAGTTATTGGCTCAAAAGCTCTTGACCCTAGTAAAATAAATTGCACATTTTCTACCACATCACACCATCACAAAGATGTAAAGTCCTCCTAATAATATAAACTGATAGCATCAGCATTCATTACTCCCAAGTGTTTCAAATAACTCACATTTAACACAAATCAAAGGACTATCTCTACCCATTTTAATTAAATTTTGAGGAGTTTCGTTTCTTGTAATCCAAACAATCTGTTGTAAGCTCGAGTAATTAATGCATAGCAGATGATATGTAATTATATTCACTTCCCTATATTGATGCCTAAATTGTAGCCATCATCAATAAAAATTGTGGTTATAAAGCAAATTGCATACCACTTAAACTCATTTATCTTATCAATTCAATATCCTAAAATTAAAAAAACCCTATTTGTAAACTCAAACCAAATTACTAATACAAGTATATAGATCTATCAGTAGATTAGTAACTATATATTTTAATGACCTTAGATTTATGCTAGATGCAAACTCATTTTATCTTTAACTAGAATAGTTTATGCTAACTAAACATTATATGACTTTCTCTACTAACACATAACATTGTTTTCAGGAGCAGTTTTTCTTCATTTTACTTCAGAGCCACTTACTATAAACTTTATAAATCAGTGAACCCTCTAATTAGATTCTTGCTTATGACTTTTTTAGTGAGGACTGTACATCTAAAGTTAGAACTAATGAACTTATTCTTCCAAACAAAGTCATTGACATGATGTTTTGATCAGACAAATTATCCTAGATAAAGGATTAAAAAAACCTTTAATTAACATAACACTCAGATCACTACAACAAATCATCATCATCATCATCAACCATTATCAATCCACTGCAGCATGAAGATCTCTCCAAGTTTAATCCATCTTCTCTGATCTTTAGCTTCTCTTCTCCACATCACCCCTGCACACTTTCTTATTTCATCCATTCATCTCACATGTGGTCTCTTTCTGGGTCTTTTAAATCTCTTGGAATCCAGTTTAAGATTTCAATTGTCCATCTATTATCATCTGTTCTAGAAATATGTCCAGTCCAACTCCAATCTTTTAATTTTTTCAATGAGGTCAGTAACACCTATTTGTTCTCTTACCCATACATTGCGTTTTTGATCTCTTCTTGTTACTCCCAACATGCATCTCTCCATACTTCTTTGAGTGGTCTGGAGTCTCTGTATTGCTCTTCTATTAAGTGTCCAAGTCTCAGATCCATAAGTAAGAACTGGTAAAACACATTTGTTAAAAACCTTCCTTTTCAAACACATAGGCATATTTCCTTTTAGTATCAAGTTATTTCTACCAAAAGCACTCCAACCAAGTTTAATTCTATGATTAATTTCATCCATTATGTTTCCATCTGTATTAATAATCTGACCAAGGTATTTGTAACTGTTAACTTCTTCTAATTCATCATAATCAATCTTTATTTTTATATTTTGAGCAAATCGATTAAACATTACTTTAGTCTTTTTAACATTTATCTTTAGTCCTACTTTCATCTGATAACTCCTGCAACATTTCCTGCAGCTCTGAAGCATTATTTGCAAAAACAACTATATCATCTGCAAAATCTAAATGACTTAAATAATCTCCATTTACTTTCACTCCTTTAGTTTCCCATTTTAATCCACAAAATACTTCTTGCAACACTGCTGTAAAAAGTTTTGGAGATATGGAGTCACCTTGTCTTACACCTTTCTCAATGTTGACTTTCCCAGTATCATTATGTAATCTAATTGTTGCTGTTGCATTTTTATAAATATTCTTTAAAATATGACAATATCCTGGATCTATACCTTGATGATCCAATGCTTTAATCACTGAAGAAATGTTTATAGAATCAAATGCCTTTTCATAATCTACAAATCCAAAACATAATGGCAACTCATATTCATTTGTCCTTTCTATAACTTCTCTCAATACCTGGATATGATCTACTGTACTAAAACCACTTTTAAATCCAGCTTGTTCCCTTGGTTGGTGGAAATCCAATGTTCTTTGTAGACGAGTTGTAATTATCTTGGTAAAATTTTTGTATAAAACTGATAAAAGGCTGATAGGTCTGTAATTTCTAATATCTTCTTTATCACCTTTTTTAAATATTAATATTATTACTGCATTCTTCCAATCATCTGGTACATCTTTATCATTTAGACATTTGGTATATAACTTTGCTAAAAAAGTTTCTATTTCTTCACCTGCTTCTTTTAATATATCAATTATAATTCCATCATTACCTGGAGCCTTTCCTTTCTTCATACATTTAATTGCATGTTTCACTTCTTTATTTAAAATTCTGGGCAATTCAGACAATGTAATAGAAATAGGAGGTACTTGTTCTTTATTATTATATAATTCTTGATAAAAGTCTTCTACCCATTTCATAATGTCATCTCTCTTTTTCTTATTGCAGATATAAATTTCCTACCAATACCAAAATGTTGTTTTACATTCTTGAGACTTTTATTTTCTTCTACAGCTTTCTTGCTAGTTCACAGTTATACTTTCTTATAGCATTTTTCAACTCTTTTCCATACCATTTTACAAAATTTGAGATATTCAATACTTTTTAATGCATTATTTTTGTATATCTTCATATTCCTTCTTTTCTTCATAAATTCTCTAGTCACAGTAGAAATTTTATTGGTCAATTGCTGCTTTTTTTACCAGCTATCTTTGTTGCAGTTTTTAAAAGTGTATCAGTTATTTTCATATTAATTTCATTCAAATCTGAATCATGTTCAAAATCTACTAATACTTGAAACCGATTTGTAAGTTCTAATTTAAATTCATTAGAATGTTTCTGAAGATTAGGAATATCAACTGTAAAAATTGTTTTTCTTAATAATTTTTAACTCTCTAGTTTTGCATTAACACGTATCTTACATCTTACTAATCGATGATCACTTCCTGTGTTAAATTTATTAAGAACATTACAATCTTGAAATATGTATTTTCTGTTAGTCAAAATATAATCCAATTCTGCTGTACCTTCATTGGGATGCTTCCATGTCCATTTCCTTTTAACATTTTTCTCAAAAAAAAAAAGAATTCATAATATAAAGTTTTTCTTTTTCAGCAAACTCCACAAGTCTATGTCCTCTCTCATTTCTATTACCATAACCAAAATTACCTACAGCACTTTCATCTTTCATTTGTTTACCAATTCTAGCATTAAAGTCTCCCATAACAATTTTAAAATGTTGTTTACTCTGATCGAAAGCCTTTTGTACATCCATATAAAAATCTTCTACTACTTCATCACTATGAGCACTTGTTGGGGCATAAACCTGAATTATCTGCATTTGGTATCTGTTATTAAGTTGTATAACTAATCTTGCCACTCTGTCTGATACACCATCAATCTCCACAATGTTGTTCTTCCACTTTTTATTTATAATGAATCCTACTTCACTTGTATTTCCAATATTTGTGCCTTTATAATAGAGTACATGTCCACTTTTTAAATCAATTGTCTCTTCGCCTTTTCTTCTAACTTTACAAAGTCCAATAATATCCCATTTAATATAAGACAGTTCTTCTAATTCTTACAATCTTCCTTCACTTAAAAGTGATCTGCAGTTGTAAATACCTAAATAAAAAGTCGTCATCAAATGGCAGCCTGGGCCCACAATCAGGGGATTCTTAGCACCCTCCGCCTTTGGAGAATAAGGGCCATGATTTATTTTTGTCTGTCATAATTGTATATATCTATTGGGAAAATATCATTTACACAAACATTCATTCTACTTTATCAGGCAACTGAGAAGAAAGGCCATGGTGTTTCTTGATCTTAAACTCAGAGGTAAAAAGCCAATAAACTCCCACACTGGCTAATGCATGTTGGTATAGCTTAATGACAGATCTATATAATTGTCGTAATTTAGATTTTTTTGAATTTCAGATAATTAGCTTAATAGTTTAAAGTTGTAATTATTTATTAAGCATGCAGGAAGTATATGTATATACTTTAGAGATAGGCTTTAATCTATATCATATGTGCCATGAACCTTGACAGGTGCACATGATGTAGGTTAAAGCCTGTCTCTAAAGTATTTACATATCCTGTGCACTTAATAAATAATTACAACTTTACAGTAGTTTATATATTTTCAGTATAAAGATTGTAATATTAACTCGTAAATTGCAAGATTTTATGAAGGTTAATTTGTAAAGAAAATAGTGGACTTAAACAGTGAAGAGAATAACAGCTTCATGCTCCCAAATCAAGATGCTTCAGATTGGCCTATATAAGTGGAAAGTTAGGTTAAAGATAAAAGTTGCTATCTTGTGTCGAGGTTTGAGAGGTCTCTCTATCAGCAAATAAAGATATTGTTTGACTATTATAAACATTCAAGGCACATATAATATAGGTCAAAGCCTGTCTCTAAAGTACTTAATAGTTTAAGAAAGTTAAAGTTGCTTTTTAAATACAGAAGACCATTTCCAGATTTACATCTAAGTAAATATCATAGAAAGTCACAATCCAGAAAATAGTCTAGGGATATTGACATAGTGATATTATTGATTAATACCCATTGATAATTTCAAATTTATGAGAGAAAACTCTGGAATAAAATAATGAGGATTACTATTTTAAACATATGCCATACCTACTTGATAATTTGGAGAATGCAATAATATACATGTTGTAACAGTCAAAACACGTGTATCTCGTTAACATAGTGCAGAATTCGACCACCACACAGAACAGCAGCACCATCGAGTAGCGAAGCCACCCGTGGTACCGAGTTCGAACATAGTTTATCGGTTCCACAATACAATCTACGGAATAACGCCTCTGATGCGACCTAAGTAAACACTTCTTTAGGCACGGTGGTCAGGGAGATGCACGAGATTCATGGTTTTGTTTCCGAGTTGGCCAACAATCAAACGAATATTAATTAACATATATAATCGAGGAAATATATATAATGGGCATCGAACAAATGAAAACTTAACTACAGACGTATAGTTAAAATTATTTATTTACGTATTTAATAAAAAAAACATTATTAATGTTATTAATCATATTTTATATTCAGAGTTTCAATAGCTAATTGACAATTTTATTATATATAAAATACATTTATTTATAAGGAGCATTCATTTATATGAAGGCATAATCTAGCTACCTAAGGTTCTCGAGGGAGTATTTCTAATACGTGCTGTAGGGAATTTATACTTTGCACTGCAAGAGTCATCAGTAGCGGCGGACATACATTTATTTAATAAAAATATTTATTTTACGACTAAGGGCAAACATTTATTTGAGAGTGGATGATGAAGATAATGCCGAGGCGGAGTGATATAGAGAATGATAAACTAAATAAAGGAACACATGGTACGCTTTAGAAGGATGATATAAAATGGCAGCACTGAAACTGCAATGCCGTGAATAAGTTTATAAGGGTTTCGGGTTGGTCTCTGCCTCGACCCGAAGAGGTAAGGTGTCACATGAGCATAACCAGGGACAAGCGGTCCATGTCGCAATTTGCCAGCTGGCTGCGTGACGGTCGTCAAGCCCTACGGGAACATTATCATGTCCACTTGTGTAGGACGACTGGGTTTGATTCAACCCTATAGAATCCGGAGTATTCACGGCGTGGAATGGGCCATCGTGGCTTCAAAACGTAACACATGTATAAGATCTAAAAGATTATGGTAATATTTAACTAGATTTCAAACTCGGCCTCCCATTATCAACGTTGACTGAAAGAAAATTGGTGACTCTCAAAGAAATGAAATTTCCGTAATTATTCATTAAAACTTAATAATAATAAAAAATATCTAAAAGGGGACTTATTACAGCGAGTATGCCAGCCATTACGAAGTTGTAGACCTGCATTACAATAACTGATTACGTGAATGCGTGTCGATTTATGTGAAAGTTAAGTTATTTATAAAATCAAATATTAATGACAATTTGACACGCATTCACGGTTCGAGCAATTATAGATTTAGCTTTAAAACTAAGACAATTATGAGAAAGTAATATTTCAATAATCATTATAAATAGATGCAGATTTGAGAAACACACACTTAAGAAGGATAGATGGAGGTAAGCTAGATTATGCGAGAAATTTACAGATTACATTAATTCTCAAATTTTAGTTTATAAAATTACACTTTTACATTTAGAAGTTAGACAAATAATAGGAGATGAGCTATAGCTTATTATTACTAGAGTACTCTATAATTGGGAATATACACACAGGTACCTGTTTTATAAGAGGTTCTCTTCCATGAGTTTAATAGCAGATTGTTCGTGATTAGAAGTTTTCTTTCTTGTCTTTGGCATTTCATGATTTTAACAGCAGCGGCTTTCTTGTTTGTTTCAGGCAGCAGATCATTATGGTGTTCTTACGATGGGCAAGGTGAAGGTCGGCATACAGTGGGCCATCTCCCGATGGAGAATAATCTCGGTGCTTACTCGGTCATACCTTGCAGTATCAATTTACTTTAAGATATTTTTAGACTCTCCACTCGAGAGCAAAGCTAAAGTACCAGTCAAAGTCTCCAGCAAGTCCAAGATGGCCTCCTTTTTTTTATCTTGATCTTTTAATTTTTTCTGTTGAGATATTTTAGGTTTTCTTTATCTTGCCCTCAGGATAATCAATGCTTTTACTGATTTTAATTAGAAAGAAATCTGCTGTTCTATTGTTTGCATTTTACATTCGTTAATTACATTTTTTTTTGGAATTTTTCTTTAATTAATTTATTATCTATCACTGACCGATGCTTTTAAATTTTCAAAGACAAACGGGAATAAAATTATTTTAACTTTAATTAATTATTGCATCAGATTTTGTTAGAATTATTATTTAACGAAATTCAAACTAAGCAATAAACACGAACTTTATAAATTCAATATAAATGATTAATATTACACAAGATTTATTTAGCTAAAGAAATCTAAATTATATTACTTTATCCGTATTTATTGCCTTTAATTTGAGATCGAAATGTGTGCGTGTTTATGTTGAATTCTACATATATTTATACATTTTTAATATTGTTACACACACAATTCGATACCAAAAGTTTAAATTTGGGTGGGATAGACCGGTCAGTGAGAGATGACAGAAAAAGGTGAAACTTAAGATTCGAATACGAATCTTACTGTTTCAATGTGTAGCTGATACAGATATTGACCACCAAGTATATGATTCTAAACATTAAAATAAATAGCTTCAGATGCAACAAAAATTAATCAATAAGCTTATATTCTCAAGTATCTTCTTATTCTTGCACATTCATTGCAGTTTTCAACACTTAAAATTATTAGAAAATAATTTCAGCAACCTATTTCCTTAAAAATAATAAAAAATAGGCTTGATGTTTCTTATTTAATCTTTTTTTTTAATGAATTGATAAATGTTATTACAAACATTTATATCTATACTAGAGGGCTTTGCTACCTATACCTTTAGCACTGACTAAATGCCTTCATTATTTTTTTCAAAGATAAAATAAAAAATAAATTACTGTTTATGATTTTATATATTTTTTTATTTATTTAACATATACATATTGTATTTTATATTCTTTTATTAATTGAATAACTGAAAATTTATTGTTAAATAAATAATTATTAATATATATATATTTTTATCACAGAAGCCTTGTTTTGGCTTAAAATTCGTATTTTAAATCTATAAAAACTTTATTTTTTACTAATATCTATTTTTTTGAGCTGTAGCATTTTAAATAAATAACAAGGCTAAAATATTCATAATAAAGTATTTATTTTCTTATTTTATATAACCCTGAGATAAATCATTAATCAACTTTATATTTAAAATAGCCTTATTCTTAATTAGTTTTATAGCAATAAACAACATATTTGCAAATATTTTTTTATTAATAAAATAGAATAAAACTAAGAGTACATGCATTATTGAATACCCCCCCCCCCCAAGAAATTTATTCATTATCTTAGCAAACATGAATCTATTATTAAAATACTGACTAGTTTTAGCTTATGTGGAAATATAAAAATTTGTAAACATAGTGATAGTGAATTGTAAGTGAAGTGAGGGATAGACGCATTTCTTCTGCATTATTAACTGCACCGTGTCTCAACCAAGTTTGCAATGTCTCAACCAACCTTCTCCACATTATCGACATATGGTCTCAACTGGCTTTTCCATTTTGTATGGTTTCAATGTATATATATATTAAAAATAATTCAATAAAAAATTATTTAATAAGACAACTTTTATAATAATATTATGTTTAATAAACCTCACCAACCCGGATTTCGCTCCTATATTGGAGCCGTATCAAGATGTAAATACATTTAAATTTATATTATAATTCTTTTTATTTTACAGCAACTCCATCTACATGCTTCATTTTATATTACAATATTAAAGATAAAATACATATTCTATTTCTTATTCATTACATACATAAATAATTATACATAATATTCACTTATAAATTATAATCATGTATTTACATTATATAATCATATATTTATATTTTAATATTATTTATAAATTTCCTAATTTTCTCTTTCTTACATATTATAACTATATTTAATAATTTAAACTCAACATAATTAGAATTATAATCATCTATATAAATATATGCATATAATTTATCTATAATTATACTTAAATTAAATTTTCCAACTATCTAATAACACCCATTTTCCAGACAATTTTACAGGACCTTTAACAATATTCATACATTTTTCAAAATTCTCTTGTATAAACAAATATTCATAACATATCCTCTCACTATACTTCTTTACATATTTAATTACTTGAATGTTTTTTCCACAATTTATTCTATGTCCAGTATTTAAAAAATGTAGATAAATCCCTGATCTCATATCCTTCCTTTTAATTGCTCTATTATGTTCTTTACCTCTTCCTAATGCAGTTTCCTCTGTCTGACCAATATATATCTTGTTACAAATTTCACAAATAATCTTCTTATACACCAATCCAGCTTTATCATTCTCATTATTATTTTCTATATTACATATCCATTTTCCTAATGATCTATTGTTTTTTCATCCTATTTTAATATTATTAGGTAATTTTTCCTTTACTAATTGTTTATATACTTTATCAAAATATGGAATTGAAATCCATTTATTATTTATTTATTACATTACAAAGACAACATTATGAACAAGTTTTGATTCAAAATTTGATCATTTTTTGATATATATGTATATATATATTATAACACTTTGGTGTACAATTATCAAACTTTTGCATTCTCAACTTTGACATGATCTATTTCATATAAATATATTAATGATTAGTACCAAGCATTTTAGGACCCTAGAGATTATTTATAGATGAGATATATTCCTAAAGCTCAGATAAAGTCTTTATATTGTACCGTTTATTTATATATGGTACAAATATATTGGCATTTGGTAAAAGCTAAAAAATAAAAGTAAATTTAGATTTTTTTTTGAGTATAATTTATTTTGTTTAAAAAACATACAATGAAAGTTAAATTGTTCTTTCGTATTTTTTTTTTATGTAATTAGAAATAAAAGTTAAAATTGGAGAGAACAAAAGACACACAGATTACTAATCCTGATAAAGTAAAACAATTCCAAAAGTAAAAAGATAAGCTAAAAGAAAAATATTTTAGCTAATTAAAGATGGCCGAAGGATTTGCTAAAAAAAGAGAACTTTGTAACGTAAATTTTATAAGGAATTACCAGATTAATTATCAGCATATATTTTTTGATAAACAAAAGGATGTGCAGAAGTCTGAAAACTGGGTCTCTAGTATAAAAGGCAGAGACCAGTTTGACGAACGTCTTGTTTTTTCTGTTTTTTTCTTTGGCTGGTTTTGGATTATTAAATCTAAGACCACTTCACGATGAAATAATCCTTCATGCGGGAGTAGACCGGGGCTTTAGCTGACATCGTTAAGAAGATGGACACTAGAAAAGCTTCTGCGACTAGCCTTCAGAATAGAATACAAGATCAAACTAATAACCAATGGCCAAGCTCATTCTAACCCCAAAAAACTATGCATAGTAAGCTACAACTTTTTCACTAAACTTACCGGTAAGCTATGACTCTTTATTATTCCCGATTGTGACTAAATTGTCAACAAACCATCTTAAAAATATACATATAATAGGACCCCGATATGGACTTTAATTTTAGTGATCAAGAGACTCTTATTTAATCAAGAACTTAATTTATTTTGTTTAACTGTTGTTTTTTTTATTAATGTATTCATATTTGGATTAGTGTGTATTCTCTCCAGTTTATTTAATTAACAATTTAACGTTAAATATTTTAAGCTGTTAGAATAAAAATATTTCTAATATCAATTTTCATTTGTACATTATTAATAATAGTTATTAATGTTTATTATTAAATTTATTTATTAGTTCAGTGAGATTTAAAAAGATAATTTACCTTTGCCAATATGTTATGAATAAGTTCCAGGAATAATAATATTTAAAAAATAATTCTAGTTCATGGTAAAATCTAATACTGATTATTTAAAAAAAAATTTTTCTTTTTTTATTTAACTTGCGAGACGTGCTGGTGACAGATTTTAGCGGATTCTTATGAATCCTGGCACCCAGTCAAATAAATTAAAAGCTGATTTTGTCAATAGCACAATTCGTAACAATTCTAGGCCGAGTTGATCAGGAAACATAGTTATGTTTTTAGAAATAGAAATACAACTTTCTTTTTTTGACATAACTTGATCAACTCATGCATTTATAATGCATATAGAGACCTAGCAAGATAGAAAATGTTATAATGGCACCCAACATGGGGCTTCGATACAAAAAAACCCATAACCTGAGATAAGTTGTAATGATAAAGAATGTTACAATGATGACCCAAAAAAAACCTTACAACCGGAAAATAAATCATAGTTTTTTTAAAAAAAAAATTATAAAAACTAACTAACTAATTAAACCTTGATTATACAAATATAAAAATATTTGTTTAATATGACTTACAGAAATAAAAATATATATATTTTTAATGTCTAAAAAAACACGATCATGGCTGATGTAGACTTAAGTCACAAGTATTTGACCGGGTAGGCAGTTACTGAAGAGGAAAAAAGCATAGCCCTGCCTAGTACACAGTATATAATATAAGACTGTCTTTATATGCCCATCAGTCTATTTCTAGCAGGGATCCCAATAAAGGGGAAGGCGGATCAAGTTGGACCAAGTTGCCATGAGCCTGTAAGACTCAAAATGATGAGCAATGCTTGTTTGTGCTTATAACTTGGACTTCTTATCATTACTATTACACTTAAGCAGAAAGGACACAGATGAATGTGGAAATATTTTGCATTCCCGCCGTGTTAGACCTAAAAGTGGGTGTTAAAGCCGAATGTCGCTTGTGAATGAATCTACAAAATATATCAGCATGCTAATACAAAAAAAAACAACAACACGAATATGAATTTGAAAACTTAAGAATAAAATTAGTGTAAACCCCTATTTTATTCTCATCTCTGGGCCCCGGTGGTATGTACCTCTTATTTATATATGGTACAAATATATTGGCATTTGGTAAAAGCTAAAAAATAAAAGTAAATTTAGATTTTTTTTTTTGAGTATAATTTATTTTGTTTAAAAAAACGTACAATGAAAGTTAAATTGTTCTTTCGTATTTTTTTTTATGTAATTAGAAATAAAAGTTAAAATTGGAGAGAACAAAAGACACGCAGATTACTAATCCTGATAAAGTAAAAGAATTCCAAAAGTAAAAAGATAAGCTAAAAGAAAAATATTTTAGCTAATTAAAGATGGCCGAAGGATTTGCTAAAAAAAGAGAACTTTGTAACGTAAATTTTATAAGGAATTACCAGATTAATTATCAGCGTATATTTTTTGATAAACAAAAGGATGCGCAGAAGTCTGAAAACTGGGCCTCTAGTATAAAAGGCAGAGACCAGTTTGACGGATGTCTTGTTTTTTCCTTTGGCTGGTTTTGGATTATTAAATCCAAGACCACTTCATGATGAAATAATCCTTCATGCAGGAGTAGACCGGGGCTTTAGCTGACATCGTTAAGAAGATGGACACTAGAAAAGCTTCTGTGACTAGCCTTCGGAATGAAATACAAGATCAACTAATAAACAATGGCCAAGCTCATTCTAACCCAAAAAAACTATGCATAGTAAGCTACAACTTTTTCACTAAACTTACCGGTAAGCTATGACTCTTTATTATTCCCGATTGTGACTAAATTGTCGACAAACCATCTTAAAAATATACGTATAATAGGACCCCGATATGGACTTTAATTTTAGTGATCAAGAGACTCTTATTTAATCAAGAACTTAATTTATTTTGTTTAACTGTTATTTTTTTTTATTAATGTATTCATATTTGGATTAGTGTGTGTTCTCTCCAGTTTATTTAATTAACAATTTAACGTTAAATAGTTTTTAATCTGTTAGAATAAAAATATTTCTAATATCAATTTTCATTTGTACATTATTAATAATAGTTATTAATGTTTATTATTAAATTTATTAGTATTAGTTTAGTGATATTTAAAAAGATAATTTACCTTTGCCAATATGTTTTAATAAGTTCCAGGAATAACAATATTTAGGAAATAATTCTAATTCACAGTAAAATCTAATATCGATAATTGAAAAAAAAAATTTTTTTTTCTTTTTTTATTTACAACTTGCGAGACATGCTGGCAACAGATTTTAGTGGATTCTTATGAATCCTGGCACCCAGATCAAATAAATTAAAAGCTGATTTCGTCAATAGCACAATTCATAACAATTCTAGGCCGAGTTGATCAGGAAACATAGTTATGTTTTTAGAAATAGAAATACAACTTTCTTCTTTTTGACATAACTTGATCAACTCGTGCATTTATAATGTGTATAGAGGCCTAGCAAGATGGAAAACATTATAATATGTTTCACAATGTATGGCAGAATCGGAAACAGACCAAGATAATGCATTTTGGATAAATTCCATGTATGATATTTTTGTTTTTTTAGCACTTAAGTACTAATTGTATGTAAATAATCTTTTTTTTTTTTTATAGCGCGATGTTTGTAAACTGTAATATTTAACACAGCATTATGCTGTTGCACATGCGCTTTGAAGATTTTAACTATAAATGAATGAATACTAACACTCAACCACATTATTAATAATTTCATAACTTAAAATATCTACTTATTATTTCTATTTATTCAGATATACTACATAAAGAAACAAATAAAAATTCCAAAAAAAATATTAATTTTACACTGTAATTTTAATTTAATCAGTTATAATATATAAATATTTGATTTTAAATCTATGAAAATTTTATTTTTCTCTATTATCCTTTTTTTTTTTTTAGCAGTAGCATCAAGATATTTTGATAAGTTTTAATTTACTAAAACTCCTTTCAGCTGTTGCTACTATTATAGAAATTGTAAACAAAAATGTTAATGCTACTCACGTATTTGAAACTACATTCTGCAAATTATTTACTTTTAAAAATTGTGAAGTTACTAATGACGACGTTTCTCAGAAATAAACTGTTTAGAGATTTAATTTCTTCAAAAAGTCACGTCAATGACAGACACTTCTATTATCATCATTAAAAATTGAATTGCGAGTCCTATAATCGTTTCGTAATTTATTTAAATCATCTGTTTTGCTTAATTCAAATAGAGAAAAAAAACAAAATAATTTTTATTCACAAGTTTTTATTTACTCAAATATTTCTCCCAGACATGTTAATAATGTGTTTAACATTTAATATCATTGTTCTAAAATTAGTTTTCTTGCCAACAACAGTGATGGTGTACTTAGTTTAGTAATTAAATGATTTATAACAGAGAAAACCCTCCATGCAGTAGTGCCATTCAGTGCAAGATAGAGTAATCAATGGATGCCAGAAGACTTGTGCATAAAATCTCTATCTAGTACCTACTTATCCAATATCCCCAGACTAGTTTCTGGCTGTGGCCTTTGTCAGTGAGGAGCCTTGGATATGAGAGAAATGGTGATCATGTCATGTTTAGTGGTAATTAAATAATTTCTTTTTACTCTGAACTATTCTTTTTTCTGAAAATATTACTTCAGTTCCTAAGAAGTTTTGCTAATTCATTTGCTTGAATCAAATGTATTCTGAAGACGATTTTAATAGATTTATAACAGCTTTTAAATTCATATTTTTTGCATGCATAGATTAGTTTACTATGTTCATCCAATGAATAATTTTGGGTTTAGTTTTGGTTTTCTAGTAAGTGCCGGATCAACACACTATTTAATTTAGCATTAAGTGTAGTGAAAGTTTTAATTATATCTAATATATACATAAATAAATTTTAAGATAAAAAGTAAAAGATTTTGAAATAAATTCACTACAGATTCAAATCTTCCCAGTAATTTTTCAAAACAAAACAAAACAAACAAAAAAAAAACAATGAAAAAGAAGGCTTCTAACATATTTGGGATGACCACTTAATTAGCAGTAGTCTGAATATTTGAAAAAAGTCCTACAATGGTTATATTATACTATTGCAAGGGGCCTTTACATGTACATAATAAAATATTCGATATAAACAGAAATACAAATCAGAAATTCAGAATACTAAAATAAAAATGATGGGAATAGGTTTAGTTATCAATCAAAATTAGAACAAGCAAATAAATAGGACAAACAGATGAATTAAAAAATTGAAGTTGTTTTTCATATATCTAAACAATAATAGGGGGAGGGGGCGATAGGTGAAGCAAAGCCAACAAATTAAAAAAATCTTTAAAATTAAAAGAAAAAAATATTTTAAATTTATCCTTAATAAGCCTATTGGTTTAATTTTTTTTTCTCCAAGTGATGAAAGCTTTTATTCATCAAAAACAAATACACAACAGTTAAAAAAAGGTTTACAAAGAGATGATTACATGGCAAAATGAAATTCAAGTACAATATGGTGAAGGGGGAGGGAATACATATGAAATGGGAAGGGGATATGGAAAGGGTGTGCAGTCCAGGCAAAGAAGAATCTTTGGTAAGGAGCAATGTTGATAGGCTTGGTTGTCCTGGTGGATTGATAGGAGGATCCATATGTGACATTAATTTGAGAGGAAATAGCTATATGTTAAGTCTTTAGAGGTTTCAGGGATGGATGAGGAGATTTCTGAGTTATGCTTAGATGCAACAGGCTGATTTTTGTCTTTTGTAGATGAGTAATTTTAGTTTTTCCCATTGTACTTGGAATGGCGTTGTGATTGGTCATGTTGTTTTTTTTTACTTGCATTTTACCTTTGATAGAGCAAACCACAGCCTGAAAGGGAGGAAGATCCAGAGGGCAAAGAGATGGAAACTTTGAAATAAATTCTTTGGTGTTGATGTTTTTAGTTAAGTCTTGTTTGAAATTCAGTTTGGATAAAATTTGGGTAATTTTGAAGGTTTCAGTTTATGTATTTTAAGTCTTCGCACATTTTTTCCGCTAGGGCCAGCAGACATCTTTAAGCATTTGAAAGAATGAAAAGTAATATGAAGAAAACAATTTTGAAATGGAAAAATTAAACATATTGATGTAAAAGCAAAAAAAAAAACACTACAAAACTTGTTATTAATAATTTTAGTTGAATAATGAGAAAATTGAGTGGAATTTAGGCGGTTAGTTACCCCATAAGATCGTTAAAAATGGCCTAAATAACTAGAACAGCACACAAAAAACTTTATAAACAAGTTCTGAGTGACAGAAAACATGTAGTAGGAGAAATATTTAAGAGTCTAAGAGAGAATAAAACCTTTATGGTCCACGAAACAGTTGAAACACCCACCAAACAGGGGTTGAATGAGGTAATTAAATGCTGATGAGCACAAGGTAGACATAGGGAAATTATGTTAAAAATGCACTAAACTGAGCACTGATTATATATATGTGTGTGTGGGAGATGATAATCTGGACCAACTGATGAGTGCTGGTTTAGCATAAAATATGTACATTGGTGATTAATTATCTTTTCTACATGAGTGTGGTCATGTGTATCAGTTATATGAGATAGTGTGGATAGTTGAACGGTGCTTGAAAATCTGAGTTCAAATCCTTTATACTTGCAATTAAACTCCCAGGTTTGTGAAGAGTGCCTGGTTTTCAAATATCACATGATCACTATCTCATACTAGCACAATAATTGTTATTAAACAATCCAAAACAAAGCAAAACTCTCCATATAGTAGTGCCATCTTGTGCTAACAAGAGCAATCAATGATTGCTCTTGTTAGCACAAGATGGCACTACTATATGGAGAGTTTTGCTTGGTTTTCAAATATTTACAACAATAAAAGATTATATTCATAAAAACAGATAACTTTTTATCATTTAATGTTGCCAGGAAACAATTATTAATTGAAAATCCTGAGGCCAAATAAAATTTTTCTCAATTAACCTATATAATAGCTTTTTTATTATGGGTTTTAATGAAGTAAAAGGGGTAATTTTTTACTTCAAACTCAAGTTCTTCTAAGAATTTAAACCCAGAAAGCTATTTTTAGAGGTGTTGAGAATGCAGAAGACTAGAATCTTCCTTGAAATTCTGCAAATAACAATTATTTTTCTTCAGCAAGTTGTGTATGTTGAATTAAATATTTTTATAGATTTTTTATAATGATAAAGAATAGAGATAAAGAGAATATATACAAGTAAACAGAGACAACTTTTTATCTTTTGATGTTGCCAGGAAACCAATTGAGAATCCTGAGACTAACCAAGTTTTTCTCTCTCACCCTATTCAATAGCTCATTTATTATGGGTTTTAGTGAAATATATATAACTATTAAAAGCATTTAAGAGTGATAAATGAAAGACCTCATGATATATTGCGGTTAATCCATTTACTATTGACCTCATGATCATATTCAAAGTATAGAACATGAAAATAGTTTTAGATAACTAATCATTTTCAAAACAAATTTATGAATGTTTTTACATAATTGGCTTATAACAAAGTTATCAATCCATTATTGGTTAGTAGATGAGTATCTAACTTTTAAACAATCTAAAATTTAAGGTAAAGTTTTTTAAAAATAAATTCTGTCTGTTTGCTTATTATAGCATTGAAGTTTTAAGTTCTATTTCTACATACACCTGGGTCTTGTTTTATGCGATAGATAGGTTCCTCAGAAAACTCGCGCAAACAAAATCGCGCAAAAATAGACGTAACTTACATTGAAAAAGGGGGGATGCGGTCTGTGATTTTTCAAAATTCGTGTAAAAGCAAAGCACCAACATAAAATTACTTTAAAATTTGCGCAAAAAAAAAATAAGAAAATAAAATATGACTAATAAAAAATTTCAAATTTGAAAAAAATTGATACAAGACAAACTTTTTTTAACTATAATAGGTAAAAACCTGAAATCCAGGCAGGGCCGCTTGGGGCATTGTTTACGTGTCAAAACTCATAAAAATACCATTTCGGCAGCCACGGCCTTACAGGCTAATACAACATTTACGTATTAGTATTAACCCATTGAGCTAGGCCACTTTGCATGACATTGCACAAAAATATTACGGCCTGTTTTGTGCTTCGAAGCTATTTACGCATATTCATTCTTCTCATAGCTGATTACCATATCGCTTGAGGGTGTTTAAATTTCAAGGCGGTACGACTTTTTCAAATCTCCGTAATAGAGTAATGTCATTTCGATATAAAAAATGTTGTTAATTATTAAAAATTGTCATATGGTCCCCACCCTTCCCGAAAAAAAGGTTAATATGTAAAAAAATTGGCAAAGTGTATGTTCGAACAGGCTTCGACAAAGCTCACACGCTAAGTCATGTTTCAGCGTGGTGGGGAAAATATTTGAGACCACTAAAAGATCTGAGACGAACGTGCAATTTTGAAACTTTTCTTCAGATAAATTGCCGAGTACAGAAATTGTGTGAGATTGTGTTTTTTTTTTTATTTTGTCAGGCACATGTAATGTCCACTTTTTATTACAGCAATAAAATCGAATAAATAATTTTAAAATGTCCAAAGTTTGTGTCCTTTTTTTTTGTTTTTTATTTCATTCGAAATTGACAAGTATTTGGATTCAATTTTTTGCAGCAGGGTTAAAATAAATGACGACTTTGGTTGACTTTTTGTTAAGAATAACAAATTATGAAATACACCCCACCCCCACCCCCAAAAGCAGTTTATTGTAGAAGGCTTAAAAAAAAAAAAGGTAATTCGAACGAAATAGAAATCAAAGTAAAAAGTGAGAAAAAGTTGTTTCAAAAAAAGAAAAAAAAAGGTTAAATTCTTGACTTTTTGGTTACAATTCTTTTTCCGAGTGTGGGTGGGGTGGGTGTTTGAAAACAATTTTTTAATCGGAAAAAACACAAAAGTAAATTTGGATTTAATATTAAGAAAAACAATTACATCAACCAAAAAGAAATCAAAATTCCAAACAAGTCCTAAAGTTGATTCTCTTTTTTCAGTGCTGTTAAAATAATTGACTATTTTTGTTGCCTTTTTGTTAATAATAAACAGTACGAATTCCCCCCCTCCCCAGCTCAGAAAGCTGTTTCTTGTAGTAGCCAAAAAAAAAAAGGCTAATTCAAACATAATCGAAATCAAAGTGATAACAAGTTGTGTTTAAAAAAAAAAGTAAAATTAATAATAATAATAAGAAAAACCATTTAGTCAAGACAAAAAAAAAACAAAGGTAGAATTAAGTTCTAAACAAGTCGCAAATAATTGTATTCTATTTTTTCGGCAGTGGGATTCAAACAAATTTTTTTGACATCGTGAAACAGTCTGAAGTTTTAAAATGATCAAAAGAAAAACAAAATTTAGCAAAATTTGTTGAAAAAATGTCAGGTTCCAAAAAAACCCACAAAAAGTAACGAAAATGAATATCAAAATTTGTTTAATAATAAAGAAATCATATTGTAAATGAAATAAAAATTATTCGTTTAATCAATATTAGAAAAAAAAACCTTGTATAAAAAAAGAAAAAAGTTGCGGTGGCCCGGTAACGTTATATTTCATTGATTTTGTCTAGCATCAACGCTCCAAGTGGCTTTGCCTGGATTTCAGGCTTTTACCCTATAATATTTAATTTTATTCGAAATAATATATTTTTATGCATAATTTACAGTACAGTAATTTACATTTTTTTATACACGTTTTAATTATTATCGCTATTTGCCAAAAAACACATTCGTTTGCAAACTGGTAAAAAATCAGATTTTTCACAAGAGGAAATACAACTAGCACCAACTTCACACTCATGTTGTGTCAATGGTTTTCTGGTGACAACATAATTAGTAATTAATCTTTGAGATGATGATTTTATTAATTGTTTATGAAACTAACAACTGAAAATTAAATTCTTATTTTTGTCTTTAATTTTTTAATTTTCAATTCCGTTTAAAAATCAAATTTCACATCACATTAATTTCAAGTCGCCGTAAGTAATTTTTAAATTGTTAATTACAATTAAAAATCAGATTTTAATTTTTAATTGTCAAATTTAATTGTGCCCACTGATATTACTCACCTTTAAAAAATAAACTCGTGGACACTAAATGATTAATAATTGATTACGTTCTTTTTTAAAAAGCAAAAATAGAATGTGATTTAAAATTCAAAATTAACACGCACAATGTTTGAACAAATTTACATTATAATCTTGTAAAATTTAATCTGTGTATACATAAAATGTGGAAATCATAATTTTAATTTCATTATTGCATAAAATCTTACTATTATAAAGTGCTGAAAATATTGAAATTACTAAGATGAAAGTCGATTTCCAATAATGTGCTATTACTTTCAATATAATGTAACTGCGCGAAATTTATTATTTAAAATAATAGCGCATTATCGGAGTTCGACTTCCGGTGAAACATGAATCGCGTAACTTCAAAATCGTGTTAAATAAGTCCGCGTAAAAAGAGACCCAGGTGTATTTACAAAATATGCAAGTTTAGATTTTTCAAGCACTTTTCCCATTTATTTAAGTTTTATAAAGTTGGTTTACAAATTATTGCAGTTTCAATGGAAAAGAAAACTATTCAAGTTTATTATTGCATTGATATCATGACAAATTCTATTTAATATTATTTATAAAACATAAACTAAACTATTTTTACATTTTATTTATTTGATTAATTTTTAACACTTTTTCTAAAAACATGACACACCTAACATTGTTAAATTGCTAATACTATAAACGGACAATTCCTTAACAAAGTTTAAACCATACTAACTAATTAATTCAGTATTTAACACATCTATTTTGACATCCAAGACATCCAATAAAATAACTAGTTAAGGAAAGGTGTCATAATCTGTAAAACAATTATATTGGAATTATTTTAATGTGATGTCAAAGTTGGTGTTTGTTACTTATGAATTAATTGGCTGATATGATTTAAACTTTGTTAAAAATAGTTAATTCATAACTTATCCATATTCTGATTCAATTTTGAATTTAATGTGTTAGGATCTTTACACTTAGAGTTTTTATGTTAATATTTATTTAACATTAGTATAAACTAACAATACTACAATATTATAACATTAAAAATGCTGACAATATTTTTATTTTTACACAATTATATTTTATTTATTTAACAATAAAATTATTCAGAAATTATTCTGAATACTCTTTTTGGGAAAGTTTTTCATGTCTATGTGTCATGTCATGACCAAAGGTTCAAGCCTGAATGTGTAAATC
Organism: Epiperipatus broadwayi; assembly: GCA_028023455.1. Classification (NCBI taxonomy): domain Eukaryota; kingdom Metazoa; phylum Onychophora; class Udeonychophora; order Euonychophora; family Peripatidae; genus Epiperipatus; species Epiperipatus broadwayi. Next base: position 1,764,456 of record JAQFVV010006292.1, read on the forward strand.
AGGACATTTTAAAGATCACTTATAGATTTAGCCACATAGCTGTATACTATTCAGATATAAAGTAGGTAGTTTGAAAAATGTTTTTATATTTATATGATAGATTGTACATTGTTTTTAGCAATAAAGATTAAAATTTACAGATATACATGAATAATAGGATTAATATTGGCTATTAATATAAAGGTGTTTTATCATAATGAGTAAAATCAATAGTAATTTTAATTTTTTTTTCAGTCTGACATCAGTAAGACAAATTTTAATTTCAAAAGTATTCCTATAAAACATATTCTATTTTATCTAAATTAATTAGGCCAGTGATTAAAAGAAAAGACAGTTTAGATAAAATATGTAATAACAGAATCATTTATAAAATTTGCTGTTTTCATAACCAGCCATATTTATTAGTATGTTACACATATTGATAAGTCTTGATTTCCCCCTCCCCGTTTTCTGGTAAAGAAAATAAATCTCAAATTATTACACGATAACTTTAGAACTCACACGACTACTATACTATTGTACCGTAGATTTTCATTTTTTGTTTATGCTTCTCATCTTATACTGAAATCTATACTAAGTTTTACTTTTTCTACTCTAATTATCTTCATAAAACAATGTGTATATTGTTTCTTAACTTTATTATTTTATTTTTGTTTTGCTTCCTTCTATTTCTTTTGCTTGTATTTTCTTAATTTCTTATTAATATATACATTAGAGGCAGTAATAATTAGAATGATATTGGTGACAATTAATCACTATAATGACATAGCAATAACTTCATTTTAAATTATGTAAAATAAAGCAATATATTCACCAGGAGTTGATATTGACTTGATTTACACCTAATAAAATCATCTAATAATAATTAGGTAATAGTAAGAATCAAGAAACGTTTTTAAATATTTTTAATCATCCTGACAAATGGAATACCGACTTTGGTTTAAAGACATATTATAGATAAGGAGGTCATATTTATTAGTAGTAATAGCAAACTATAATTAATGTGCTTTTATTAATTATATTATAATAATGAAGTGATTGATTGCGCAGGATCATCAGAAGTGAAAAATTGAGCTTCGATTCAGGAACTTTTAGTTCTCGAGTCATTCCTAATAAATATATTATTTAAACTGAGCAAAAATTGTTTCACGGCAGTAATATTTATATAAGTTTAGTTTTAAAGTATTTATTTAGTCGCAATTATATTTTATGTTATTTAATTCAATACTATTATATATTGTATATTAATACAGCTTGTAAATATTTTCTTTAAAAAAGATAATTATTTATGCTAATATTACTTCTGAATTAAACGTTATTAAGTAGTTGCATATATAAATGGCCAAGTGTAATAAAATTTTGGTGATTCATTTATATTATATTGTAAAAATTATGCACTTATATACCCACACACATTACATATATTAATAAAACAGACAATTCATATATTGCTATAATATATTTTCCAGTTTATGAGCATTCTTTTTATAACCTCGTGGAAATAAAGTATTTTTTTTTTGTGAATTAAAAATGAGTTCTAATAACTGTAAGTATTAAATTTAATCGTTCGTAAAAACATCATTTACTAGATTAGGTGCTAATTAAAAACTAAAATGCTGCCTTTTTAAAAAAAATATTATTATTATACTTTTAATTTATTGCTGAAAGGATATTTAAAAGATGCCAAGTCATTTACTGTATTTTATTTCTGAAATATGCAATGTATCTTTTATTTTTTAAATTGATACATTTTTTGTTTCATTGTAAATTTTATATAGGGGGAGGAGAGCAAGCGTACTAATTAATTCGAAATAGTCTTTAATAATGTTATTTAATTACTTCATCAGTATTTATCAGCGCATAATTATTGAATCATTGTGACAAAAAGAATGTGCATTATAAGTTAATATTAAACTGAGGATTGGAAAAAAATGGATCTAAATTTTTTAAATTACCATCATTGATGGTCCAGTTTTCCTAAACTCAGGAGGTAATAAATTTTTTGGTACCATATTTTCAGTGATTAGTCACAATTTCATCTAGATAACAAACTACTATCAAGCTGCATTATAACATGATCAGAATAGTAGAATTAAATTCATATTCATAGTTAAAACAGTTTTTTACCACACACACATATATATAATAAGTTATCAATAACTATTCTTATGTTATTTATTATTGACATGTTAATGACTCAATGATATATCATTAAAATTTTATAACCTATATTTTTACCTTTTTGAAAGAACATTAAATCTATTTTTGAGCAAAAGAATATACAAGCTATTAATCTATATGTTTGTTTAATCATCTTTATCCTTTTGACTTTATGGCTGGTTCCAATTATTTTGCTACTCCAAGCAAAGTATCCTATGGATGTTTCCCACAACTTCTCAATCATATACAATTATTAAAAATTAAATATATATATAATTTTTTTTTTAAAAATGCTTTTATTCACATAAATGTACTAAAAATAATTTTTCTCCAGATTTCACAAATAAAAGCATTGGGTGCCCATGTTTAAAAAAAATCTTAGTTCTATATTTTATAAATTTATATGAATAAGAAAATTATGTTTTTTAATTTTTGTACATTTACATTAATGTTAGCATTTTTTCATTTTTTTAATTTAATTTTTTATTTTCTACTTTTTTATTTTATATATGTAACATTGAATTATTAAAATAAGATGAATTTATTTAGATTATAATTTTAAAATGTTGAATAAAATTACATGTTTTAAAATGAATCCATATAAAATAAAGTGGATAGTGAATGAATTCATTTTTAAATTGCAATGAGAGCTGTTAGATACTGCGAGCATCAATATTTTATAGAAAATAAAACATTTAATTTTTCTGCAAAGTTTTTACTAAAATTATTTGCAAATTCTAAAAGTATGTATTTTGATTGAGAATAGATATGCATATGCCTGTAAAATTTCAACTAAATCAGAAATTGGGAAATTGGGATTTTATCATGGACAGACTAAAAACAAAGTAAGTTAAATAAAGATGTAAAACAATGCAATGATATCTCTATCACCAAAGTATAATAAATTAAAGAAAATAGTAATCCTTTTGTACCAGTTTAGAATGGGCTCTCTGCCATTTAGATTTCTAAAGGGAGCCTCATAAACCACACGGACACAACAAAGTTTTAAACAGTCAGACAATACTGGATTGATACAAACTATTCCAATTATTTTGTCCAAAATAGTTTAAAATTGCAATTTTTATTAAAAAACATTCCACAGATATCATGGAAATAAACATAACCATATGACAAAAAAATTCAAACAACTTTCAAAATCAAATATCAAAAATATTAATAATTTTAAAATGACAAAAAATAAAATAGTGAATCATGTGGCCAAAAAAATAATAATCCAAATATCAAAAAAGAATATTTAGCAAGACTTAGTAAAAATTAGTATAAAAAAATAATTTTGATGAAATATTAAATTCTATTCTGTTCCCATAAGCATGTATTTTATTCTTTCATAAGTTAGTTTAGTAATTTTTTGATGATTTTCATTTTATTCAGTTGTTACTAATTTTCCTCTTTTCTGAGCCAATATAATAATATCTGATAATTAATGAATATAATCACAAAAGAAGTCAGTTCTTTTAATATTTAGCTTTATTGTTGCTTAGCATATTTTCAATACATTTACTATATAATATTCATAAAGAAACAGTTAATCACATTACTATATGCTATGAATATGATATAGCAAATATATTGAGAGCATGCTAGGTAGTAATAAAGTTAATTATTAAAAAAACTATCTTTTCTGTTAGTATATTCATTAATTACCAGTTGTTCATTTTTATTGTAAAAGTAATTTTAATATGTTTTTCCCCATTCACAGTTATTTATTTTGTCAAATATTAATATTTTCTAATTTGTGTTTCATTGATTGTGCCAGTAGGTTTTTTTAAAATCTTGGTTTAGTAATTTATTGTACATTTGATATGCTATTTTAAAAGTGAAAAAAAATAATATTGTGTAAAAAAATTTATTATGCTAATCTTTTGGGGGCATTTCCTAATATATTTGATTTCAATAAAGAGGGTTATTTGATTTTTTGTTTTTGGCACATGACTATATTCATTTTTTGGTTCATTTCCTAATTACTAAAATTTGAAAAATATTGTTTTTTGATATCCTATATTTTAAAAGTAAAATACTTTAGTATTGTTTTTATTTTTTATGCCAATTTTTGTTAATACTTGTTAAATATTCTTTTTTGATATTTAGTTAGGGTTTTTTTTTGGTTAGATGATTCATTAATTTTTTTTGTAAATTTTTAATACTATTATTTTTAAGTATTTGCTTTTGAGAGTTATTTGAATTTTTTGGACATATGATTAAGTTTATTTTTATAGCAGTTGTGGATGGCTTTGTTTTATGAAAATTGCAATTTCAGTTGTGTCAGTGGTTGTTTTGTGGCTCCCCATTAGAAACCAAAAAATGGTGGAGAACACATTTAAAACTGGTACCAATACTTTTTCATACTTAGAAAAGCACTGAAAACATTAAGACATCTTTAATGTTTTCAATATATTTTTTTGGCATTAGAAACGGCATTAGTATTATTTATTACCTTTAATTTATTAAGAATTTTGTATACATTTTTGGTTAAAATTCTAAGTTTTTTTTAAAAATTTATTACAATATATAATTTTTAATAATCATTTTAAAATTAGTATGTCATAGTTTATATTGTTTTTTTTTTCATAATAAATGTTTATGCCTAAAGCTAATCCTGTATATAGGATTGCATTGATGAATGATTTCAACCATATCCATAGTATTGCAGAATATAGAATCAAGTCACAAATATGGCAAGCACTTAATATTACATTGTATGTTCTAAAGCATTTCAGAATATAGTAACCACACAAAATACTGACTGCTATAACATGATTTTGATTTCACATCTGTCTAATATATTAATTTTAAAATAGGATATATATATATCTGGTGGGTATGATTTTATTTGAATATTACTTTTATATAGGACAATTTATATAAACAAAGGCAAAACTCTCCATACAGTAGTGCCACCTTGTGCCAAACAAGGTGACACTACTGTATGGAGAGTTTTGCCTTTGTTTACAACAATTATGTGCTAGTATAGAGATGGTGATCATGTGATGTTTAGTGGTTTGACAATTTATATGTTGATCCGTGTATATAGTATTTAAAAACCTTAATGTAAATTAATTTTTACACAACAAAACTACAAAGACGTAATAGCACCATGGTTATGATTCATAACATATTTTAGATATTTCTTTTAGCTCTGAATAATATAATAAATATTATATTTTATACAAAATTTATTTTAAAATGATTATTTTTATACATGTGAAAGAAAGTAGTAGAATTAAATGTGAATAAGTTTGAAACTTTCTCTCACCTGAATAAAGTTTAACTACATAGAAATTGTTCACAATAATCTGGAGTTATAAAAGTTATAACTATATTGTTATTTGGTGTACATTGACTGATCTTCACTTACTACTTGAAAACCATCTTCAGGTAAACGTTCATAAAATAAACATTTGAATTTTGCTATGAATATCAACACAATAATTCATTTATCCAATTTATTACAATATTATAAACAAAAGAAAATTTTAAATTTCTAATATTATTAATCATTAACTTGAGTATTGAATGGTAAATCAATTTAATTTCTGCTACCATAAGAATTTCTGTCTTTGGGGGAATTGAAATTTAAGACTCAAACAGTGCATTTTTATATCTTGCAGCCATCTTTAATTCTTTTTTTTATTATTAAGCTAATAGCCTGAAATTAAAATGTTAAAGTTTTGAATTCAAGCCTATCTATTCATACAGTTATATGAATATAACATTAGGTCAGTCACAATATATTTCAATAACTTCAATACTACTTTAATTATAGACATTTGTGTGTGTGTGTGTGAAATATTAATTACTACTAACCTTTGTTAATTACTCATTAACAATAGATGGTACTAGAATGAAAAGATACAAAATTGTTTTTATTATATTGCAGTGAGCTGGAAAAAAATGAAATGGTGATGTTGTGTTAGTATTTACATTCTTAGTCAAGAAAAAAATGTCTACAGTTATAATAAAACTGAGTTTATTTAAATATGTAGTTGTTGATTTGTCAATTCTATATAATTATATAAAAAAGTTCAATTAGATTCAAAACCTTACAGTTTTTTGAATTTCATACTACTATCTTGATAATAAAAGGAGATATAAAATACAATGCATAACTGCTCTGATTTCAGCTTTGAATTCCAAGTCCTCAATACTAGAAGTAAAAGTTAGAGCAATTTGACGATGAGGATTTAATTACACACATCTGATAAAAACTGATTATTTAGTTTACAATGGATGATGCTAGAATAGGAAAAAGAAAATTGGTCTTCTTCATTTACTGCTTTGTAAGTTACTCTTGAATATGGACAGATACATGTTCATCAATTTATAAGTTTCTCTATTTCGTTAGTTATCAAAATTTGTTTTTTTCCAACATTATACTTTTATATTTCTAGTATAACTATTTACTAAATTCTGTATATGCTTGGTACATGTTAAATTATTGTATTTTAGAAATGTTCTTTTTAAATTTAGTTTAATTATATTTACAATTATCATAAATAATAAATTTATTATAATAAGAAATTTGTTTCTTGTAAGTACTTAATATTTTATTGTGGAAGAGTCTCTGACAATTTATATATGCTTAAAACTTTTGCTTCATTAAAAATTTATGAATAAAGATATCTAAAAACAAACAAGTTAATCTTAAATTAGGTTTGTATCAGGATTAGTAATAACACGATAATCTTTAGCCTAATAAGTGATTGGCAATAATCATTAATGCATGTATCTCAAGTAGATGATGTCAAAATTATGAATATGGAAAGTTAGATATATATACATACTTTATTGATAACAAATTTTTATTTTATTTTTCTCTCTCTAAATATATATTTAAGATAACAAGCTGCATACTTGGAAAAAAAAAATTTGTCAGAAGATCTTATTTTCAAAAAAATATCACAAAGATTCTTGTCTTATTTCTGATGAAAGTTACATATTAACTTACAAAGATGAGAGCAGCATCTCTAGTGATAGTACTGTAGGTAAGCAACATTTAAAATATTATTTGTGAATCAATAAATTTAGAATCAAGAAAAAAAAAACTTTTACAATTTTATACTGAGTTTAATTTTTACCAAAAGAAAAATTTGCATTGTTATCATAAAAACAAAAGAAAAAATAAAGGAGAATAAGTATGTATATATATGTGTGTGTGTGTGGTTGATAGAAAAATAGAAGTGAAAAGAGGAAGATAGGAAAAGAAAGAAAGCAATTTATAAATATTTTAAATGTGGATTTAGTTGGTTTAAAATAAAAAAGGATTAACAGTCCTGTTTAATTTAGTGCAATGATAAATAACGGATTCGAAACGTTACTCTGAATGTTATTTCTGGTGTTTAAATGTGATATGACAACCGGAGCAGCTACTCATTTCTTTGTTTGATTCTTTGTTTTTTTAAATTAAATAACAAAAAAAATAGCATAATTTTAGAAAGAAAGAAAGATATTATGATAACTATGTTAAAGATTCGAAAATATATATTCTTGAGTGATTATAAGATTTGCAATTATGAATATAAAAGTACATTATGTATTTTGTTCTTATTTTGTTTTTAAGATCCATTTATGATCAAAATATAAAATGCTTAGAGATATTATTAAGTTTAAAATGTATTTCTTAAAGTTGAGACAAAATTTTTTGCTCATAGAGATCTCTCTAGACAAAATAGATATAAATTAATAGTGTTTTCTGCATGTCACATATCAAATGTCCACAGATTGAGATTATCATATAATGATTGCATTATGAAGATATCCAAATCTGCAATAAATCATCAAAAGTTTGCTTTGCCATCTGATAGACTAATTCAGTAGTTAATAAGAAAATACTAAAAAATTTAAAGCCAACCCTAATCAACTAGAATATAGGATATGTTTTCATTTTTTTTAAAGAATTTCAAAACCCTCTTTCATTTAATTTTTTACAATTCCATTTTTATTATTTCATGTTACAACTTATCTCCCTTTCATCTTTAAGTAAAATACTTGGCTTTCCGAATTACTAACTTTTTATGAATCAAAAATTTATCTAATAAATTCAAAACATCGTAGCAAATTTCTTGTAACTTTTTTAACCTCTATTCTTTGACTATATCTTGTTTTCGTTTAATGCCTTCACTGAAATGACTCTCAAAGAACTTCTCTTTTCTCCAACTACATTTTGATAAATAAGTGATAAAAGATTCTCCTTCTCATTGCTTAACTATCATATTAAATTTCTGATTACCCTGGAAGTTTAATGTTTTGCATTAACTGATTTCTGTCCATAATTCTGCTAAAATAAAATCCAAAATAATAAAGATTATAAAGACTATCTCAATTTTGAAAGTATATGAAAAATGTTGAATAATTAAAAGTTTATTTCTTTTATACAAGTTTCAGACAATTTTAATTGTATATCCAAATACATTTCAAGAAATACAGAAATAATAAGTTCAGATACTTATATATTACTTTGCTATGTTGATGTTGTTATTATTATTATTTGTTATTAATCCTGCGTATTACTGTGAATGGGATTTTATTAACCATTTGAGAAAATCCCCCATACCCTCTCAAAAAAAAAAAAAAAGCTGAAAGAAAGAATAAATACATAAGATAGCCTAAATATTTTAGATTGTATATAGAACATTTTTTAAAATATTGATATTAGATATAAATTAAAAAGTAAAAAAAAGCCACAAAACTATGGAAAAAATGTATATATCAAATAAAGCAACACATTACTTTTCAACTAACATCCCACAGCTATACTAATAAATGTGTTTTGATCTATTTCAGAGCCATTTATTGTAAACCTGCAACCAAACTAAATATTTCTAGATATTGGAATTTATTGTAAGTATAGTATAAAGAGTAAAGAATGTGTATGAGTAATTTAATGGTTCTCACTGATGATGACCAAAAACTAGAAACATGTCTGGGAATTTGTTTTGGCAGTATTATATGAAAGCCATTGAATACATACGTTTGCAACACAATGATTCTGAATTAATAGAATGGAGTGAATTACAAATATAGGAAAATATGTTAAAAACAATTCTATAAAAAAAGCATGAGAAAAATATAAAGTTATATAAAATATAATGTTAAAAAAATAATACAGTTGAAAAAAGTCTCAAAAAAATAAATAAGGAAGAAAAGTAAAAAAATAAAAAGAATAGGAAATGTTAGTGAAGACAAAGACAAAAAACAGAAATGAGTTTTAAGGTAAAGTAATTATCAGTGCAAATCATTACCAATAACAAAATTATATCAACCAAAGCCTCATGAAAATTGAGCAATGATTCACAAAATTCAAAATTTTCTATCAAATTAAGAAATGATACATAAACTGTAAAGTTTTCTGTCAGATTTGTGTACTGTTTATGTAGAATATTTAATTACTCTAATAAAGTCATGGTTACAAATACACTTTACTTTCCAGAAAAAGGATGGAAAAGGGAAGACTTTTTTAAAAATGTGACTTCAAAACATTTCTGATAATTTCATTTTATAAAGAATAAGGTACGGCAGTATATATTCCTTTATTATATTATTTTTTCTATATATTTTTACGATTTAAAATCAGTTGTATAAATATCAAAGTCCAGTTTTTTTCAGTTGTTAAAATATTGTACACAATGGCAACTCTGGTCAAGTCAAATATTACAAACTTGTACATAAGTAAAGTTAGAATGGGAGAATAATATTTAATTTTCCCATATGCTTTTTAATAATAGTAATGGATATTTGATTTGTTTAAATATTTTCTTCATCAAATGATAATATGAGAATTTTCAAACATTTTAAAATATAATGTGAATATTTGTAATGTGCTATAATTTAAGAAGTGAAGCCTGTCCATTAAAGTAGGAAGATTGGCTATCTTAATATATATCTGAGCACTTATTACATATATATGTAGAGATGATAATCTGGACCAACTGATGATTGCTGATTTAGCATGAAATACGTATATTGGTGATTATTTATCTTTGCAACATATATGTGTTCAAGGGTATCAGTGTTATGAGATAAAGTGGAGAGTGGTGGATCGTGTGAAAGTCTGTGTTCATATACCCTAAATATTACATATATTGATACAGGTATGTAATAAGCCTGTATTTCAGTTATTATTATTTCTTTTAATGTGTCAAAGCATCGACTGGGAAGCAAACCCGGGACAACTGCTTGCTGTGCTAACCACTTAGCCACCAACTCTTGTCTGGTGTAAATGATAAGAAAAAAAAATTTTTTTTTACTGATTTTAATTTTGATAAAAAGATATCAGGATAAATATTTTTCTCTCTTCAGTAAGTTATTTTTAAGTTTCAATTTCAATTTTTAAAAGATGAAAAGAGAAATAAATAGATAAAATTTTGTTTGGAAAGATTTTGTTTTAATTAATTAGAGTTGATTTTTTCCATTTTTCTTTCTCTCTCCAAAACAAAAGCTAATATTTATTAAATCATAATAATTAAAATATCTTACTTTTAGTATAAGAGAAAAACAACCACAGGGAATTTTTTTTCTAATAAAAGGGAGAGAAATAACTAAACAATTATTTTTGTAAAAATACATCTAATTGATCAATGTTTAATGTGGTCAGGTAGGAGACAAGATTGTGATAGAATGGGATACAGGATTGTTCTTAAAAACAATAGAGAGTGGGGAAATCAGTAGACCTTAGTGTCCCGTGAAGAACAGTCAGTTTTGGTTAGCTATTTCATAAAAGTTAGCATGGCTGCTGCTCATTCGTTTGAAATTAAATTTCTTTGTTTTCTTTTTGAAATTGCAGATAAACCAAATGAACTATGTATGTGCCAATATCATAATTTTCTGTGGTTAGAATTGCTTTTTATAATGGTGTATGGCATGTTAAAATAAGACAAAATTCTGATTTTTTATTAATATTTCTAATAATAAGTTCATTTAATTTTTTTCAATTTATTAGATTATACAGAGAAAGCAAAGGTGTAAATGTCACAACATCCAGAGTTAATAATAAAATGAATTCAACATGCTTTAATGATTTTTCAATTTCAAGGTCTTCATCCCAAAAATAAACCTAACATCATATATTATATGTGTGTATTCAATTTTAGATTTTTTTAATTATTTGATTTTTATTAATTTAATTTTTTTAATTATTTGATAAATGTATAATTTATAAATGTGTTTGTGTATGTACTAGTGTGTCTGTATAGTATATAAATTATACTTTGTATTCAAATATAACAAAAGCAATGATTTATGTACAAGTAATTTTGGGACTCTGATTCAAGTTTGAGGCAACCTTATTTTATAGACATAATGATTCTCAAAAGGTTTAATAATTTATTAGTGTATTTATATTTGTATTAGTGTGTTTGTGTTTGCATGACTGTGTTTGTATAATAAGTAATGATTTTCACTACATATATTAAATTAGGCTGTTATAGAGCAGTGCAATGTAAATTTTAAGGCTAATTATAAGATACACAGAAAGGTTGCAGTTGATGAAGCAATCACAAAATTTATTGGGCATAACACCATAGGAAAATAAAACTCTTAAAACCAATAAAAAGGTTTCAAGTGGTATGTGCATGGTAGTAGCCACAATGATTATGTATACCGCATGGAATTGTATGCAGGCAAAGAATCAAATACAGATCCTTGCCTATGCCTAAGTATTCATGCTATGGAATCAATAGTTTTGCCACATCTTGCATCACATTATTTTCAAGTTTATAGTTAGTAAATGAACTATATACAAATAAATTATATCTCTTTGGAAAATAAATGTGACAATATAACATCACTGGTATGCATAAAAAATATAAAATGAAGAGAGGAGACTCATTTTGTCATTGATACAGATTGTGGCTTTCAAGTTCTAGTTTTGGTTATACAAGAAGCCAATTGCTATGATTATAAATGCATATCCACCTTCTGAAAATGATTTCCTTTGTATCTTTTATTAGGAAGACTTTTTTTATAGATACCTTGAGATTTTTTTAACTTTTAGGATACAAGATAAAAATAAAGAATTCTTATGCTACTGCTTTTGTAAATTCTGAAGCTATGGTTTATCTCATGTAAGAAGTGCTTTGAAGAAAAAATTTGTGAGGAATACAAAAAAATTATCAATGAAGATGTAATTTTAAACTTAAATAATGATAAATTAGAAATTATCAATAAACAATAATGTAATAATTTTTTGGATATTGTAATTTCTTTTTTTTGCCTTACTTTTTAATGGTGATCACTACTTGTCTTAGCCTTATTTTTTCAATAATTTTTCTAGTTTCTATCAATGTAAAGCTTTTTGCTTTAACATTAAAACTGAAATTATTGTGAAAATTGGTCTCAAATCATTTTTTAAAAAAATTCAATATGATTCCAAATAACCTGATTGTGTTAAGAAGTCAGTAGCAGCATAGATTTTTTATTCAGCTGTTGAAAAAGACAGAAGCAAAAGTTCAGTTGTGAAGAGCATACTATCAGTTAAAAGAAAATGATCTTTAAAATGGAGTTAAGAAATGCTTTGTGCTAGGGTTAACTAGAACCTGAGTATTATATAGTCTTAACCATGTAACTTGTTCACTAGAAAAATAAAAAGGCGAATATCCTTAGATGCAACAAGTTTTGTTTCCATTCAAAAGCATGGTAATCTCATTATATGATTTAACCAGACTACAATTTTTTTGATTGCAATAATGTATAAATTTAGCGTGTGAAACTTGCAAATATTTTATAGCAAAATGGATAAATTCAGCCTGTAAAACCTGACAATATTTTATGGCAAAAATGGATAAATGAACTGTGTACATTAGCCTGGAGGTAGGTATTAACGAAGAACTTCTAAAGCCTATAAAAATAACTGATAAACTCAACAATAGGAGCCATCAAAAAAGAAAACTGGAAATTGTAACCATCAAAGAAGGACTCAAAAGAAAACAAAACCTTAGTAAAAGGTATTTTAATGTGCACATTATAACTTCATTAATTTAACATTTTCTTTTTAAATATGTTTTTACTATTTATTTGAATTTTCCCTCCAAAATTATAAATAGAGTTCTTAAGTAATTTACAATTTTTTTATCTTTGATTGTGAAAAGTTGTTTTACAACTTTAGTTATTAAAAGTGAAGTGACTTAATGAAAGTAAAAGTTAATTAATTTAAAGAATAAGATCAACTGGTTAATTATATAAGCTATCGGAAATTATATTTTTTAATAACATGTATTTAAGTTTAAATTATCATATTATCATGTCATTTTCTTTACTTTTTTAAATTATTAATCAGTTAGTTTATTAAATAAGTGTTAAAAATAATAGTTTTATTGTTTTTATTGCTCCAGGTAACTTCTATGAAAGAGCAGTGTGTGACTTGAATTCATAACAGCAGTGTTTTAAGGATTTTCAAATTATTCCAATAAAATTGTTAAAGTAAAATAGAGTAAGCGGTTATATTTACCTTTCTCTTATTCACAGTTATAGTCCTAGAATATCATGATTTTCAGCTAGATCTATAGAGCAATAATGGTTAATTATATGGATGTAGGGTTTATGTTTGTGTTAAGACATCCAAATGATAACTCTGGATGATGCAAAGTTACCACCTTTAATGTCAATTCATTGAATTTTGTTTTTTATTAGAAATTAAGCTATATTAGGCCTGCACATTCATGGGACCATATGCCAAAGCATTGATAATGATCCGGATAGATAAGTATCCCATCATTAATTTTCATTGTGAGTGATAATTGTTTGTATATAAAGCTCTAGGTTTGGTAGTAGATAAATAATTAACCTGTTTATAATGTATCTCTTTTAAATTCAGTCATAAGGTATGATTGATAGTTGTAGATTTGACTGCTTTTATTTATTTTTAAGTAATAAACTTTATTAAACAAACATTTAAATATGTACATGAAATATCTACAAATTAGTTTTGATTCACTTTATCCTTTATACCAAATTTACCATTCCTGTCCCCAAAGCACCACAATGCAAATCTATAAGACTCTCATTGTTGAAATGTTAATATCGTTTTATTGTTAAATCCTAGAATTAGGTCTTACAAATCGTATTCCTAGTTTAAAACATGGAATATTTCTTCTGTCTTGAAAAATCCTTTATTTTACCACTCGACATACTTTTACTGTCTTATTTCTCTCTCTGTGTGTATTTTTACTCCCACATTTCACAAACAGTCATAGTAATTCCTCCCCATACTATTTCCATAACCTTCTTTGGCCAATATTTCAAACACCTAGCAAAATGGTTGTCCCAATCATTGTCAAGTTTCTTTAACCAATTAAACTTTTTATTATCAAAGATTAAAGAACACTGGATTGTCCATATAGTTTTCAATGCATGTCTTATCACCATTGTGTTATGAGGTTTGAATTTTATTACATTTTGCTTCAGTAGTATTTTAAGATTTATCATTGGGGTGCGGAAAACTCTATCTTAGCTTCCCAAAAGCACTGCATTCTTCTAGTAAGTGTTGAAATATTTCATATTTATTTTTACAAAATGAACAAGTTTACTCTAAGCTCATTCCCAATCTTTTATTAGTGCATGTTGTGGTCGGTAAAATTCCATTGATCAACTTGAATATGAATTTCATATATGTCTATGGTGTATAAATTGAATGGAATTTAACTAGGACCCCTTTCATTCATTGAACAATTACTCCCCTTTTTACATCTTTATATCTAATGCCTTCCAAATTTTGCACATTTAGGTCATCTTGTATGTCCTTATATGCAATAAACATATCTGCCAAATAAGATCTTCTCTCCAGCCCTATTTCACTATATATTTTTATATCCACTGTTGGCAGACTGAAGTATTGATTCTTAATAACATTTAAATATATTCTTGCAGTAATAAAATTTACATATATCTTTGGATCAATTAAGTTAAGACCTCCCTCATTAATGGGTAACTGTAATAATGCCATTGATAGTAATCTAGATTTCTTTCCCCAGATGAATTTTTTGGCCATCTGGTTTATTCTACTAATTGTTTTGTTATATAGTTTGACCCATGGACCGTAATAACTAAGGATCCCTGTTGCAATTGCATTGAACAATTGTGTTCTCATTGCTTCATACAGCTTGAACGATGTGAAGTTATTAATCCTCTCAATTTTTTTTGTAACTAGTTGATTTAAGTGACCATTCATACATGTCTTTGACCTATATATTGGCAATCCAAGAATTGGCCTGAGCTATAAATTTGGATGGTATCCTTTTACCCATTGCCAATTGCCATGCTGCTGATTTGTTAGATTGAACTACTGAAGCTGTAATTTCTTGAAACGTTTTTAGGACATTCATCACTTATTTTTTTCCCTCACAATATTAGCTGAAAGCCAATTTTGATAATCATTCATTAGGAAATGATAAATAGC
Organism: Epiperipatus broadwayi; assembly: GCA_028023455.1. Lineage (NCBI taxonomy): Eukaryota > Metazoa > Onychophora > Udeonychophora > Euonychophora > Peripatidae > Epiperipatus > Epiperipatus broadwayi. Next base: position 1,780,024 of record JAQFVV010006292.1, read on the forward strand.
TATCAACAATCAAGTAAAATAGCTAAAACCTCCACCATTATTCATTTACTAGCGTTGAAAATAATGATTTCACTTCAATGTTTTATTTTGGACAGATACTGAAAAAGTCTTTATCCAAAAGAGTGCATACACACACATATATATATATCAGTGTAATCAAATGACATATGGTATAGTTTTATAATTTTTCTTGGTATAACTTCTAATAAAGAATCACAAGATAAAGATTTACTGACCAATAATTAAAAGACTAACTATTTTAGCTATATATATATATTATTTACATAATTTATTTCTTGTTGTCACAGTTCTTATGTTTTTTTTTAAAAAAAACTTAATCTAATAATTTGTAATTGTATGTTAGACTATTACCATTATCTGGTTTAACTGTTACCTATTTTTTAAAAAAGTCACATTTCCTTTTTTAGATACAGATGGCTAATCAATGACAATACCAGCATGGATTCATATTCTCCTCTCTTTATCAGGAATTGCTAGCTGACTAGTGTCAGTATTAGAATTTTAATTGAATTACTGATATTTATATTTTGACAAAGGCAAGAGTCAGTAAAAATTATTTATATATCTATGAAGATCCTTGTGATTTCTTCATTTTTTTTAAAGAGCAAGGTTAATGAATATTTGTGGAGTTATTTACCAGTGTCATTTGAGCTGCTTCTTTAATTTTTCTTTTGTCCCCTTTCTTTATGCCCAATATTCTTATTTGTTACCAATTGAATATATGTCTATTGATACATTCATAATCTGATACTTTAGCCACATTATTTGTTTTTTTTTCTGATTAATTATTACTTTGTGTTTTTTTAAAATTATATCCAATTAACTTAGGTTCAATTGAGAAAAGATAAGAATATTGTGCAGAAAGAGAAAAGTAAAAAAAGAGCATTTTGAAAAGCTGTTTACATGACAATAGCAAAAAATCCCAGAAGAGAATCTAATGTAATAATTTATAATGTATGGAAATCACTCATTAACATAGTTTTTTAAAAAAGGATAACTCGGGAGGCCTTTCATAGATGAATATACGAAAAAATAATGCTTACTTGTGCCTTTGACAGAATAACCATAGTTAGTTATAGCTTCATTTTAAAATTCAATGTTCTGAATCTAAAATTCAATTCCCATGCTACAATGATCAATGTTGAAACCAGAAGGACTTGAAGAAGAGAGAAAAATAATATCACTTGAAATATAGTTGTGTTTGGTGCTAAACATGATTGTACTTACTAATAATTGAAGGTATTTGAAGAAGTATAAATAAAGTTTGTGTTTTGTAAACACATTTAACAATTAAACTAGCTAATGAAAATAATCTCATATATAACTACAAGTAAAATGCCAAATCTCACAAACTTTATTTATTTATTGGTCTTTTTCTATATAGACATATATCACATAACATTATAATATTTAGTCTGACCTCTTTTAATAAAAAAAATTAAACAATAGATAATTAATAAATAAATTATTAATTATAAAATAAAATAATCATTATTGTTAAATGTTATAATAATATTTAGAAACAACTTTAGGTATCAACTTTGCAGCAAAATCAAGTCATAAAAGTAAAAAATTTATCAAAAGGTAATAAGATATTAATAGATAGATAGAAAATTATCAGATTTGAATTTTTGTTTTTAAATGACACTGAAAATAATAATAAAACTGGATTAGACTAAAATATTATAACATCTGAAAGATTGTGATTATGGTGTTTTATTCACATTCATATACATAATTAAATAAATAAAACAGATTTTAACCTCACAATTATAAATAATCACATTTTATTACTTTATTCATAATTAATTCCATCCACATTTATTTTATATTACTTTATTTTATTTTTAAAAATATATGTAAAAGATAATAATATGTATTAAATTGTAGAATAAAAAATCAAAGTTTTTTAAAATTAAAATTATAATAAATATTTTTAAAAATAAAATAAAATAATATAAAATAAATGTAAATAGAATTAATTATGAGTAAAGTAATAAAATGGGATCATTTATAATGGTCTGGTTAAAATGTATGTTTTATTTGTGTATTTAATTATGTATATGAATATGTATAAACGTATTAATTGTATAATTATATATTTGGATATTGTAGCTTCTAATGATGACTGCAGGACAGTCAAAACTGTCAATAAAGTTGTTCATATAAAAATAATATTGTTAAAGTGTTAAAGGAAGTTGTAAACGATATGATATGATATATTTTAAGTAAAGAATAAATTTGGAGGTAAAGGTATTGTTTCAATGTAATTACTTAAGAGGTATAAAAAGGAAAGGAAAATATTTGCGGTTTGTTTTTTTAAAAAAGAAATGTATAAGTAAAAAAAAAAGTTTGGGAAGAAAGGAAGCAAGTAAGTGTAATGTATATACAATGTAATATATGTAAAAAAAAAAAGATGTATTGATAAATAAAAGGAAAATGTTATTGTGTTTTTATAATAGGGATAGTTGCATTTTTTATGTTTTTATTTTATTTTTAATTGTATTGATAATTGTAAAGATGTAAATATGTATTTTGTAGATCCTTGAAAATGCCTACAAATATGAAGGTCGAAATGTTGGATGTGGAAAACAAGTAAATGTGTATATATGGTGAGAAAAAATTAGGGTTTTTGGTAAGAAAAAAGAAGAGTGTATATATTATATTTTTTAATTGGATTTAGTGGGAAAGAACATTATATTTTGAAAGAAAAAAAGGAGGGTGTATCCAGTTGTTAAAAAGGTTTTAATGGCAGTGATAATAAGTAAAATATATTATGAAATAATACTATGTATGCAAACAAAGTGCTACAATTATTTAGAAATTTTGTTTTAAAATAATAAAATATTTTTCAATATCAGAGATATAAAAACTGTTTTCTATAACTATAGGAATATACAAGCCTGTTGCTTTAAGAGCTCTTAAAATTAAATATTATTTTTGATTAAAATTTAATCATAAGCAAAAGAGGTAAGTATTAATTTAGATGGAAAAAATTGACAGAATTTTAAATTAGTTTAAGATTTATAAAAAAGCGTACGAGAAGTGTTTACTCCATTCCAGATATGAAGCCTGAGTAATCAGTGGATATAAATTGATATAATGCTATAATATCAATATCCCTAGGCCCAGTTTCTGGATTTTTCTTTTAACATTAAGGATTAGGACTCAGAAACTGTAGTGTCCTAAAAATCACCTTTTAATTTTTTGTACATTTATGCTAAGCGCCTGAAAAAAGAAAACTTAAGATCTTGAATTCAAATCAATGAACGTATATCAGACACCAAGTCACTTTTTATATATTTTAAAGATCTAAGCTTTATATGGGTCTTTTTTAACTTATGGCTACAAAAGTAAATTTCAATAATACCACTTGACTTTCTCATATGCATCCATGTACAATTCTTTTCAGCCTATTCTACAGCATTTTATTTAAGACTGAATAATCAATGAACATCAGATTATATAGTGCTTTTTCTGAACTTTTATTTTTATCACTTATCTAAAACCCATCTTTTATTCCTTTATAGTGTTCAAACTAATGTAATGAAATTTTTTAAAAAGTAAGATTTTGAATTCAAGCTAGAAACTAATTTGAAGATGTGATTATTATTGTACTATATCATCTGATGTCCATTATAGTTGATGGCTATAGAGTACAGTTAAAAAACTGCTCTTGGAAGTGAAAAAATACATAAAGGTCTTGCTAATCTTTCTAGCCAAAGAATAAAAATTATGCAATTACTATAAAACTGAGATCTGTAAAATATGTAGAACTAATATGTTATCAGATCTATATAACTGTACAACCATGCCTTTGGTTCAAAACCTTAAGGTTTTTTTTTAATTTAAGGCTATCTGATTGAATAGCATAAAGGACTAAAAGATGGCTGCTATATGCATGAGAACATTAGTTTCAGCTTTAAATTCCAAGTCTGCACAACTGAAGGTAAATTAGAAACTAATCTGAGAATGTGAATATGATAGCATTATACATAATGCCCACTTATTATCCAGGCTTACATAGATGTCTCTAAAGGTGCGTGAAGAGAATTATTTTTGGAGCAATTCTTGGAGACATAATATCAAGTATATGATAAAATTATTTGATATTGTTGGTGAAGAAGAGAATATTAATGGATTAAAGTTTCAGATCAATAGCTTGGATAAAAGAAATATATTAGATCATTAAATATGATATAGCATTTTCTTTACTAACAAAACATAATAGAAATCTGTCATTATATGCAAGCATTGCTCACACTGAGATGCTTATACACATCACTATTGTATAGTACATAAAAATTAAGATAAAGAAGAATCATGATATTTTTTTATATCTACTAGCCACTCACAAATAACATTAATAGACAGTAGCCATTATTTAATGGATTAAGACTGATTGTCAATAAGATACACTATCAAAGCTAAATATTATAAAAGAACAAGGAGGAACAAAATGTTATAGACTTCTAATACTATTTTTTTTAATTTATCAAAACAATTTCAAGATGGGGGATTTTATAGGAATACATGGACTACTAAAATGGCTGTTGGCATAGTGAACAATCCATAATATGAAGTTATATTCTATATTAGTGAACATTGTCAATTTTTTAGATTGTAAGTTTGGTCATTTCATAGCAGAACTAGCTAACCATCCAATGGAAATCTGTAAATAAAAAACTAAATATTATTTTGTTAGATATGCACAGACTGTAAAAAATTATATATAATTATATTATGATCTTCACCACTGGTGAAGTAGATCTCATACTTGTACAGATTCTCAGTTCATATATTACCTCTGTTTCATAGGGACTATTAATTTTTGTTAGAAGAATACACTGCAAATCATTTAAGAAATAGATTAATGTACTTTGAATTAAATTTAAATAAGTTTGAAGATATGCCAGCTCTCATCATGCATTTGCCCAATTTATTATTATTTTTATATATAGTAATAAACGGGAGATAGAAACCAAGGCAAAACTCTCCATACAGTAGTGCCACCCTGCGCCAACCAGAGTAATCAATGGATGCCAGAAGGCATGATTACACTGGTTGGCACAGGGTGGCATTACTGTATGGAGAGTTTTGCCTTGTTTAATAACAATTATGTGCTAGTATAAGAGATGGTGATCATGTGATGGGAGATAGACAGATAACATATTCATCGCTACATAATTTTTTTTTACACAGCAAATGTATTTATTTAATTCTTTAATGTTTTTTTAAGCAATAAATTAGAAAATGCTCAGACACTGATAGAATCTTTAGAAAGTATAATTCAAAGCCTTACAAAGACAAATCAACAAAAAACCAAGACGTTGGAGCAAAGTTTACGAAATGTAAAACTGCAAAATGGTACTTTTTTTTTTTAAATAAATAAAAGTAGTAAATATTGTTTAAATATAAAACGTTAACGTTTTTAATTAGAAAATCAGTTGAAACGAGAGCACTTTCTTTGAAAATTTTAGTGCCTTTAATTAAAAAAAAAAAAGAAGCCCAAACCGTTAAATTATAATAAAAATAGTAATTTCTTAATTACAATATTTACTAATTTTTAAGAATCTATCATAATTTTTAATAGGAATTATATATAAAATAAAACTTTCAAAGTTAAGTTATTCACTTTTTTTATAATTAAAACATTTTATTATTTTAATACAACTGAGTGCATTTTAACAAATATTTATCATCAGAATAATGACAATATATTCTTTGATAGTGAAAGGTTTGGATTGGAAAATTTTCAAATAAACACAAATTGATGATATATATAGAGAGAAACTGAAAAATACAGTGAAAACGTGGAAAATCTTTATTAATGTGGTTTAGAGTTATCCCATCATTTGCAAGAAGAATTGGAATGAACATAAAAATTGAAAGGTATCTAAAGGAAAATAGTCATATTTTATGCAGAAAGACTTCCAAGTTCTCAAATAAAAGTTGGCAGAGGATATTGGAGGAGACTATAATAAAGTGTAACATCATCGTTATATTTTTCTACCAGAGGAATTACAACATTATTATTTTAGAAGATGATATATTTTGTTTAAAAATGTTTTTTTCTTAAACATATTTAGTTTCTCAAAATATTTAATATGTATCTGTGAGTTATATATGCAGAATAATGATCAAATTAAGAAAATGTGATATGACTATCGAAATCTTAGCAATTTTTTTGCCTATTGTTTTACAAGTAAAGAAGATTATCTTGTTAAAAAACATTTTTTTTTGGTAATTGCACAAGGTTGGAAAGATTTTAAACAATGTTTTGTTTGATATCATAATAACCTTTCAGTCAGCCATAATCCAGTACATCATGATTTTATGTCATAGTATCTTCAGCAGAAAACAACTCTGTTACATAAAAACTTGTGAAACTTGCAATGGATTGTTTTAAACTATAAAAATATCACATGACCCAAGTTTCTATATTGCCTTTTATGAGCAATCTCTATGCACAAGTATGCCACCTATTAAAACTTGAGTATCCAATATATATTAGAATGTTTAGATAAGATTGAGATTTTATATATGTGTGATTTAGTTATAATTCTTAATATCTGTTATAGTTTTTAATAGAGATTGATCTCTCAAATTGATTCTAGAAAAGATTCTATTCTCCACTTTTAAAAATTCATTACAAGTGAATGATAAGAATGTTGATCTTGATGCATTAAATATTTCTTTTATTTTAGACATGAATACTTTAGCATATAAAATTCTAGCAATTTTATTTCTTTTAAACTCAGACAGCTTTCATATTTTTTTCAAATTAAGTTTATAAAATCAATATTGACTTACTGCTAAGTGCTTATCTTTCTTATTTATTAAAGGTTAGATCTAAACAACTGTTAGAAGTAACTTTCTTTGAAAAATAGCTGGTATTACTTGAGGTTGTGATGCAAATAATTTTCAAAGTCCTTAGCACTGAACCTCTGTTTACAGAAAAAGTTCTCACACTAAACTTTTGTATAAATACTTAAATATTAAGCCAATAAACATCACATGACCACCACTTCTTATGCTTGTGTATAACTGTTGTTAAAACAGGCAAAACTTACTATACGTATTGCCACACATAGACAAAACTTACTATACATATTGCCACACACAACAAGTTTGCTGTATGTGGCATTACATATAGTGAGTTTTGCCTGTTTTAACAACAGTTATACACAAGCATAAGAAGTGGTGGTCATGTAATGTTTATTGGCTTAAAACCAATCCTGCCTAATAGGATAGTGGTGGCTATGGTTATTAAAGAACCAAAGATACCAAAATGTATGGGTACTGAACTGAGTTCAAACCTGTATGACTATATAAGCTAATAGGCTTGGATTGAAAACATTAAGGTGCTTTCAGTTTAAGACTCATAGTTTTGTAGTTAAATGGAGATAAAAGGTGGCTGCTGGAGGGTTGCATTAGATCCTAAGATCTAGGTGCAGTGCTCTCAGATCCAAGGCTTCTCAATGACAAAGGCCACAAGCCAGAAACTAGTCTGGGGACATTGGATGAGTAGGCAATAGATGGGGATTTTATGCACAAGCCTTCTGGCATCCATTGATTATTCTAGCTTGCTGTGTGTGGCAATACGTATAGTGAGTTTTGCCTGTTTTTACTTAAATATTACCAAGAGATATATTACAAGTACACTCAAAACCATCTTTTTTGTATTAACTTTCCTTTTCCATATTTCTTCTTCAAATACTGGAAGACATGTTGGCTCATAGAAAATGTATAAAGCTATTAAGTATATCAGATTTATTACTGACTCATGACATAATTTCATTATCTAAGATACATAGGAAACTTTTCGAACAATAAAAAAATTGAAATATTAATGCAAAGTTTTTCCAGCTCACATTAATTTCTTTTTCTCAAATCTAATAATAAAACCATATGGATTTGATATTTCTCATGTTACTGAAGTCTCATCAATATATTAAATGCCATTTAGGGCTATTGTACTTACCGGCATTAGAAGTAGAATTTAAAGCCTTTAACTTATGTGGACAAGTGAAAATATAAACTATAAAATGCATAATTAATGATTATCTAATCTATGACTGAAATCTATCTTCTGATTGAAATAAGTCCAGATTTTTTTTACTCATCTAAAAAAAAAATTGGAATAAATAAATAAATAACAGCATTTCTCATTTTTCTTTTTTATTTAAAATCTCAGATAACATGAAAACACATTAAACATTTTGATTGTTTTCTATTCCCTGGTGTCAGCCACATGACAGCGCTATTTCTAGGTCAATTCCTAGAAATATACCGTTTCAGCGGCTTACACCCAACCTAAGAGGCTTCTTTCTACGATAAAACACACAAAAAAGTGCTCATGGCGGCCTCAGCCAATCTAAGAGGGCTCTTTCTACAATAAAACACAGAAAGAGTCACCGCCGGTCTGGCTTTTTTTCTATGCTAAAAGCACAGACAAATGCCTTTATTGGCTGTCATAGTTGGTTGTGTTATTAACTTTATCGCAATGCTAGAATGTCTATTTTCTCTATACTTTGGTGTGAGAGTGTGTGGATTTTAGCCTGTCGTAATTATTTAAAATTTCATTACAAAGGTATTTTTTTTCAAGTGCTCTAACCTACTGTTACATTGTAACTTTATTAACAATGTCCTGAAGATCTCATTATGAATATGTAACCCTCAAAAATTGCTTTTAAGGGTGCAAAAAGACGGTATTTTGAGGATCACGCGAAAAGTAATGTTTGCATGAGAATTCGTCCATGACAAGTTACTTTTGATATATACGCACAAAGAAAAACAACCCAGTGTCTGATTATTAGTAACCAAAAAAAAAACAAAATTAGTCGGGTATTATTTTTTTTACATTTACTATTTAAATAAGATTAGTTTTTATATCTACACACTAACAAAAACCCAGTTTCTGATTAATTACTGTCCAAAAAAAAAAAAGCAAATTAGTCGGGGTTTGATTTTTAAATGTAGTATTTGAATTATGGTACTTTTTATATATACACAATATTTACAAAAAAAAAACCCACTTTCTGATTAATTACTGTCCAAAAGAAACGCAAATTAGTCGGCTATCATTTTTAAATTTAGTATTTAAATAACGGTACCTTTTTATATAGACACACTAACAAAAAGAACCCACTTTCTGATTCATTACTGTCCAAAAAAAAAAGAAAGCAAATTAGTCGGGTATCATTTTTCAATTGAGTCTTTCAATGACGGTCCTTTTTAGATATACACACTAACAAAAAGAACCCACTTTCTGATTAATTACTGTCCCCCAAAAAAAGCAAATTAGTTGGGTATCATTTTAAAATTGTAGTGTGAATTTTTTAAATGTTGTGGGTAAATTGAATAATGTAGAATTGCGTATTATTTTCGATTGAAAAAAAGACCGTAACTTTTTATATATATATATACACACATAAAGAAAATAAAACCCGCTTTCTGATTAATTACTGTCAATACCCAAAAAAAAAGTTATTCACGGGTATCATTTTTAAATTTAGTATTTAAATAATATTATGCTTTTGATATCTACACACTAACAAAAACAATCCACTTTCTGATTCATTACTGTCCAAACAAAAATGCAACATAGTCGGGTATCATTTTGAAATGTAGTATTTAAAGAACGGTACTTTTTATATATACACACTAACAAAAAGAACCCACTTTCTGATTAATTACTGTCCAAAAACAAAAAAAAAAAAAAGCAAATTAGTCGGGTATCATTTGTAAATTTAGCGTGAATGTAGCAATTTTGTGTAAATTGAAAAAAAAAAGTATAATTGCGTCTTATTTTCGATTAAAAAAATCCCATAACTTTTGACAGATACACACAAACAAAAACAACCCATTTTATGATTAATTACTGTCCCAAAAATATCAATTATTCGGGTATCATTTTTAAATTTAATGTGAATTTCTAAATTTTTTTTTTTAAATAGTAATATTATTTACTATTAGTTCCTCTAATTTCCTATTACAAAAACTAAAAAAGCTGATATTTATATAGAATCACAGGCTCAATCCGGAATCATAATATGTATGTGTTTTTGATTAGCATCAACGCCATCAAATGGCTGGTACGAGGGAATAGAAAACAACCAAAATTTCTACAATGCTTAATGAATGTAGACTAAATGTTCTATAAATCTCATATTTTCTCTTAAATTTTCTTTTTTGAAATGAAACACATATTCATTCTTCTAATGCACACATGCACATGTATACATAATAGCACTACATAATGTCAGTTTATCTTATAACAGTTATAGAAGTGTTTGCAAGCAATGCTTTATGAAAAAAAACAACCAATCTCTGCTGAATAGATGGATGTATTTTAACTAACATCATATTTGTTTCATAATTGACATCATGCTATGTTTGAAAAAATGAAAATTGGTTTCTATACTGTTGATTGTTTTGGTTATGACAAAAATGTATGTTTGGTAAAAATAATAGTTAAGTTTTTTTTATCAAGCACTTTTACTTGGATAATTCATAAAAATTTCTATAGATGGTATAAGTTAACATTATATAATATTGTTACATTTTTCTGTGATGTTTATAATTAATTATTACACCCACAACATATATATGCAGCATATATATATATAATATTATTTTATAGATAATTTAACTGATAACTTAATACAGAAAGACAAAATTATAGCTAAACTTCATTGTGACTTAATTAATTTGCATGAAGCAAAAAGCAAAGAACAGGTAACTTTATAGAATAACATATCTTATTTTAAATGTATTTTTTAAGTGTTTTTTTAGTAAAGTATGTAGGATCTCACAGTATAATGATAAAAATATTCACCTGACATGCTCATGATTTAGAGTACAAAACTAAACAGAGCTTGAAATTTTTTCAAGTAGCTGAAAATTTCATGAGCTAGTTTAATTTTTTTTTTTTTGATTTTGAAGATTAATTCAATTTTCATTCAATATTAGTGATACATTTATATTTAAAATAACTATTCTTAGCCGGTACTAAATATCTCAAAATAATCTATGTAAATAGACAAGTGTTGAATCTCTGAGTATAAAACAAAACATGATTACAATATAATGCATATTTCACCAACAGCAATAGGTGATATAGACCTATAGCAACTGAAATTATAATTTAAATTTGTGTTTGCAATAAAAGAAAAAAAATCAACAACTATAAATAGATTATTGAAGACTGAAATTCTCTCTAGATTTCTCCATAAAAAAATATTAAATGAGAAAACAGAACTCATCAATTTAATCAGTGTCAGAATACAAAAAGTTTGTTTTTTCCTTATAGACAATGATGGATAAATATAATGCATCCTTAATTGATTTTAAAAGAAAAAACTTACTTGGAAAACTTCCCAATAGAATTTTCATGTTTTACAATGAATTAAGCTGCAATAATGCATATAATAAACAGATATTAAACATTATGCCACGAGACCCATCTACACATAAAATTAAGACTGGTTACATCATACTATAAAACATGATTCAGATGTCAAAATATGTCAGTATCAATTATTTAATATTTCATGCTTTAAGTTTACAAAATACAGAATATAAAAGCCAAAAATGTCTTAATACTCATTTATTTTTTACTTTTTAGTGCATTTGTATGAATAAAAGTATTTTTTAATATATATATAATAAATTTATTAAGCACAAACAGATATAGTAATACTGTGAAAGGCTGAAACCTTTGACCGATACTCCTTAAAAATGCTTATGTGATAGCCAATCACATTATTACTATATCTGTTTGTGCTTAATAAATTTAATATATTTACATTTGTTACTATCATTTCATTAGATTTGAAAATTACTTTGTAGTAAATCGAAAGATTTCACGTTGTTTATTTATGTATAACATTTAGAGAATTAAATGTGAAGTTGTTTTAAGCTTCACGCTCTTTGTTCAGAATGCTTGAGTCTGGCTTATTTATATATAAATTTAAGTAGAGAAGAAAGTTCCATTTTCTCATGTTTCTGGCTTGTGTTCTTGAATTGAGAGTTCCATGTGCAGCCATTATTACATCTGATTGGCTGTCACATAAGCATTTTTAAGGCGCATCCATCAAAGTTTTCAGCCTTTCATGTTAATAAAGTTTATGTTAAAAAAAAAAATCATGTGTAGTTAAAATATATGAAAAAAATTAATATACAAATATATAAAATTTATATGAATTAATAAAATTAATAATTAAAAAAAAATTAAATACAGTCATCATCTAATATAAAAATATCCCATTAATAAATTTATATAAAAATTAATAAACATATATATAACAATGTTATGATTAACAATTATAAGCATAATAAACTATATGGACATTCTTAGTGTTAGCATTTAACTATATACACAACATTTCAGAATTTAGCAAGATTAATACTATCTTTACTTTTACTAATCATTTGATTTACAGTGACTTCCATGTTAAACTAGTATAATTTTGCATACTTTTCATAATGGAAACAAAAAAAAAAAATTACAGTTGAAATTTAGACAGTTATCAAATATTAAATTTATCTCAGTTATTAGTTGAAACTACTGATAAGAATAATTTTTTCTTGAATTTATTTAATGAAATATAATATTAAAAAACCTTGGTCCAGTATAACATAGTTAATAACTACTTTTGGTTTCGTTATAATGTGGATAGCCAATGAAGTGAAATTTAGAATTTCTAGTTTTATCTTCCTTTTTTAAAAAAACATTACATTGGAATGATATAGTTTGAAACAATAACATACTCTAGATAATTTTTTGAATATATAAAACTTTTGATATATAAAGTTCAGTGATTTATTTAAAGCAATCCTTAAAGAAATGTTCTGTAGAGTCTTTAAATTTAGCTGTGCCTCATCAAAAAGATATTCCATGAATTATTTTAGGGAGAAAAGTTTGCCTATAATATTGTATAATAATCTTCTGTATAAAATGTTCCTAATTTTATATAAAAAAAATGTAAAATCTTAAACTTTGTTGCAAGTAATATCATATGTTTATCCCACCTAAGATATGGTCCACCAGTAATCTCAAATAAAATGATTCTACTTTTATTAGTTTATTCCAATGGAAATATCTTGAAAGTAGATTTTTTATAATTGTATATAAAATATTTGAATTTAATATAATTGATAATTAAATTATTATAAAAAAAACAATACTTGATTATATTTAAATCCTTATTAATTTTTGAAGTAATCCATAAGTTACAGCTGACAATACTAATGCTGTGCCATCTGCAGAATATGAAATATTTGAATGCAAAGAAAGATTAATGAAATGGATGATGGACATATGGTCTTATGTCAGAAACTCAACAAACCTAATGCAATAAACAATAGAGAAAAAAATACATATTGGCAAACATACAAACTCAAATACAACAAACAAACCATTTTACAGAATGATCTAGGATTAAACAATAAACAACTCATACCAAAATTGAAAAATTGATTCTTAAAACCAAAATACATTGACTTTTGCTAAAGATCAGCCTCTCCTCCCTGCCAACAAATCATTTTCTGGCATGGAAAAGAGGGTTTAGCAAGATCAACCCTTAATGCCAACTATATGCCACAGCAGATGAGACAATTCATCACCTCCTGTATTTCTACCATTTTCTCAGGTCAATCCGATCCTTTATTAATGAAAGGGTGTCATTCGATATTAGAGAAGTCTTAGTCATTTAAAAGGCTATAAAGAGTGGCATATTCCCGAACATCAGAATCACCATTTTTCTAACCTTTGCAATCTGGCTATCCAGATGCAAGTATATATTTAAAAATGCTAATCGCAGGGTCTGCAACATCTATATCAAATTACTGAAGCAGCTCAGGGACAGAGATATATTGCTGGCTCCAGACTGGTTCTTTCATGAAACTTGAGCTAGAGTCACTCTGCCAGAGGAGTGAAGGAGGGCAATGGCCCCCAGTCTCGGACCACAGCAAGCCCTACACAGTGACTGCCTTGCAACAGTGTAAAAAGAATATAGCTATGTACAGATAAATATGTTCAATTGTGTCTAATAAATTTTAATTTATTTTAATTAAAAAAAAGAAAAATTAATGAAGTCATTAATGTAAATAATAAAAAGTAATGGATCTTAAACTGAACCTTAAAATACACCAAATGTAAAGAAGATGCCAGTCAATCATTTAAGCAAACCCTAATACCCATACCATAAAATTTCTTTATAAGTTTATCCTTTGAAACAAAAATCAAAAGTTTTACATAACTTTAAATAAACACCCATTGTTTTATAATCATCTTCCAGTGAATCTGTAATAATAATCAGAAAATAATAATAATTCTTTACATCAGCTATATAATCAAATAATAATTTTATACATAAAAATCTTTTTTCAGCATCTACTTTGGTGCCTTTTTCAAATATTACTAATCTATTTAAAAAATATAATAACACAGCAAAGGTACATCCACTTTTTCTTTTAAAATATATATGTTCTACAATAATATCAACAAATAAAAAATCCTTCTCCTTTTTTCTTTTCAAAAACTTTATTTTTTATCTCAATACTGAACATATATATACATTAATATACAAAACTCCAACGTTTCAACTGTTTTATCTCATACAGTCATTTTCAAGGATCTGCAACAATATTAAATACATATCAACAAATAAACTTCAATTACATAAAACTTTCTCTTACATTAACATAATAACAAACATATTAAACATATAGAAATATATTTTACTTACAGCTTTCTCCCACTGCTATATTTTATTACTCTTTTTTTTTTTTTTATTTACATTGTTTAATTACAATATATCTTAAAATCATCCAAGAAACTTTCTATACAAATTTAAATACCAACTCTAATTTCCAAAAACCTCCCCCTTTCTTTAAATTTTATCTAAAACCCATCTTAAAACTACATTCCTAAACTATATATTTAAATGAATATAAAACAAATTTAAACATTCCCTCCCCCCCTCTCTCTCTCTCTTTTATACAAAAAAACTTCTAACAATTTACCTAAACCCATTAAGCATTTATTTTAATTATACAGTAATTTATATTCCTTATCTACTCCATTAATTCTATTTAGAGTAGGATTATATTGTAAAGGTTTAGGTCATAAAGAATTTAGTATTAAAATGTTAGAAAGGGTTAAAAATTACAAGGAAAGGATGGTTAAAGAATTTTTTTATATAAAAAAATATAATCCTACTCTAAATAGAATTAATGGAGTAGATAAGGAATATAAATTACTGTATAATTAAAATAAATGCTTAATGGGTTTAGGTAAATTGTTAGAAGTTTTTTTGTATAAAAGAGAGAGAGAGAGGGGGGGGGGATGTTTAAATTTGTTTTATATTCATTTAAATATATAGTTTAGGAATGTAGTTTTAAGATGGGTTTTAGATAAAATTTAAAGAAAGGGGGAGGTTTTTGGAAATTAGAGTTGGTATTTAAATTTGTATAGAAAGTTTCTTGGATGATTTTAAGATATATTTGTAATTAAACAATGTAAATAAAAAAAAAAAGAGTAATAAAATATAGCAGTGGGAGAAAGCTGTAAGTAAAATATATTTCTATATGTTTAATATGTTTGTTATTATGTTAATGTAAGAGAAAGTTTTTATGTAATTGAAGTTTATTTGTTGATATGTATTTAATATTGTTGCAGATCCTTGAAAATGACTGTATGAGATAAAACAGTTGAAACGTTGGAGTTTTGTATATTAATGTATATATATGTTCAGTATTGAGATAAAAAATAAAGTTTTTGAAAAGAAAAAAGGAGAAGGATTTTTTATTTGTTGATATTAATCTATTTAACATTAACAAATCACCTGACATAAAAACAACCATTTGAAAAGGGTACCAAAGCAGGTGAAAAAAGCTTTTTATGTATAAAATTATTTGATTATATAGCTGTTGTAAAGAATTATTATTATTTTCTGATTATTATTTTGTCAAAGAGCAGCATAAGGATTTTTATTCCTTTTCAATTTTGAATCTGTAATATATTATTTATAAAAATCCAAATTGGTTTATAGAGAAAATTAAAAATAAATTTAATAATTCTATTTTTAATACAAACTTCAAAATTTTTAGATAAAGTAGATACCCAAGATATGGGCATATAATTATCCATTTGCATATTATTACCATTCTTAAAGATAGGCAAGATGAGTGATCTCTTCAATAAATCTGGAAAATACCAGATTTGATGGATAAATTAAACAAAAATTGTAATATAGATAACAGAGTAGACTAATTACTAACAATTGAAATACCATCTAAATTCACTCTTTTTGCTTTTTATACCATTAATCACATTGAACGTATCATTTACTTGAATATCCACAAAAATATTAAAATTTAAATTTGATCTTTTTGAAAGTAAAAATGGTTCAAAAGAATCACTTTCATGTAGTCTATTCATAATATTGATAGCAACATTGTCAAAAAAAGAAAATTGTTTGCAATTAACTTTTCATTTCTATGTTCAAAAATAATATCTCCATTTATTACAATTTGTAAGATTTTATTCTCACATTTTTTTTTATAATTTGTTTATTAATAACTGACTAAATTTTTAAATATTTATTCTTTAAACGATCAATTTGTTCACAGTAATATTTCAGCTTTTTCTTATAAATGGCTTGTTTAATTTCTTTATCCATTGATTTTGCTTCTATGTATACTTCGATTGTTTTTTTTTAAATAAAAATTTAATCTTGATTATTTACTTTATTGTATTTTAAATCAGTGAGGAGCCTTGGATCTGAGAGCACTGCACACAAGCCAGAAACTAGTCTGGGGATATTGGATGAGTAGGCACTAGATAGGGATTTTATGCACAAGCCTTCTGGCATCCATTGATTGCTCTTGTTAGCACAAGATGGCACTACTATATGGAGAGTTTTGCTTTGTTTTGAATTGTTTAATATATTCTTATATGTATGTATGTATGTCTATTTTTTGAACACATACATATAAAGCATATATATATATAATAAAACCCAAGGTTGCATTTACGTTATTTTTATCAGAATGAAATTCAAAAATCGTTGGAAGAAGAATATAGTATATTAATAAATAAAGTTGTTATTCACCTTAACTACATGGGTGAAGAAGTAGAAAAATTATTAAATGGTGAAAAAGCAGGTAAATTATTTTGTAAATATTATTATATAAATAAAATGTCCATTAATTAAAACAAAACTGTAATCATGATAAAAATAATAAATTTAACGGTAATAAACTATTATAAACAGTCTTTAAATTTGCAGAAGTACTTTCAGTTAATTTCTTAAACCTGCCTCAACTGCCATTAAATTAAAAAAACATACAAAGCAGAAACAAACGTCATCAATTCAAATCCCATGAATCCCATATTTTAATGTTAACAGCTTGTCTATTTATTAAATGCATTTTCCTATTTATAGAAATTGCCTCTTTAATTTTTCTTTTATTATGATTTCTCTCTTCATGAAAAATTTTCACACTTTCAAAATCAAATTTATATTTACATGTTTTTCATGATCAAAGAAAACTATGAAAAAACATGTAAATATAAATTTAAATTTGATTTTGAAAGTGTGAAAATTCTTCAAAAATTAAGGAGGCAATTTTTATAAATAGGAATAAAATGCATTTAATAAATAGACAAGCTGCTAACATTAAAATACGGCATTCATGGGATTTGAATTGATGACATTTGCTTCCGTTTTGTTTTTTTAATTTAATGGCAATTGAGGCAGGTTTAAGAAATTAACGGAAAGTACTTTTGCAGATTTAAAGATTGTTTATAATAGTTTACTAATGTTAAATTTATTATTTTTATTATGTGTAAATATTATTATATATAAATATTAGCCTAAATAAAATTTAAAATTCTCTATCAATGGCTTCCTATTAAAGCAGACTTCTCAAATGTAAAAAAATAGCGTAATAACATAATCAAATAGCTTGTACATTGGTAGTTTAGAATTTAAAACACCCGGAAGTGCCAGATCTGATTAATATATTCTATAACTGCATTAAGTGATAATTAAATTATTTAAGACTTCCTTTAATATAAAGAAAGTTGAAATATTATTTTAAATTGTGGGAAATTATTTTATAAATATACATGTGTGTGTTGGTTCATGTCATTTTTTTATACTTAAGAAGTTTGATTTAGCAAAAAAGCCATTATTTGACTTTGGCTACTATGTTAATATCAAATAGTTGTATTTGGTTTATTATATTGATTAGTTTTTAATTAAATTAAATTTATGAAGTTAGACCCTAAACATGATGTAGTAAGGAAAGACAACACATAAATGGATAATTGGAGTCTTAAACTGGATCCCAAGATATTGTAAAAAAATCTAGAAAAAAATTACATATGAAATAAGAACATATAGAGTAATGATATGCAGAAAAGAAATTATGAAACAGAAAATGAATTAAACTCTGAAGGACATTTGTCCTACAATGGATTGATACTGGTTGAGAATAATGAGATTGATGATTAATTTAAATTACTAATGGTATATTCATAAATATATTTTATCAAAAACATTCTACAATAACAGATCCAACTACATTTATTTATGTAATACATTCATTAATGAATCTTTATTACATAATCTGAAACAATAAAAAAAGTTATATATCTATAACATTTAGTCTGATTAAAAGCCAATTTCATAATAAAACATTTTTATAATATAACTAGTCTTCATATTTAATACTGTTGTCACTCTATTTCCGACTATTAACAGAACATTAGCTTAAATTTACCATTTTCATTGCAATTTAACTAATTAATTTTTTGATACCTGTGCAAAAAAAATGATTTGGTCCACAATTAATTAAAAAAAAAATTAAAGCAAGACTAAAATTTTTATATTTAATTTATTTTAAGATTAATGATCTAAACACTGTTACCAGCAAATATATTTATATATCAAGAGATTCAGTGATTTTACTTTCAATAGATCATATACTTAAACCAGATAATCTAATTTGGCCCATAAAGTTCTTAAATATCGTTTTATTATATTTAGTTTAGAAAATGATTGTTCAGCACCTTGTAAAACTTTTTAAAATGATTTTTAAAATAATAATTACAACAAATGTATCATATCATATGTCAGGATTTTCATTTTAAACAGTTTTTATAAAGTTTTGCAAAATAAATTATTGTGTAAAATAAAGACTATACTTTTATTTGTTTAATTAATTAATTTTCAAATAATGAGAATGATATTTTCAGAAAGATAAAAGACATGTATTTCATTTAACTGGTTAAATGTGTTTTCTGAATAGACTTAACCTTTTTTGTTCATTAAATTTTTTTCTTTTTGCCATTGTATGTTTTAGTTAAATTTTGACATAAACATAAATCCAAATAACAAAATCTATGTTAATAATAAAATCTCAACTTTGCAAATAAAAAACAAAACAAAAACATTATTAATGCAAAAATTTCAGCCTTCAGCTTACAAAATTGTATTTAATGAAAATATCTTATTCAATTCTTTTTACTTTGTGTAAAATAGAAATCTTAAAAATTAACTCCAATTAAAAAAAGGAATAATAAAAAATAATAGTATAGATTAATGATAAAGACCATTTTCTATCTTATGTCACATATATTTATAGCAGACAATTTTCTTTTAAAAATTAAATATATTCAAATACACTACACATTTATTGAGAAATAAACAAATAATTATTTTACATAAGCTAATAAAACTATGCTTACTTTTCTGTCAACATTGGTGAAAAAAGTTGTGCAAGTGTTCAATGTGTACACAATAACAATTTCATCACATGATCACCATTTTCACGTCTTTTCTCTTCCTATACTGATTGCTGCTGTTATCTGATATAACTAAAATATTAGCAATTGTGTATTTTTCTAAAATACTACATTTTCATTTAATGATTTTATTATTAATAATAAATGGATTCTGGTTAATGAAACTTCTTAATAAAGATTGGAGTATCAATGGGGGATTTTTGAGATCCTACCATCTTAGTTTAATCATATAAAATGATTGTGAATTTTATCTATTATTATAAATAATGATACAAAATAAT
Organism: Epiperipatus broadwayi; assembly: GCA_028023455.1. Classification (NCBI taxonomy): domain Eukaryota; kingdom Metazoa; phylum Onychophora; class Udeonychophora; order Euonychophora; family Peripatidae; genus Epiperipatus; species Epiperipatus broadwayi. The sequence goes on from JAQFVV010006292.1 coordinate 1,800,145, forward strand.
TATTCTATTTAGAATCTATGGTTGTTTTACAATAGCATGTTGAAACCATCAGAGGGCGGGCTTTGTTTGTAAATAAAGATAAATATAATGTTTCTGGGGCCTCTGCCGCCGGGTTTGTTTATTATCACATTTCAAAGTAAAGTAATATCAAATAAATTTTTGAACACGCAACAACAACAACAAAAAAAATGCAGAAATCAAAAAATTGAATTTAAAAAAGTACTTAATTTTTTTTTTTTTGTTATTCTTTTCATTACTTATATTTTTTTGGGGCCGGGAATTCTTTTTTTTTATATGTATGTTTTTGATTTTGTTGATCACATTTAAAACTACTATCTATCAAATCAAATTTTTGGAACAAAAACAAAAAAAAAAAAACAAAAAAAAGGGTACACCAATCTAAATGAATTTTAAAAAGTTACTTTTTATTCTTCTCATTACTTACAATTTTTGGTTTGGCGGCGGTCGGGTAATCTACGACAAAATCAGCTTCTTTTCTTTTTTATATTCTTTTCGTTGTTTTATAATAAATTACAAATACCAAATCGATTTCCATTTAATGGTACCAAACATTTACAACCAAATGGTCCAACTTTGGGGAAGGGGGTGGGGGTGGGTGGTTACACTTCCTAAGCGAACGTAACTCTCCAACTCAAAGGTTGACCAACTTTTTACCGTAATTACCAAAACCCACATAAATATATTTACAGCAATTAAAAGCAACTTTTAGGGCTGTTCAGGATTAACAGCACGCATGCAGCTTCAAAGCTCTTTTGTTTGATAACCCGGTTCCAGCAGCAGTCAGAGAATCTTTGACATTCGCAGCAAGTTTCCGATTTCAGCCATTCGATGAAGCTCTCTGTTGTTCTCACACGAAACGTGACTTAGAGCGTGATTTCATCGGAATCATGCCTGAACCTACACTTGCCGAATTTTTTGAGCAGGAAATGGGGGCTAAGGAAGCATGAGACTGTGCTGATAATTGTTAGTAGACATTTTTAAAAGATGGGGGATAGATGGGGAGGTGGTCTTAATGAATATTAAAATAGTTTTGACAATCGGAATTCCAGACACCCTCACCCAATACTGTAGCCAAAAGTGAAATGTGATCGCACATCAAAAATGCTTAGCAGAAATCTGAGCTGTAAGCTGACACGATAGTTTCTGCGGCAGATTCAATGTCATGTTTCTGTGCATTAGCATAGAAATAGACACTAGCAGCTACCCCGTACCTGAACGAACCATTTCTAGGCTTATGCATTAGAAATAGAACATTCGCTAGCGGTGGTAGGCTGCCTAAATGACATATTTCTGTGCGCTATCACAGAAATAACGCCCTCCGGCGGTTTCAACACACTATTGTAAAACAAACGAATCTATAATTATTTATTTTTAGAAAATTTTTCATAAAATTATTTTGTGCAAACATATGACTTTCTCATTTTATTTGTGTTCAGTATTTGATGCTTAGATCTAACTTTCATAATCTCTATAGTTCATTGAATTTTCTAAATGACCTAACTAAACAAGCAATATTTTTTTTAATATTCCTTTTTTCATATTATATTATAAAACATTGTTATTTCTGAGTAATCTAAAGCCATAGTGGTTTCAGCCCTATCAATACCTTCTGTAACAATATATGTTTACTAATAAAACCAAGAAGTCATGGTTATACAATATTTTATTTTTCCTTAGTAAATAGTATGCCCTAAAAGTCTTCTAAAATATACAATTAATAAAATTCAGTTTTGGAAACTGTTGTAAAAAGTGTAACAATTGCTCATCAAAGCTTATGACCTAACACTAAAGTTCTAGAATAAGTTGTGATAAGATGATGGTAAGAAATAGCAACTACTGCTATTAATGATTGTTATCATAGTATTCATTTATCTAGTTATTTCATCTATCTTTAAGTATAATATTAATTGAATAGGCATTCTAATAAAACAACAAGATAAACAATACATTAATCTAGAAACAAGAGAGATGAAATTAATAAATTTGGCTAATATTTAAAGTGATGATAATACTTGTATTGACATGGATGAAAGAAGGGCAGATCTATTTTAAGTCAATTGTCCCAATTATTTCCAATTGAACCACATATCTATAGGATCTTGCACAGAGATGGATAAGGCATGTGTTGAACTGATGCTCATTAGAGGCTTAATACTTTAAAGAATACCTGAGTTCGGAAAAAAATATTTAGACTGCCAAATTCACTTCTAATTTATAATGACAATCAATCAAATTATTTATTAGAATAATATAAAAGAATAATATTATTTGTCAATGTATTTTATTTAGAAATAGCAAAATGAAAAATTATTAAATTTTGTTGTATTCTTTAAGAAAATATAATGAACTTTAATTCCCTTTTACTTTTGTTTTCCTTTTCCTAGACTTTATTACGTTGTAAATAGTTTTGTGTTTAACAATCTTCCATATAACGCAGTGCCCTCATGATGCATGCAGTCTTATACAGTTTTTATTTATTGGTAATTATATAAATTCATTATAATAATGTATACGAATATCATTAGCAAATAAAATAAATTTCATTTTAATTTAATTACAATATACAAATATTACTAAGTCTAGGAAGTTATTTTGAGAGGAGGGAATAATTTTTCTCATATTTAAATATTTTCCCATAATTTAGTTTAATTTTACTTGCCGATAATTTACATGATAGAGGAAAGAGAAATATATTATTGAAGCTATTTAAAATAAAATCTGGTGTTAAATAGGTGTGGATACTAACTCCAACTTTGTCTTTTATTTTGTGACTGTGGTCTTGGAACAATTTATAAATGGTTTCATTAAGTAGACATTAAGATGCCACAAAAGTTTGAAAGTGGCAATTTAAATTTAAATCAAAAGTAAAACAAAAAACTCATTTCCTTGGCTTCTACATTTACAGTACGCTGATGATTATCATATTCTTGCCAATACAAAAGAAAAATCTTCAGCAACTTTTAGCTTGGGTAGTTATGAATATGAAAATGTAAATCAGTTTAAATAACATGGATATTTTTAAATACAAAAGCAAATATGAATGCTAAAATGTAACATAGACTATAGTGTGCAGTTGATTCTTTTCATAAGTTAAAATTTTATCTGTTTTATTATTATGATAAACTACTGAAATTAAATTATGTTTGTTATTTTGTCTGATTTCTTAAGTGGATGTAAGACATGAAGCTCTTTTGGAGATAACATAAAAGCAGCAGAAAAATTTCATTTAAGAATGTTCTCTAAGATTCTAAAAACATGATGGTAAATTATAAGATCAACCAGTATGTTTTTCAACTTTATGGACATGGTACTATTGAATCTACTATTATAAAGACATATCTTTATTGGAATGACCATGTGAAGTGAATGAATCCTAATACACTTTTTTTAAAAAAATATTTTACAGAAAATATGAGAATTTTTATGAAAGCAGCAGTCTTCATTTACACTATAAGGATTATATCAAAGATGGCCTAAAAAGTGCAATATTTATTACTTTCATTACAAAAATATGTATGATGATAGAATTTAATGAAGCTATTATTAATTAAGCAAGTTAGTTGAAGTGTTTTAAAAGAAAAAGTTCATTACTAGAAAAATTACAAGACCACATTTTAAGATATTACATAAGTAGACAAAATCTAATATATGTTTATTATGGAACATTTTTGGTTCATGGAATAATTTGAATTTTTTTCTTATTTTATATTTTCTGAAATTAGATTAGCATTATTTGTTGTGATTAATAGCTATGATGACATATAATATATATTTGCTAATAACTCATTTGTAATCCTTTCCCTTTTGATGTTAAACATTCAAAAAATAATTACAATATATCTAGTAATACTGAGAATTATTTCAGGCAAAAATTAACAAAACATATTTTCTTGACTGTTGGAAATTTTAATCTAAAATGAAACAGAGGTCAAATTACTGCAGCAGACTAACAAGTTTCTGTAAAATCATTCCCAAAACCATTTTTAACTAACCAAAATGTTATTTGTATAATAGAGTTTATAGATATCAAATCAGCCACCATATATTATGTGCAGATATTTAAAAAAATCAATTTTAATTGTAAAAACATTTAGATTGGGCAACAGAATATAAGAAAACAACAACATAAATACAACATAAAAAATATATGTATTGTTTTTTTTAAAGATTACAATTTTGGAATTTTGATATCATACACAAGTTATTTAATTTCTTAGTTCATCCATCACTCTCTATTTTAGTGCCATCTATATTAAGCTTGAATAATTAATGATTATTCATTCATACTATAAATGTCATTAGAGTGTGTTCTTTTTTTAATCATATTCGAAAAATCAGATGTATTAAAGATAAAAATAAAACAAATAATTTAAAATAAATATGCAAAATCTTGACACAATTGAAATAAAAAAAATAAAGAAATCATAGAGAAAAGAAGGAAAGCTAAAATTAAAAAAGTATATGTATTTTAAGAGAATTTAAATTCTTAGTTCTAAAGAACTGTCAGTAAAGTCATACAACATCTTATAATAAGAAAATCTTTAGAGAATAAATAAAATCAAATTAAATTTCTATCTTCAGATGACTGTTGTAAAATTATGCATAATCATGAAGAGATAAAGATGAAATGGAGAAAAAAATCTTTCTCTAAATTAAAAAATAAAAAATATATTTTTTTGATGAGTTCATGTAACTAAACCTTTTAATACTAGAAGATTAAATTAAATTCATTTAAAAATCATTATCAAAAAAGATTTCAGAAATCAAAGATATGGCATTAAAAATTAAAAAAATGAAGATGTACCAATATGATTAATGAATTAAAGCAATCAACATGGAAAATTGTAATATCAAAGAAAGGAAGTATGAATGAGCATAAACTATTAAATAATCTTTACATACAAGGAAGAAACTATAGAACATTATTTAGCAAAGATTATATTGTATATATATATATTAATATTATAATTTTTCAATATTAAGATTGATTAAAACTGATATGTGGTTAGTTGTATTTGTATTTTAGGAGTAATTTGTTTGAGTATATATATATAATGAAATAATACTATGTTTTATAAACAGTAATGATAATCAGTTATTAAGCTAATGCATATGCGCTTTGAAGATTTAAATTATAAATGAATACTCTCAATTCCAACACAAGATAAAGTCTTTTTGAAAAGATAGAATGAATCATCTATCTTTTCTTACCCAAACGTTTATGTATGGGAAAATCTTAAGTATTTAGAAATGAGAGCGTGTGATATTAAATGATCACTTTCAATTATTTTTACTATGCTTGAATAAATAACGCTTGCGAAAATCTTTACAATTTACCATACGTTATTCTTATTTTGAAATTAACTATATATAATGAAATAATATTTTATATAACGCTATGTTTTATAAACAGTAATAAATGTATAAATGTGTTTTCCACTATTTTAGTTTCTAAGGGGAGCCCCAAAACTACCGCTGACACAAGAATATAAGTATAGGTGTTGGAAAAAATATGTAAATAGCTTTCAATATGCATTTTAACAGAGCATAATCTAATCTATAATAAACTATTTTTATTATTCACGTGAGCTATGTAAACTTAATTTATATTTTTAAAGTGTTTATTTCAAATAACAATCTTTCAAAAAAATGTAAATGTTCTTTAATTACTTTTTTATTAAGTTGAAAAGTACCAACCCCAGAAATAGATTTTAGATATTATTAAACACCATATATGCATATCAATCTGTTTTGATAGTTTAATTGATTTAAATCACTTCGTTAATTTACTTATGTACACAATCGTAAACCTTATAAATTATTTTTATTGCTAATTTTACTTTGGGAGGAATGGCCAAGCCTACCTTATAGGATCTGTTCTGGTTAAAATGAATATTAACAGCCATTTATATACTTTTATATAATAACTACAACTATATGCATTAGAAATAATTTGTAGAATATAACATTATGCCCATGAGTTGTATGAGATAAGTAAGCAAAATCATTGACTATATAAAAATTTAAGATATAGTTAATCTTTAAAAAAATTTAAAGTCAATATCTGGCAATAAGTAATCATTTCTAATTTAATAAAAAATGATTTAAAACTGATGTAAATAATGCGTTTGGAGATTATTTTTCAAGATTGCAGATATTATTAAAAATATGCAAATGACTCCTAACATGCAAGTCTCATTAGATAATTTGACTATTTTTTATCTTACAAATTATAATAACATAATTTATGAACATTTTAAATTACATTATTTAATAAAATTATACTTATCATTATTTATAATGCAAAATTTAATGTATACTATATTTTAAAATTTGCACCGTAAAAAGATAGCATTATACTTTCATTTTCTTGCTACAAATAGTCCTTACATGTTTATAATAATTATATATAATTTTCATGGTTTTGATTAAATTACCCAAATATTGTTAATAGACTTTTCAGCAACTCTCTATTTAATTACATTATTGTTCTAAAGCAAAATGGCAGTTGCGTTATTTAGGAATTAACAAATTTAGTATTTCTAAACACGAGTAAAATCCATTACATTTCAGATGTAAAAACAGCCTCATTTATATAAAAAATTAATATAATGTTGTAAAAACAAATACTAGACTTATAATTCTTAATTTGCATGAAATATTAAAATAAATAAAAAAATCTACTTATAAGCTATAAGTATAGAGGATTTGAACTCAGATTTTCAAGCACCCTTCAACTATCCACACCATCTCATACAACTGATACACATGACCACACACAATGATATGGATGGCTGAAAAGTTGGAGGTTGCAGTAGATTGAAGCCTATCCATTAAAGTATGAAGATTTGCTATCTTAATATAAACTGAGCATTGATTATATATATATGTGTGAGAGATGATAGTCTGGACCAACTGATGAGTGCTGGTTTAGCATGAAATACGTATATTGGTGATTATTAATCTTTTCTACATGTGTGTGGTCATGTTTATCAGTTGGATGAGATAGTGTGGATAGTTGAAGGGTGCTTGAAAATCTGAGTTCAAATCCTCTATACTTACAATTAAGCTCCCAGGTTTGTGAAGAGTGCCTGGTTTTCAAATATTTATAAGCTATAAATAAATTTAGAAACATGTTAGATTTGCTAATCTCTATATACAGCAACTAATCCAAATATCACTTTACATTTGTGTAGCAATCTTGTGATTATACGTGTGCTGAGTTTAATTAATCAAGACTGGAAATTATATGTAATGTTGGGGAAATGTTGATTTAATTATATACATATATATCTAAAGGTGAATGGTCAGAATTATCAAAAGCTTTAATCTCTATTTTGACAAGAAACTATGAATTAGAGAAAAAAGATATCAAGCAATCAGTAGAGGTAAGAAGCTTTTCTAAAAAATAATGTTATAAAAACAATTAGTATTTTTTTTATTTTAAAAAGTGTGTAATCATTTTTTTATGCATTTATAATATCCGATTTCTAGCATTAATGTTTATACGTCTACTGCTGTCAGGATAAATAATTTTTCAATCTTTAGCAACTAGCCATATGAATTTTCAGTGCTGCTCATTCTAACCATAGCAAAGTTAAACTGTCATTTATTCTTAGAAAATCTATGTTTTGTCTTGCGTTGTTAGCCGAGAGGTATCGCAGCCGCCATGCAAGCAAGTAGTTGGTTGCAGACGGGTGTGGGTTCGCGTCCCGGCAGATGCTATGACATATGAAAAAAATCTATGTTTTATATATATGTCCTTATATGTTTTAATTCATATTTAGTTACATCCTAATTTTCTTGCCTATTTATAACTCTATTTGGGTAATCAATAAATCACATCCTCTTTAATTTTTCGTTTTCTATCTTTCCTCTTAGTATAAACAATTTTAACTTTTTGAGGATCAAAGCAATGATCGTTTAATGTTTCAAAAAAATTGTTATTTATGTGGGGTCTTTGATACATTATATAATAGTCAGGACTGTTTTATTTTTGTTGCTGTATTGGCTGGAGATTCATCACTGTAAATTATATTACATTCATTAACTGGAGTACACAATTTGAAAACATTATAGAAAACAAAACAGTTTTATTTTTGATGTTTTTAATGTCTTTTTAATCTTGCTGAAGACAAAAAGATAACATTAAAATCATGTTCAAACACATCTTGATTTGTATGTCTATTTATATAATATAGTTAGCCACGTTTTTTCATTAAAATTTATTTTCAATTTTAGTCTGCAATTAAAATTCTTTATTTGCTTTTGCAAAACAATTTTTTAATATTAAGTCTTCTATATAAGTTTTTATATTTTGTTTTCTATCAGCTTCAAACTTCATAAGCAGTGATTTCAAAATAGAAATCATTTGAAGTCTCTAAGTTTATAGATTGTAAAGATATTTAGTTATGAGTGAATTAAAATCTTTAACATTAATAGGTTTAAATAGCATTCAATGGACTAGATTAGCAGCATTTCTTTAGTTGTACTTGAAGAAAAATGATTATAAATATATGATAATTTAATAAAAATACTGCAAATTAGTTTTTTTAATAAAATTAATATAAATGTAAAGCTATTGTCTAAAAAATTATATATGGTTGTAGTATTTGTTGTATACTTCATCAAACCATACTAACAGTTCGATAAATATTTTTAAAATTTAAATTATTATATAAAATGTTTATTTAAACAAAATTATGTAATAGAGAAGATATAAAAGAGAAAATTCTTTTTTAATTACAAAACTATTTCAAAGAAAATGTAAGAGTTTTACTTTTAAACTAACTTGAAACGATGAAAATAAATAGTTATTAACTTTTCATAGTACTATCTAGTACAAAATTGCAACGTTATTGGACCAAACAAACACACACATATATATCTATTTATATATAAAAAGTATATATTATATAATGTTTAATGTACATGCAAAATCATGAATATATTTATGTATATATAGTGTGAATGAGAGATTTAAAGCATATTCTATCAGTTCATTATAAAAATAAAGTGTAAACAATTATCACTTTAAATTATCTACTGTAACTCAAAAACTAAAACTTTTATTGGCCTTATTTTTATGGTTAAGTAAATATATTCATCACTATCATTGATTAAATAGCATATAATATAATCAAAACCAAGTTCAAAAGTCTCTCAGATTAGTCCTTAAAAAATATAATTTTATAAAGGATTTAAAAATGTCTTTCCAAGCAGATTTTTTTACTCAACATTTATATAAAAATACATACATTGTATTTTTGTCATTATTATTGTTAGGGATAAACACCATCAAATTATATAAAATAGATATACACACACACAAAATAGATATTTTATAAAGAAATAAATAGAATAATAAGTCCATCGTTACAATACAGAATCTTTTAAAAGAAAGTAATTGCATTTAAGATTACATTTTTACTTAAGGAATAGAACAAATAGTTTCTATATTTTGTGTATGTGCATGTATAAAAGTATATGTGTTTAAATTTAGATTTAGTAAATTAATTAAGCTTGCTTGGTTTTAAAAAGATATTTATTTAATAGTATAATTTATTAAAATATTAATTTAAAGTTAATTAAAATAAATATATAAGAGCTTTCAGTATTAAAATTTATTTCTTTTAAAATAAATGATTGTAAAATTATTTTAAACCTGGAAACAAAATGAAGCAATTGAAAAATGTGAAATTATTATTTTCTTTCTCTTTATTTTAAACAGCTTCCATAAAAATTACCGCATTAAGTTTAAATTAGATAGTGTTTATAGTCTGCATTTCTAATAAACTTGGCATTTTCTACAAATTTTCCTGGAAAAATAGAAAACATGATAGATGGTGGGATATGTAGGACAATCCAGACATCAGCTGATCAACAAGTATAAATACCAATGTTGGGAAAAACCAGCCAGTCTTTACAAAATTTTATTGCAGTCAGAACCTAAACAGGTTAAAATTTTAAAGTAGCCATTTTGTTTGTCTTATCAACCATGGACAAATAGGCTAATCCAATCTAAGCATTTTGCCTCAGCTTTGGCAAAATGTCTTCTCATCATATGTGGAAAAGAATAAACAACAACAAATAGACAAGAAGCTATCACTTGTTATTATTTCAAAAAAATCTCACTTATTGCAGTCAACTGATAATGGTTATTTGATAAATTTACTCATGGAATACTATCTAACAACTTCAATTAAATTTCTGGTTTTTTCATTTTAAAGTAATGGTATGTATTTATAAAACTACATCTGTCAATGACAATCAAGTCACATGTATCTACTGAAATAAGGGTGAACCAACTTTTCACTTTAAAAAGTGTGAATATTTGTGTCAATATTATGGATTATCTCATCATTAATTATTGAAAGAAAAACTTTAAGTAATAATTTTTTAACTCAAATATATCACATACTTCATTGCTAGGTGAAATGCTGAACTTTAATTTAAAAATCAATGAAATCAAGATGTTTATGGATTATATCTATTTGCTTGGCCATATATGATCTGTACTGTTTTGCAATCAAGGTTAAATATCTATAAATTAACAGATTAATAAATACTTCAAATGAATGAAGTGCTGAATAAAAATCCTTTGGATATAAAATTATAATGTTTTTTTCAAATGGATTAAATTGCTTCTCCTTCATATAATAAACTACCATTCACCTCCAGAGTTTGAAGTAATGTATTAGGAATTATAATTGTGAAATATTTTGAATACAATTAATGGATTATAAAATGCAAATATTGAATATTATAAAAAATCAATTGTACTGCACATCTATGTACAAATATCAATGTGTGCCAAATAGACACCTATATGTAAATTTTAATCATTTATTTTGTTACTTTATGACAATTCAAATATATTCAAAAATTATTAAGCTATATGCCTGCATGCTGACTGGTTTTAAGTAAACCTATTGGAACATATATGTAAACCACCATGTAATAAATAGAATTTTGTTTTTGTTAATTAACATTATATATAAACTTTAATAATTTTTATTATTAAATGTCAATTCAAATATGTTCATTTTAAAATTATAACAAATATCTGTTATATGAAAACCCATTAAGAAGTATTGTAAAATCAATGTAATAATTTAAATTTTTGTATAGTAATCAAAATCAGAAAGCTTATCTGTACATAGCCATATTCTAAAGACCTTAACTTTATTTTTTTGTTATTGTTATTAATAAACTTGTATTCAATTGTTAAAATTATTCCAGTGACTTAATTCTAAATGGTTTTTATATCTTATGTATTTGCATCATTTTTTGATCACAATAACAGTAATAAAGCTTATGTTCTCTGAGGTAGATTCAAGCATAATGGTCTGATATACTAAAGAGGATGTATTTTAGTGCATGGGAATACTAGTATGACATTGTCCTGGTTTAGCATGAGGATTATATTCTTCAAAGCCCCTGAAGTACATTTTATTTAGTTTAATATATTAGAAATTAAGTTTATAGTTGGCCAGTACATTAATGTTACTAAGTAGCCAGAGAAATGATGATAATCAGCATGTTTTAATATCACAGCATTATTATTTTTATGATTGTATATCCAAATGGATTAGCACTTAAGTTGGTACATCCAAATTAATACTAAAATATTTTCCCCAAGCTGGCAATGGCTAAATAGTTAGCCTGGTCTACAGTAGACTCATTTTTAATCCAGCCACCAGATTGACTGTTGATTTTGATTTTTGATCATTCATGATTACAGATTATTATTATACTTGCTTTTACTTATTGATAATGCTGATGATGTATGGTTAATGATACTTTTAGTTGTTCTAAGCAGTTAACTGGACTGATCTCTTAGAGATTTCTCTCTCACGCTCTTCTTTCAAATAAAAAATAACATATATTTTGTAATATCTCTATATCCTTTAATATTACTTTACTTTATCTTAAACATTATACTTATTTTGCATTGTATGTTTATGATTTAACTCTGTGAGTTATTTGTAAAGATATTTAAAGCTTCAAGCTTTCAGACCTAAATATTTATGACTGGCTTAGATATATAGAAAGAAAAGTTGAGAGAAGGGGCTGAACTTTTCTCATAAAATTTTTGTTGTGTGCTTAGGTTTGATTGTCATTTGAGCAGCTATCATGTCATCTGATTGGATGTCATATATGTGTTGTAACGAGCATAGTGAGATTTAGCAAGTATCTCAATTACAATTTTCATCTATCTGCGCTTCGCAAATTAAAATATTATTTACATACTTTACTGCTTGTTATGTATTCTAAAAACTACTATATAGTAAATCATAGGATTTTGCGGTGTATATTTATGATTTAGACTCAGTGAGTTATTTGTGAAGATATTTAAAGCTTCAAACTTTCAGACCTAAATACTTACGACTGGCTTAAATATATAGAAAGAAAAGTTGAGAGAAGGGACTGCCCTTTTCTCGTAAAATCTTTGTTGTGTGTTTGGATTTGATTGTTGTTTGAGCAGCTATCATTTCATCTGATTGGCTGTCATATATGTGTTGTAACGAGCGTAGTGAGATTTAGCAAGTATCTCAATTTATTTCAATTTTCATCTATCTGCGCTTGGCAAATTAAAATATTATTTATATACTTATTTATATAAATTTTAAATCTCAAATTTTGTTTACTGGAGTGGAAGATGAATTCCATCAACCCACCTTCACCCTAGGATCATTCCAATTGTGCCATCCTATTATAACATATATATAATATTGATACTATATAAAGTGACTTTGAGGTCCAAGATTTTTTATTGGGTTATAAGTGGATTGACATTGGATAGAATTCCATGCTTCATATTCATAATAATTAACTTTTCAACATATATGTGTTTAAGTGTATCAGTGTTATTAGATAGAGTGGAGAGTGGTGGGTCGTGTGAAAGTCTGTGCTCATATACCCTAAATATTACATATATATAGACACAGTTATATAATAAGCCTGTGTTTCAGTTAATAATTAACTTTATATATTTTCAAAGTATGCAATATGTGTACTGATATTTATAATCATTTGACCAGATAAAAACGAAAATATACAACAAATGCTATTATAATCATAAATGACATAAACAAATCATGAAAAAAATAAGCTATATATTAACTAAAGATGAACGTCCTCATAAATGTATACAGTTAAAAATTGTGAGATTAATGAATTATTATTTAAAAATTTACAACTAGCATTCTTATGTTTGCAACATATGTTTTGTACAATATTAATAATAAATTTGTTAATAGCTCTTAAGATGCATTTTAAAACAACTGTGTAATTAGGTCAAAACTCTTTAAATGCGATTGACCATTGTTCTATATTTATTGTATAAAGTCTCACAAACTCACTTTATAAGTAGTATTTCTAGAAAATAGCTTATAACAATGCTTTTGAAAACATACATAAATGATTATTAATTTTTTTTATGAGGTAAACATTATATTTTTTAAGACTTAGATACTGTTTTTAAATTTAATAAAGTTCAAAGACAATTAAATTAAAAGAAATATAAATTTACTTTATAAAAATGATTAGATATCAAATACATATTTATTAAATGGTGGTTGTTGGAGAAACATTTGCAAGGCTAATTTATGTTGATTAGGAGAAGCTCTGGAAGCTCTGTCATTTGAAATTCCCTCTAATTTTTTATAGTATAAAAATAACTGTTTGTTACTTTGTATCCAAGATTTTATAAACAAACTTTTTTAAATTACACCAGCTAGAGGAATGAATGTTATATCAGCTGAATATTTAAATAAGAAGTGACCATTCACTTTCTTGCAAAAAAGAGAGTTGAATTCTAGTGGCTAGAGAACAGAACAATTATTTATATTGTTAATGCTTTGCTGGAGTGATTTACTTTCTCTGTTACATATAATTGGCATTGTGATCAATCTTTACATATTTGGCATTTGATCATTTATTGGAAGTCTGAAATGAATAAAAATAGCTCTGTTTAGTAAATTTAAATATCAGTCAATTCAAATAAATTTGCCAGATGATTTAACATTCATTCCCCTGGCTGCGTGTATAACTTTGTCTGTTATATCTAATTGACATCGTATTTCTTGACAGTGTAATGATAATATATATATACAATGCTTTATCATTGTGCATTTATTTGCAATGAATTGTTTTAATTATCTATTTAAATGCTTGCATAAAATGAAGAAAAAGACAGATAATATTCAGAAATTTAAATATTGTAATTAAATGTTTATTTTTATAGAAACAACATATGGCCACTATGTTTAAAATATTACTGGATGAAAATAAATGGATAAATGAAGAAATAGAAAAAATGAAACTTATATTGCAGCAGGTCAGACTAATCAGTAATTTTAGTACACACACACATTCCATTTATCAAAAAACTCTTTCTAATGTTAGAAAGCAGCAAGTTAAAAAGAAACAGCTAATGAATTTTATTTATATCTGTGAATTAATTGTAACATTATTATAATTATAATATATTGTAATTATACATTAATTATGAATAGCAAATATTAGTTTTTGTTTAATTATATATTTTCTACATTTAAATAGTATTTTGCAATTTTATTTTTTAAAAGCTATATAAAATTACAATTTAAAAATAATAAAGACAATTTTTTTTATTACATACTTTTATTGACCGTGCACTAAAAAGGAAAAAAAAAATATTTTTTTAACCACAATTGGGGTTTTTTTTAGATTTAATGTGAAATAAAAGCATGGGGGGGGGGTTTCAGAAATTAATTAAGTCAATCCCCTGTTATAAAAAATAGAGATTGACTTAATTAATTTCTGCGTCTCCCATGCTTTTATTTTAATTTAAATCCAAAAACCTCAATTGTGGTTACAGAAACAATTTTTTTTTTTTTTAGTGCATGATCAATAAAAGCATTTAATATACAAAAAAATTATCTCTACAATTTTTAAGTTATTAGTATTGATACAGTAAATAAAAATGTAAAACTATATCATACTTTAAATTGATTAGACATTATAGTTGATATATATATATCACTACATATTTCTGCTATAAGTTAAAATGTATACCCCTTATGTATATAATGTATTTAGTATATGTACATACTAATATATGCACATATAAGTGAATAAAAATATAAAATATTCTTTTAAATAAAAAATGTCTAACATTTTTACTTTCATTGGAAATTTTTAAAAAGAAATGCTTACCAAAACTATATTATAAATGAAATTTATTTAATACATATAATTTTAGTTTAAGTCAATTTCACACATATGGTGTGTAAGATGAATAACTAATAATAAATATGACTGAAATAATGTTTAATGATCTGATAAGTTAACATTTGACATGGAATGTCTGTATAAAGGCATAACAAAGAGATAATTGCCAGAGAGTGAGTGTTTTCAATTATAAAATAGTGAACTAGGGAGTTGTTAGATTTGCATTGCATGTGTAATAGGTGTGTTATTAAGTGCTTCCTGTTCCAGAATTGAACACCCATTCCTATATTGCATGAGAATGATGTGATGAAAGACATTGATCTGGATATAGAGATTTAGATGTTTGATGCCTTTAGTTCATCTAACAGCTGAAGTTTGTTAGTGAAATGCATGCACAGTCAGAAAGGATAATCTGATTTTTTGCAATGGTGAATGATTGTGATATAATAGAATTCAAATATGAGAGCCCTAATAAAAACCAAAATATTTGAATATATATATATGCAATCATGATATTTTATGCTTTCAAAACCTATACTAAAGTGCATTAAATTTGCCTTCAAATCATCTGCAAACTATTGACAAAGTGTAATAAATATATATCTTAAATCAGATCTAGAAAATATTTCTGGGAATGTAAAACTTGATTGTGCCATAATTTATATTATACATTGTTAATTAATTTAGTTTTGTTATATATTGAGTTGATCCAAATTTTTCAGAAAGAACTGTTATTATTTAGTATATTGCAGAAGCTTATTACCTTTTATTTATCAAACTTTCACTATCCCATAATTGATACTAACACAATGAGACAATTATTCTTTTATTTAAATGTGGGTATGAATCCACATTTTAAAAAGTATTACATTGCTAAGGCCAAATTTTTTTTATTAAGATTATAAAGTAAATAGAGGGATTGGAATTTAGGATTTTCAGTCTATATTCATTCTCCACTCAATCTCAAACAACTGATGCACATGACTACATATATGTGAAAAAGATTACTAATCCCCAATATATGTATTTCATGCAGAACCAGCACTCATCAGTTGGGCCATATCATAATCTTCCTCACATATATCCAGTCAGTGGTCAGCTTATATTAAGATAACAATTCCTTAAACTTTAATGGACAGGTTTCATTCGTTTCACACTTTCAACAATTTAACTATCCATTTCATTAAAACAACATGCTGCATGTGTGTAGTCATGTGTAACAGTTATTTGGGATGGAATGGAGGATGAATATAGACTGAAAATCCCAAGTTCAAATCCCTTTATTTAGTATAGTAAACATTCAGTATACTGAATAATTATTTAATTATTGAGATTATAATTTTTATTGACGAGTGGTGGCAAGAATCTTGGCAAGAAACATAAATCATCATTAAGTTTCCATCAGTGATTGGGAAAATGTGTTATTTTGGAAAATAATCTTAAAAATTTATTACTAATATATAGTATTATATATTTCAACATATATAGTTTTCTCTTGATCTATTTATCCATACATGGCACCCATATAAAGTAATTGGATTTTATTTAAGAAATAAAATCAAGAATAAGATTGTTTTGATATTAATTGTGGCGAGCAGAAATGATTCATTGACACAGTAAGGTGTAATATTTTGAAGCTAGGGATTAGTTGGTGGTCAATGCTCACAGAAATACTGATTAAACATAGTAGTAATATGCCTTAATTTCTCAACTAGATGGTTAATAACTGGTAATGCGGTAACTTTACTTGGGTGTATTTTTTGATTTATCAACTTTTTATTTTTACACCATGTTGCCAAGTGTTTTAGGTCAGCATATCCTCTGGTGTTTAGCATATACTGTGGCATTACTAACTTTTTAATTATTTATTTTTATAGATCTACTTAACTAGTATTTTGGTTTTTTAGCTTAAACCTTTAACTTTTGTCCAAAATGTTCTTTTTCTATAATTGTTTTTTGTTAAATTCTAACATGTTAAAAAATGTTAACATTTAATTTAAAATCTCCCGTTAAATTATGCTTTAAGAACAATTTTAGCTGTCAAATTAACAAATCAGTAATTTGGTTAAGAGGAAAATTAACCTTTTTAATATTTTTCGAAGAAAATGTAAGAATTATAACTTTTGAAAAAAAAGTTATAATTCTTACATTTTCTTCATAACTTTGTGTAATTTTAACTTTATTAAGAATAAACAAACGAATTTAGTAAGACGGCATTTTCATGGCTAATTGTGGAACCAATATTTTTATTAGCTGATTTATTTTAAACTTTGGACATATAATTTATTTCAATTCACAATAAATAAATAATGTCACTATATTTATTTCCAATCACATATACACATAAGTTCATTTATTTAAATACTTGTAATTTATTTTTGATTACATATAAGTTTTTGATTATATATATGTAGTCAAAAATAAATGTATATTTGCATTTTATAATACAGGTTTATCCCGATTCTCCAGAATTTTTTAAAAACAGTTTAATATCCAATACGTCATTAAATTTAGAAGATAAAAAATTTGTGCCTTCTGAAGCAGGTAATTGGTAATATATATATGTGCAGTACATAAATGTTTATGTAAAATAGATGTATAATATTAAAAATATAATATTTATAATAATGTAATAATTATATGCATATAAAAAATATGCTAATCTGAAATGGGTTCGTAACCAAGGATCAAAGATTTCTCAAACATTGGTTTTCCTAAGTGTGAAATATATCTAGTTAAAAGCATTGTAATTTATTACTTTTGTTACAGAAGAAAAAGTTGTATTCAATCAACTGAAAAATATATGAATACATGGTGTCACTGTATACAAAAGCAAAGATTATTAATGTCAATGCACCAACTGCTTTGTTTGATTGTCCAAAAAATGTAAAATGGCCATTTATATTTGCTTTTTTTTTGGTTCTTATAGAGACTGTAAATGTTTAGCTATATTGAAGAAGGCTGTGTTTATATCTGAGTTCAATTTGAAACTTTCCCAGAACAATATCATGTATCATATCTCTATAAGAGCTGAGACAGCAAATGTAAATAGTTATTTTATATATGTATAACAGGTTGGCATAGTGATATTAATAGTATTTAGAAAGGTTATCATTTCCAGTGTTTACATATAAAACACTATATTTGTTAATTGTATAATTTTCATTATATATATATGTTTTTTTTTAAAAGTTTTTATTGGTTTTTTTAGGAAAGAAGGAAATTTTAGGAATAGATATGATGAGGGGAGGGTAGGGAAAAAATAGGAGGGGGGGATGGGAATATATATAAAACACTTTAAAATACATATGTTTGTTTTCCTTTCTACTTGACTATCTATCTGAGTGCATTTTAGGTACTGAGCATCATACTCATGTCATTCTTATTTTATTGTGTTAGAGGTTATTATATAAACTTTTTTCATTATTATAGTTATACAAATGGATCATTTACATATTCCACTTATGAAATAATTGAATACTGTTCTTTCTCCTGCTTATAATGTGATTAGCTATGAACTATGCCTCCTTCACTTTTTTCTTTCAGGCATCATGTTTTTAGGCATACTAGGTTAATGCTTTGTAATTTGAAACTGTAACTATGTTTTCTTTCACAATACCAGAAAACAGACGTATGATTTTTAATAGAGATCTTTTTTAATTGGTTGAAAACTGTTTTTATTAGTAGTGCTACATGGATTTACCTACATTGGAAAGATTTGTTATTCTGATATATTTTTTCACTGTTTCTGGAGTCAGAATACAAAAATTCATATTACAAATGCAGAACAGTATCATCCAAAATACGTATTATTCCATTTATTTTCACAAGAAACAATGTTCATTCTTTAAAAGTATCTACAATTTACGTTAAATTTCACTAGTTATTAAACACTAAAATTGCCAATTTAGACTTTCAGGAATGCCACATAGCTGAGGCATGGAATTCTTTTGAGGAATATGTTATGAATAACTCTATTCTGGATTCATTAAAAAATCATAACTACATTATTTGACATTGATCTTATAATAAGTATTTTAATTGGAAAAAAAAAACATGTACCATATCAAATAATATATTGAATGTGAAATTGCATCAATAACTGTCAAGAAAGCTTAAAAATATTGATAGGTTAAAATTGCAAACAAGATACAGACATTTTCTGATTTTTTATTTTGATATTTTTTGGTGCGTATGAATCTAAAAAATGGTATCATAATAACTGTTAAATATATCAGTGATATTCTCTTATTTAATGGTGATATTTTGAATAAATAAAATTAGTATTTTGACTATCTTTTAAATAATGATACCAGAATTAAAATAGTAACTTTTAATGATATATTCATTTTGTCTACTTATTTATATTTTGATAAAAAAATATCCCCTTAATGATATTAAAAATTAAAGAATGCAGGTTCTAATGAGATTCTGGAGTTTTAAAAATATGATAATGCTATTTCAAAATATTGGTATTTTTTTAGAAATATATGGACTCATGAAAATGGACCATCTAATCTTAATAAAATACTTCTATAGTTCCAATTTTTAAAAATAAATGGAAGACATCACTGAGGCAATTATCATGGAATATTACTTCATTAAAGGCACATTTAAGGATTTGGTTGATAAGTTACTTCCAGTCGTGGATGGATGATTACCAGAGAATGAATGTAGTTTTAGAAAGTTAAGAAATATTATAGACAATAATTTTTGTTGTCAGACAAAGACATGAAAAATGTTCAAAACAAAACAGTTAGTTATATGTTACTTTTACTGACTTGATCAAGGCATTTAACCAATCAAACAGTTGAGTGGCATTGTTTAAAATTAATTGGCTGTCCAAGATTATATAGCTTCTGCAAGATGGAATGAGAAATTTGGAAAAAATCTGATGCATTTGAAAAGAAAGCTGGTATTGAATAAAGATGTGCACTAATTCCAACTTTGTTCTTGATTTTTATGATAGTGATTTTTAGAACTCTTTATAGCTCAATTAATGGTTCAGGGATGAGATGAGTGCAGGCTTAGTGGTGGAATTTTTAATTTGAATCAATTAAAACAAAAACTTCATCTTCTGGGTTTGCAATATGCTGATGGTTGTGATATACAAAATGTATTTAATGCAATATATAAAGAAGTTAGTTTGTAATAATATTAACAAATTTAAATCCTTTATAAACCAGTGAAGAAGAAAAATCTTCAGCAACTTTTAGTTTAAATAAGTATAAACTTGTTTATGTGACCAGTTTAAATAAAATGGTTGCTTTCTAAGTAAAAAAAAAGAGGATTTAGATGTTGAAGTATTACTGCTGCTTATAACAACTTAATAACTCAAAAGAGGAAAATAATTATTACAATTAAATTAGCTGTATAAAGAATTTCTACTTTTACATAATTTATTTTATGAATGTCCTACTGACCCAACATTAATTTTTTTTTATTCAAAATAATCAATAAAATCCTAAATATATGATAGAAAGATCATAAGATCAATCAATATGTTCTTCAACTTCCTGGATGTGATACTCTAGAATCCGTTATATTGTAGACATGCAAAACAAGTGAACAATTTACGATTTTCAAAAATATTGTATGGTGAATGTGAATACAGTTTTTGTGTCACATTGTTTTTGTCAGGAAAATGTTATTGAAAATGGAATTCAATGAAGAACAACAGTTAGAAAAGATGTTAAAATCTTTTAGAATGAAAGGTTCATTGCAGAAATTAAAAGTCATCACACAAAGGCCAAGTAAACAGAATAAATGGGCTTTATGCGCTATACATGTATATATCTGTGGTTCATAAATTGGTTTGTGTGTCACCATGAACTTATTTCTAGTGTATTATTAGTCTTTTTTTTTTTTAATTATCTTTTTTCTTTTGAAATTTGAATGATTGTATTCATTTATAAATGGCTGATTATTTTGAAGAGGACCAGAAACTTTTTTATCCAAATACATGACAATAATATTATATAAAAAATATAATTAATAACTGTGTGTACTATATGACAACAACACACCTTTTTTAAAGTTGTTTCCTTAAGTTATACAAATGTTTAAAGTTGTTGTAAATCTTTTTTTTATTTTTTTGTTATTTTCAAAATATATTAGTTAAGCAATATAAAAATATATATATTCTAATATTTTTTTTTTCTGAGAGCATTCAATTTATTCATTTTGCATCTTTCATTCATGCTATTGGGCTGTTTATAAATGTCCACATAGCTTCTTTTAATATTTAATCTCTAAGTCTTATAGTTCAAGTTTTTCATAAATTCTTTTAGCTTTGAAATTGATATCATATTTATTAATTTAAAATGGAAATAAATGACATATGGGATTACTCTCTGACAGCAAAAATGTCTTCCCTCTGATGCTAATTCCTCTTTCTAATGTATAAATGGGGTAAACCCAGCACAGAGTCAATTAGTAAAACAATTTCAAATTTTTTTTAATTATAAAAAATCATTTTTTCAACAGTCTAGAGCAGGTTTTATCTCCAAACTTATAAGATTCTACATCTAATGGCAAGATGTAGTTTATCTATCTATTATTAATAATTAAATTAATGATATTTAAATGGCATTTTAGAAGCAACAAGCTATTTAAAAATAACTATGTAGAATGATTATATTTATTTCATTTTGAGAAAGACAATTACAGTACAAATATTGATGAAAATTTCAAGGCATTTTCTTGTGGAAATTGAAAATATATGGTTTATTGGAAATATTATTTGTAATACAAAAATCAGTATTCACATGATCACCATTTCACATGCTGTTAATAAGAATACCAAACTCTCTATACAGTAGTGCCACAAAGTGCAAGCCTTTATAGTCAATGGATGCAGATATGGAGAGTTTGGCACTCTTATTAATAGTATGTGTAAGCATATGAAATGATGTTCATGAGATTTTTTTGATGGTTTTATACCTATCCTTCTCATAAGATAATGGTGCCTGTGGTTTTTGGAAAACCAAAGACACCAAAATGTACAGATGCTGAACTGAGTTCAAATATATATGACTATATAAGCGAATGAGCTTGGATTGAAAATATTATGGTGTTTTCATTTTGGTTTCCTAGCTTTATAGTTAACCAAATAGGTAAAAGGTAGCTGCTGGAAGGTGCATTAGATCCTAAGATCTAGGTGCAGTGCTCTCAATCCAAGGCTCCTCACTAATGAAAGTCACAAGCTAGAAACTAGTCTGGGAATGTTGGATGAGAAGACATTAGATAGGGATTTTATGCACAAACATCCCTGCATCCATTGATTACAAAAGCTTGCACTTAGTGGCACTAATGTATGGAGAGTTTAGTACTCTTAAAAATCAATTTTCTTAAGAAAGATTTTCTAGTGATACACAAGACTTTTTATTAAAGATGAAAATTTCATTCTTATATTAAATATTCTCAGTATCTGTGAATAAAAAAATATTTGCAATCAGAAATTCTAACAATATACATAAGGAAAATTTCTTAATTTTTATTATATATAAAAATGAATATTATGATTATGATTAATTAACAAAGTAATTCAAATATTAATACCAATTCTTTTAATTTTAATATCCATGTAAATATTTACCTATTATTAAATATATATCAATGAGAATGTATAATTATAATTTTGAAATAATAATCTTCTAAGTCACATCCTATAAATCTTTCACTAGTTACACTTTGTTGTAATTATTTAAATAAAATTGAAGATAATGATCTCATGTATTAATCCATTAACCAAATGAAAAATGAGTCCCATGGTCTTAAATAGGAAACAAATTAATCATTAGTATTTGGAAATGATGAAACATTATTTTAGTGGTAAGTTTAGATTAACACGAAATGACATAATTTTCAAGCTTATTATAAATGACTTCTGAAAGATTTATAGAAAGGAGCCTAAGTAGATTATTTCTTCAAAAATATATATTCTCATGCTAAATATTTATTTACTTGATTGTTAAACTTAACAGAACTTACACATGCATTACTACCTAAAACTATGAACCATTTAGATCAGACTTTGCTAAGATTGTCTATAAAATGATCATTCTTCTAAAATATTAATAATATCTGAGAATTTGATTTATATTGAACAAATCAGGAGAACTTTCATTGATAGATATAAAAATTTTCTGCAGATTGTTGCCTTTGATAGAATAGTCTAATTAATTAATCCATATAAGTCCATGAAACCAGAAATAATTGATAACTAATTTATCATCTGGTTAGAAAATTAACACGAGAGGGCATTATTTGTAAGTTTATTGAAATAATTGTTAGAAAATCTGACTTATAAAATATTTACATTATGCATATTGAAACATTTTTATAAATATGGATAAAGTATGTTGGCATTGAGTAAAAGTTAAAAAAAGTAACGTTTAAAAAAATCGTCAATGGATGTAATTTAGTTTTTTTATTATTAGTTAGTAAAATTTTTTATATATAAGTACAATGAAAGATATTTGTGTTTAAATTATCTATTTTATTAAAGTAACGTCGGAAGGAATGTAAGCACATATAGATTACAATCAGAGTAAAAACCTTTTACGAGATAATTAAAGATGGCTGAAATAATTTAGAAAAAAAAAAGACTTTGTAACTAAAAAATAATAAGGAATGTCCAAGATTATAGAGTGATAATAAAACAAAGGATAAGATGCACAGAAATCTAAAAAAATGGTCATCAGTATAAAAGAAGCAGACAAATTTAGATTTGATTTTTTTTACCTGTGTGTTTTGGGCTGTTTCTTGTGTGCAGCATTTTTGAAGCAATAATAAAATGCTATCACTTAGAACTAACTACTAAGCTGAATCTATTCTCCATATATGAGTAGAACCAGATCATTTTTCGGCACCTTCTCTCATCAAAAGTCACCAAATGCTTCATCTAGCCTTGCCTTAAATATGGATCATAGATGTGAAAGTGTCACTGGAACAAAGTCATAAAGAATTACTATGGACTTCTCATAAAAAAACTTACCAGTACGTTAATGGCCATATTATAACTCATATCTATAGAAAAAGAGATTTGCAAACTGAATTTAAATAATAAACTGTTAATGCAGATAAAAAGAAAGGACAGACATTTGTTATTTAAGATTTCAAAGGGAAATAATTGAATTCAATGGTTAATATAATTATCTGATTATGCATATATGTGCTTCCAATATTATAAACTTTTTTATCATAAGTGTTTAAATGATTAATGTGCCATAATAAAACTTTTACTACTAATATAAACCTTTCATTGTACATGTTTAATTTTAGTTAGTTACATTTTTAATTTTAGTTTATAGATGTTGTTAGTCAGTTTTAAAGAAGTGTATAAATTACCTTGCCAATATGCTTTATTAATTAAACCTGGGGAAAATTCCTAAGAAAATTCTTATAATAAATTAATTAAGTGATGTGAAAGTATAATTCCCGATCTTACTGTCAATAATTTGCTTTGTAATTATTGACAAAAATGTGACAAGAGTTAGGAGTCTATAGATTCTGGTGCCCTCTTAAATAAATTAAACTAACTCCATCAGCAATTCGAGTTGCAAGAAATTATTAGGTCAAGTTAATCAGGAAATATAGCTATGTTTTAGAAATGTTCGAACTCATACATAAATAAAATATTTTTCTTTTATATAGTTTGATTAACTAACATAGTGCATATTATAAGGCCTAACCCAAAACATAAAAATGTTACAATATATAAAGATTATTTCTTCAGAAATATTATTAAATTATGTTTTTCATATAATAATTAAACTATAAATTATGAACCAATCATTAATTTGTTTTTTCATTTTTTTACTTATTTCATTTGTATATACATAAATATTTAAAAACCATAAAGGAAGTAAAAGGATTGACTATAATATTTACAATTGTGGGGAAAAAAGAGAAAATAGATAGATGGGATGAACTAATCAAGGCATTAGTAAGAAAATGGAATTGAGGAGAAAATACTAAATTAGAAGTAGAGGGAAAATATTGAGAGTTTATAGTCAGATCTTGGGATAAAGACACTATAAAAAGTCTGATAATACTTCTAAAAAAAAAAACAAATTTAAGTTAAAAAGGTTTAAGAATGAAGCTTTCTAAAAAAAAACTTCATGGTTGATTTCCAAAAATTTATGGAAATTCACAATAAGGTTAGAGTGAACAACTGGAAAAAAAAATAATGAAGATTTATAGAAAGAATAAAATGACATTAAACTTATATTATTATAAAGCATAAAAAAAAATTGAAGGAATTAAACAAGATAATTACACATAATATAAAATGCTATTAAAGAAATTGAAGATATGAATAAAAAAATTATAGCATTCAAGCTTGCTGCTATAAACAGGTCAGAGAATAATAAATTATCAAGTGATTTATGCTTAAAGATCTATCATCATGTAAGAAAATTCAAGACAAAGTGATCTTTTGATAAAAGATTGCAAAAATATGTTAAAAGCTCTAACCCCCCTTCCCCAACCTCACCACAAGGCAGAGGGAATTAGAGAAAAAAAAAGGTTTTAAAACTTCCATTCAGCAACCTAAATAATTAGAACATATGTTTTTTTTAAAGGATAAATAAAAATTGTAACACTTATGATTCAGATAGGGGTGTAAAGAATGAAGAAATAAAAAACTGATAAGATTACAAACTCAAAATAACCAACCTTTCATATATTGTAGATATTTAGATAACATCCTAAAATTCTCAAAATATGGGAGTCACAATCAATGTATTAAACAATATATATATATATATATGAGTTAATTCCAAGAATATCTGTCAAAATATCTGAGACAAATAATTTAATATTATTTTACATTGTTCAAATATTTTATATTTCCACCTCATAAATGAAACAAACAGGTCTTGAAGCATATAGTAGCATTAATTCTTTTCAAAAATGACACTAAAGTTATTTCGTCTAAACCACATATAAGTAAAAAGTTAGAATAAGGGCAGCTCTTTACTTTAACACTATCTACCATAAACTTAAATAATCAGTGATTACCTGATGCCTTAATATATTTAAATCCTCATCACCAGATTGGTTTTTGCTTTTGGCAATAAGGTTTGAGATTCCAAGCTGGAAGAAATTTAGTTAGCAATCACCTTTAAGCCCATTTTAATCGATTAAGCCAAAAACTTAAAATTAAAAGCAGTTCAAGATATCAAACACTCAATCTGTTTGCATTAAGTGATTTATTATTAAGTAAAAAAAAATAAAAAGTCTTTAAAATTAATATTGGATGAATAATAGATTACTTATGGGCTGGTTATTTAAAAATGTGTTAAGCCTGATTAAAACCTGAAAAGATTTTGTTATATCCAGCCTGAATTTGAACTCAGACCACATGCATGACAGGAAAAAACATTATCACTATACTAAGAGATCTTTGAAATTAAATTGAAAGGCTGCAAACCTATCATGCTTATTATAATATTTATCTGACAGCCAATCAGATGTTATGATGGCTTGTCTGAATAGTAATCAATCCGTAAGCACAAGACAGAGAATTTTACAAGAAAAAGGAGGTTCACCCTCTTCTCTACTTGTCTTTCTATATATCTAAGTCAGTCTGAAGCATTTAGGTTTGAAAGCGTGAAGCTTTAAATATCTTCACATTTAACTCACCGAGTCTAAATTATAAACATACAGTGCGAAATCCTACGATTTACTATGCAGTAATTTTTAGATGTTATAAATTGCAGTAATGTATGAAAATAATATTTATTTTATAAAGTGCAGATAGTTAGTTGAAATTAAATTGAAAGGCTGCAAACCTCTCGCGCTTATTATAATACGAGATCTTTATAAATGCTGTATATATATATTCACATATTTTATATTATTACTGTTCCAAACTTTAAAATTTTTTTAATTTCTTCACTAAATATATATACTGTAATTCTATTATTATTATTATCATTATCATCATTGTCATCATCATCATCATCATCATTATTATTATTAACACACCATAAGCAAAATATTGACAATTGCATTTTTAATTTAATTTATATTTCATTAAAATATGTAATTTTTAAAACTAAATTTATTGTAATTGTAAGCAGCTTTTAAATTTATGATTAAGTAATCAATAACTATATTCATCTGCTATATTAAGAACTTGGGGTTGCATCCAATAGTAGAACTAGGAAATTTTTTCAGGTAAATAAAAATTTTTAAGAAACCTTGGGGTATGTTTTCCCAGATAGTCTTTGCATAGGACAACTATCTAACTACCCAACTATTATTTATTTAATTGGGCTACTAGGTATTCTCAACTGGAGGATACAAAGGTATAAAACTTCTTATCAACCAATTTTATGTCTTATTTATTATTCCTAATAGCGAAGTCTTTGTATAAATAGTCTATTAAATTAAGATAGTTTTACACTTTATCTTCTCTTCATATGACGATGATAAATCTAAATTTACTTTAAAAAAAAAAAAAAAAACTTTTCTTGTTATTAACTTCGAAAATCTTTTACTCTGATTATTACCACATTTACTGATAAAGTTGACACATCTGAATTTTCAAAAGTTAAAAAAAATTTTTTTTTTTGAATTTATAAAATTGTATTAAATACATATCTTATTGCCCAGAGTGCACCATTTAAAGACTAGTTTAATTTTTATCTTAAATGAATTTTTTAAAATGCAATGGGTCTTTGAAAATAGTTCATGTTTCTTTAGTTAATACAAAAATATTTGTTATTGGTAAAAAAGATATACTTAATGGTTCAGTTATTTAATCTTTGATATCTGTTATAAGTAGAATAATAATAAATTAAAAATGGGCAAGTTGAAGATATTTTTTGTTTTTTTTGATAAATTTTATAGCAATATATTGTTTTTGATAGAAGATTTAGTCAATCAACTTTCGGAACATACAAAGTAATTTCACACAATATCATGCACCTTATTATTTAAATTTGTGTTTGTTGCTGTAAAGGTCTCATGCTGTAGTGCATCTCCAGAAATGCTCACAGTCTGGATTTAAAATTCTATTGGATAAAACATGAAATTTATTTCAGGTTCAGATAAAGCTTAGAATTTTTTTTCTGCTGTTTAATCTAGCTAACGGTCTAATAGCACTACATAAATGAATGTCTAATCATTTTTAGAAAAAACACTCACAAACCCTTAATATCATCAATTAGCAAGCCTGATGAGTAATCGTCTTGTCCTTCATGGTGTCTCAATGAAGTGAGCTATTTAAAAGTTGTTTTAGTTCTTTAATTACATTTAGAAAAGGAGTTTTCTATTAACTGAAAGGAGACCCTTTGATTCCTCTTGGAGGCCTTAAAAGAACCGAGCAGGGCAAATTCCTAATGTCCACTCCATACGTTCTTGTCATTGCAGCTGTTATTACTATGTGATTATTCATATAGTATACGAACATGGATGGGCTGCTCACCAACACGCATTAGCCAGTGTGGTGAGTTTATTGGCTTTTTACCTCCGAGTTTAAGAATATTTTTTCCAATATATACAATCATGACAGACAAAAATAAATCATGGCCCTTATTCCCAGGAGGCTGTAAAGTCACCAACCAAGGCAGCGGTTGGTGGCTGAAGGTGGAGGGTGCTAAGAATCCCCTGATTGCGGACTCAGGCTGCCATTTGATGATGACTTTTTATTTAGGTACTTACAACTGCAGATCACTTTCAAGTGAAGGAAGATTGCAAGAGTTAGAAGAAGAACTGTCTTATATTAAATGGGACATTATTGGACTTTGTGAAGTTAGAAGAAAAGGTGAAGAAACAATTGATTTAAAAAGTGGACATATACTCTACTATAAAGGCACAAATATTGGAAATACAAGTGGAGTAGGATTCATTATAAATAAAAAATGGAAGAATAACATTGTGGAGATTGATGGTGTATCGGACAGAGTGGCAAGATTAGTTTTACAACTTAATAGCAGATACCAAATGCAGATAATTCAGGTTTATGCCCCAACAAGTTCTCATAGTGATGAAGTAGTAGAAGATTTTTATATGGATGTACAAAAGGCTTTTGATCAGAGTAAACAACATTTTAAAATTGTTATGGGAGACTTTAATGCTAGAATTGGTAAACAAATGAAAGATGAAAATGCTGTAGGTAATTTTGGTTATGGTAATAGAAATGAGAGAGGACATAGACTTGTGGAGTTTGCAGAAAAAGAAAAACTTTATATTATGAATTCTTTTTTTTGAGAAAAATGTTAAAAGGAAATGGACATGGAAGCATCCAAATGAAGGTACAGCAGAATTGGATTATATTTTGACTAACAGAAAATACATATTTCAAGATTGTAATGTTCTTAATAAATTTAACACAGGAAGTGATCATCGATTAGTAAGATGTAAGATACATGTTAATGCAAAACTAGAGAGACAAAAATTATTAAGAAAAACAATATTTACAGTTGATATTCCTAATCTTCAGAAACATTCTAATGAATTTAAATTAGAACTTACAAATCGGTTTCAAGTATTAGTAGATTTTGAACATGATTCAGATTTGAATGACATTAATAGGAAAATAACTGATACACTTTTAAAAACTGCAACAAAGATAGCTGGTAGAAAAAAGCAGCAATTGACCAATAAAATTTCTACTGAGACTAGAGAATTTATGAAGAAAAGAAGGAATATGAGGATATACAACAATGATGCATTAAAAAAGATTGAATATCTCGAATTTTGTAAAATGGTGCGGAAAAGAGTTGAAAATGATATAAGAAAGTATAATTGTGAACTAGCAAGGAAAGCTGTAGAAGAGAATAAAAGTCTAAAGAGTGTAAAACAACATTTTGGTATTGGTAGGAAATTTATATCTGCAATAAGAAAAAAAGATGGCATTATTACTAAAAGAGAGATGACATCATGAAATGTGTAGAAGACTTCTATCAAGAATTATATAGTAATAAAGAACAAGTGCCTCCTATACCTATTATATCTTCCGAATTGCCCAGAATTTTGAATGAGGAAGTGAGACATGCAATTAAATTTATGAAGAAAGGGAAGGCTCCAGGTAATGATGGAATTATAATTGATATATTAAAAGAAGCAGGTGAAGAAATAGAATTTTTTTTAGCAAAGTTATATACCAAATGTCTAAATGATAAAGATGTACCAGATGATTGGAAGAATGCAGTATTAATATTAATATTTAAAAAAGGTGATAAAGAAGATATTAGAAATTACAGACCTATCAGTCTTTTATCAGTTTTATACAAAATTTTTACTAAGATAATTACAACTCGTCTACAGAAAACACTGGATTTCCACCAACCAAGAGAACAAGCTGGATTTAAAAGTGGTTTTAGTACAGTAGATCATATCCAGGTATTGAGAGAAGTTATAGAAAGGACAAATGAATATGAGTTGCCATTATGCTTAGGATTTGTAGATTATGAAAAGGCATTTGATTCTATAAACATTTCTTCAGTGATTAAAGCATTGGATCATCAAGGTGTAGATCCAGGATATTGTCATATTTTAAAGAATATTTATAAAAATGCAACAGCAACAATTAGATTACATAATGATAGTAGGAAAATCAACATTGAAAAGGGTGTAAGACAGGGTGACTCCATATCTCCAAAACTTTTTACAGCAGTGCTGCAAGAAGTATTTTGTGGATTAAAATGGGAAGCTAAAGGAGTGAAAGTAAATGGAGATTATTTAAGTCATTTAGATTTTGCAGATGATGTAGTTGTTTTTGCAAATAATGCTTTAGAGCTACAGGAAATGTTGCAGGAGTTATCAGATGAAAGTAGGACTAAAGATAAATGTTAAAAAGACTAAAGTAATGTTTAATAGATTTTCTCAAAATATGAAAATAAAGATTGATTATGATGAGTTAGAAGAAGTTAACAGTTACAAATACCTTGGTCAGATTATTAATACAGATGGAAACATAATGGATGAAATTAATCATAGAATTAAACTTGGTTGGAGTGCTTTTGGTAGAAATAACTTGATACTAAAAGGAAATATGCCTATGTGTTTGAAAAGGAAGGTTTTTAATAAATGTGTTTTGCCAGTTCTTACTTATGGATCTGAGACTTGGACACTTAATAGAAGAGCAATACAGAGACTTCAGACCACTCAAAGAAGTATGGAGAGATGCATGTTGGGAGTAACAAGAAGAGATCGAAAATGCAATGTATGGGTAAGAGAACAAACAGGTGTTACTGACCTCATTGAAAAAATTAAAAGACTGAAGTGGAGTTGGGCTGGACATATTGCTAGAAGAGATGATAATAGATGGACAATTGAATTTTAAACTGTATTCCAAGAGATTGTAAAAGACCCAGAAAGAGACTACATGTGAGGTGGATGGATGAAATAAGAAAGTGTGCAGGGGTGATGTGGAGAAGAAAAGCTAAAGATAGGAAAAGATGGATTGAACTTGGAGAGACTTCCATCCTGTAGTGGATTGATAATGGTTGATGACGGTGATGATATATATACACAGTACATAAGTATGTGTATATATACGAGTTACATAATATTATTAACGAAATAAAGAAAGTAAAAAAATTATATTTCTATATTTTTTTTTTAAAAGTAAAAATTTATGGAATTAGGTTAAAATACTGATTAGATAACTTACCTTACTTTTCTTTTGTTTATTTAAAACTAAAAGCGAGAATTTTCAAAAAAATATTTCAACGAGCATAATAAATTTTGTTAAAAGATAAATGTAATTAACTTGTATTGTTTGAAGTTTTAACATATAATTAAAACAAATTTTGTACAAGATGTAATCAGTTCTGGACATAATTTCTAGATTGACTAAATAACAAAATAGCAATAGTTGCTAAATTTTCATGTAATTAAAAATATAAGAAAAACAATAAAGATCAAATGATTGATAGTGTGGGTAAAGACTCGAGTAGTGGGTGAAGTCAGAGGGTATAAAAATTGCAAATGCTGAAAAAAAAGAGAGCAAAAAAGAGGGCAGAAAAAGAAAAGAAAGAAAAAAGGAAACCGACAGCAGAAAAAAAGCAAAGAAACAGACTGAAGCAGTCTCCAGAGAATTGGCAAGCAGTCCACTGACAAGCTTTTACTTAAATGACTGAATCTAGCAAGACGATTCAATCTTTATAGTTATTGCAATAGAAAGGATCAGAGCTGAGTGTTTGTTCATTTTCCACCTCTCATCTCTGGAACGTCAACGGCTCACATGCAAAAAATATTTGAATTCCTTGTGCCAATGTTTTTACCTGCTATGAACTAAATCTGTGAAACCAAACCTTGCAGTAGTACACTGAACCAGGAGGAAGCAATGAGCTACTACTAACCGAGACCCACTATGAATCTGGCAGGATCAGAAGACAGGGGTGATCACCCAAATACAGTATTAAAAAACTAGGTAAATATGTTTAGACATCATAAACAGAACTTTTAAATTTTCTTTCTTATGAATTTTTAAATTTCATTTATTGAGTGAACTTTCATATATGTCAATGATTGTTGAAATATTGTAGTTTTAATAAATGTTCATAATTTTTTTAATGTTTTAAATATTCCTTATACATTTTTTTAAATCTTTAATAAATAAGGTGCAAATTATTGGTGTGATTTAACAATTCTCCTTCTCTCTTCATTTACCTATGGGTTTAAATAAATAAAAATATTTAGATAGTTTATGTTATGCTGGTCTCATGTTTCAATAGCTAACCAAGAGTCAGGCCCTTGAAATGTGTTGAATGTTGTCTCTTGGGGTCCAGTCTGAAGCTGGATGGTACCCATAGGGTTAAAACTTATTATAAATATCCCCATGAGATGTGTCACACTTCTTGCAATCATGGAGGTTGTGCCTCGATCTGGAAAGGTGACTCTGATTTGCATTTTTTATTCAATCTTGATCTGACAAAGGGTATGGTTAACATATAAATATTGATTATATTTACTCCTTTGCTTGAGTAACAGGATGTTAAAATAAAATATAAAGATTAATATGATTTAATAACTTAAAATATAAGTATAATAAAGTAAGAAAAAATAATAAAATGATAAATTTCATTACAATATATATATATATTATAACCATATATTTAACCCTGTAGGTTAGGTATATGTTTTAAAGTCTTAAAAAAATTTTTTTTATAAGATTATAATAATTAAATTTCTTCACCTGTACTATTAAAACAAAAAAATGTAAGTTATGTGTTTCAATAATACGAGTTACTTTTTAAATTGAGCTTTAAGCAAAAAAGTGAAGCTTAGAGAACTTAAGTCTCCAACTATGCAATAAACCGAGAAAAGAATCGTGCTTTGCAATCTCCAAGAAACGGTCTTTATGAAAGAAAACTTTGAATAAATTTTGCATAAATTACCACTAAATTTTGCTTAAAATTAATATGTAAGCCGACACTCCCAAAATAGGCTATGAATATGGAGACTTAATTTCTCTGAAAGTGCTCAGCCATATAATTCTTTTATAATAATACTAAGCTTCACTTTTTTGCATAAAGCACAATTTGAAAGTTACCACTCAAAGGTGAAGTAAAAAACAAGGATTTTATTTCAATATGAGTTAATGTAATTCAGTTGGCCTAGTTAGTTAGCAGTTATTTATAAAGTTATCTTACATTGTTTAATATTTACTTAAAAAAAATAAAATTAAAATTTGTAAACTAAAGAAGAATTATGATACTGTTCTATTAGCTTATGTTAGCTGCTTGATGGCATTGATGCTATGCAAAAACAGAGAAATATAATGTTACTGGGCCGCTGGCATAAAAATTAATTTTTAGTAACTTTATATATTAAGGTATGTTAAGGTATCTACAAAATCAACAAGTTTGTTTATTTGTTATTTAGTTGATGATGTGGGAATATATGTATATAAATGAGAAGTTGGATGATAGAAATTAAAATAAGTTGAAAACATTTTTTTCTTCAAATTTTACTCTCAGCCTGCTATGTAAGGTGGAACTTGTTTGTAAATAAATTAGACAAGTTAGATTATATATGTATACTTAATCAAACCAGATATCTATTAATTAATTATACATTAGAAGGCTAATAGTTATATAAACATCTGTTAATTTAATCTTTGGAATAGAGGTACCATGCAATCTTTAGATATTCAATAAGAATCAGATTTTTGTTTTTAAATAGTTTACAATGAGAGGTATTTTTTATTACTTATTCTTAAAAAAAAATTTTATTTTAATACCCACACTTAAATTTAATTAATTTTTTAAAAAAAAAAATTTTTTTTCTTTTTCTTAAAGATTTTTTTTTTTGTAAAAAAAAAAAATAGGGGATTATATATATATATTAATATTAAAAAGGGTTTTTTTTGGTATCTGGAATACTGTGCTACTTGGTATCATGTGTCTATATTCTTTTATTGCTTTCCAAAATACTTCATTGTCCAATCCTTAAATACTGGAGATGCCCGGAGTGAACTTCTTCTAAATGAGCAAACCAAAGAAATGGACATAAGCTATCAAAGCATGCTTCATTCCTGAACCTGGCTCACATTAAGGCTTTCAAAATGAACAGGATTCTGGAGCCATCTAAGCAAGTCTCTTTTCGAAGAGAACACTTTTGCCGATAGGAACGGGACTTGCATCTGAACTGTGAGATGATTTTGGACATCTCTAGTCTCATCATTTCACTGTACACATCTCTTGGCATGTAGGAGTATGTTGTTATCCTGTAAAAACACTACCATGCCAGCTTCTGTAGATGGCAGTTGGCACAATTTGAATGGCTGTTTTATTTGTCACAGACATGTTCTCGCACAAACATGAGCTCGTCAAAATCTTGCTTGGACATACTCTTTCCAAATTTTTTGAAGGTTCCATGTTGATTAGGAAAGCATGGTGACAGGTTTACAACTGTTAGGAGGTAATAGTAAGCCAGATGACTTGTAAGCTAATTCCTTTGACATGCATATCTGAAGAGTTATAGCAGGATGAAGTCTAGACCCCTCACATGATACTGTAGTGAAATTTAATCTGTGAGCATTGGGATAAAGTGCATAACATAAAGCAGCAGGCCAGCCACCAGAGAACAGCATCAAAACAGCATTTTTCTGTGCTTTTGCATAGAAATGAGGCCAACGGCCATGTAAATGGCATATTTGTGTTTTTGCATATAAATAATGCCATCAAGTGGCTGACAAGAGCTAATAAAACAGTACCAAAGTTAATCTAGAGCTTAATACATTTCAAATAGATGTAATAGATAATGTTGTTCTATGCTGACTGAGATGGTTAGTTAACTTTGTTAGGATTTTTAATTGATTTTTAAATTAAATAATTTTATAGAAATAGTTATAATTTTTTAAATATCAATTTATGTGAGAGTATTTAAAATTAAAACTTAAAAATAGTAAGTATAACTGACTGAGATTAGTGTTAATTTTTAATTGATTTTAAATATCAGTCAATAACTAATTTATTTTCATTGGATTCAAAAATGGTTATATTTAATGTGCATGTGTTTGTGTGAGTGTTTGGAGCACATATATGGATATATGGAATATTGAATGGTAAAAAGACATTAAAAGTAATAAGTGTATTTTAAAATTGGACACATTTATTGTAATGTTAAAAGGTTTTAGTTAGGATAAAATAAAAGAGTTAAATAAATTGAAGATAGTATATTTAATGAAAAGAATCTTTAATTTGAAAATCAGTTAATAATTTTATTAAATTGATTTGATAATTATTTAAAGTTGATAAAAATTATTAATTAACAAGTTCATTTATTGTCTAGAGGTCACATGATTAAATTATTTGGATTTAAAATACAGAGTTCAAGATCAGATCAATTAAAAAGTCAATAACTATTAATTTAAATATTATAATGTAGACCTGTAAATGGTTGGTTTTATAAAAAGGAAATACAGTAAAGATCTTGGTGCATGGATGGAGGGAACATATATACTAGTATAAAAATAAATATTCTTAAAATTTAAAGACACTACACTTTACCTTAAAATCTTCTCTTCAAATTTAAACTTCATTTTAGTTGTGACATAAATTATGTGGTTTTATTTGACTATTTTTTTAAGTCAGTGTTAAGGTTTAAATTTTTATTTTTTATCATCTTCATGATAGTGCAAAGAACTAGCAAGTTATCCATGCAGTATTTTTCCTGAAAGCATATGTTCAACTGATTTATCAAACAATAATTTTAAAGATACTAAAGAAAATTCTAATATTTTTCAAAGAAGCCAAAGGAAAAGAGAAACCATGTGAGGAAAAATACATTACACTGTTACATGTCATCAGTTAAATTGTGAACTTTTCTATAGGATTATCTCTGGCATATTTTAACTAACTTTTAATTAATTATTAATACTAATTATTGCTACTAAAAATAGTCAATGTACTTATGTCAAGCTCAGATATAGAACAATAAATTTTTATAAAAATGTTAAGCCTATAAAAAAGCACTGACAATTATTTAAAATTATCTTATAAAATTATTATAAACAACAAATTTATGAAAACCAACTTTTTACTTATTGTAATAAAAAGTCTATATCCAGATTGTCTCATATTAAAACAAATAATATAGCTATTCATCTCAAATTTACTTATTCATATATTTATTTGAATATTTTTTAAATTGCTGATTGCATTAAATATATTATATTTAGAAAAGAAATAAATATAATTTAAATTTACAGTATTTGATTTATAATAAAACTTCATAAAGAGAAATTTGAAATAATTATTCTGTTCATTGCCCTTCTGATTTTCATTGCCATTAAATGTTTAAAGGAAACTGCAATTAGAATTATTTGTCATCAGCTCCTGTTATTTTATATTTCTGAAATTATTGCATATTTTTTCTCAAAATATTTCTGCACTTTTATATGGCTGCTCTATCTTAATTAAGGACTGTGTATGCATTCATATATCATCTAGAAGAAAACAAAAGGACTGAAAAGAGAGTTTTCCTTATAGAAAAGGATATGAACTTTTAATCTCTTAAAATAGTATTATAGTTATCATGTATATATTTTTTATATATTTAAAATTATTATAGCATAGCTTATATATTATATTATGAAGATTATTAATTATGGTATTATAAATGTTTGTATGAATGGTGTTTCAGAGGTAGAATTGATAAGATTATTCCAGTTTTTCTGAATGAGTATTCAAAATTATAAATGATTGTACCCAGAGGTATAACAGCCTTTTATATATTTATGAAAAGTATTTATGAATGAAAGCATTATAAATATCCATATGCTGTGTGAGAATTTTAAATAGTTTATAAATAGTCTGTTATCACTATTATGCAATACTAGTTTTGTCAGCATACATATAATCTTAAATGGAGTTAATGAATTATATGCCTTTTCTATGTGCATGCAAGATGGAAAATTATTCATGTTTATTATTATTATTAGCTCCATGCCTTTTATTATTATTAGTATTTTTGATGCAATTTTAAGTGAATATTATTGACTTTTATGTGTATTTATCCCCTCCCCCATGAGAGAGACAATGGCTTATTCATTCATCTGCAATGCCTGCACATGGTACCAGGTGCTTAATCATATTTTTGCTAACTCATATTTCCCTTATTCACTATGCCTAGAATTTCAATATTAAAGTATTTTTGGTGTACATTTACAGACATATTCAGCTTTACAATTCATTATTAGCTCCACTATAATTTTTTAACTTAAAGTATATTATCAGTGTTGAGTATAGTTATTTCCTCACTCCAACATAGGTATTGTTAATGTTATAAGTGTCTTATATTGCATAATATTTGTTGCTATCATATTAATATTTTAAGCATGTCCACACTGATTTTTAATACTGTATTTTTTTTATTTAGAAAGTATATAATCTTAATAGTTTACACAAAGGCATATAGGTATATTGTTTTGCAGTATGGGTACTGAGCTTGAAATAAAGATCATATTTGATGAATAAGAGAACTATTGGGTAGTAAATATAACTTATATGATAAAAATGTAGACCTGGTTTTTTTATGAAAGGTACACCAATGCATAAAGTTCTTAATATCTGTAATTATAGCATAGTAAATTAAAAGAAATAATTATTTCAAATAAATATTTTTATTATTTGGATTATTATATATTGCAAATAAATATTTTTATTATTAATTAAATACATTTTTGTTTCATTGCCTTTATAATATCATTACATTAGCACATTTATTTATCAGAAAATCTACTTTAATAAAGTTTGCATTAGCAATTATTTTTTAAAAAATCCATTTCAATAGTCATCTATTGTTTATACATTCATTTTTGTTTAATAATTATTTAATTATACCACCTGCATTCTTAGAAGATAAATGTTATTTTATTTACTTCATTTCAAATGCACTTGTTGTGTAGTTGGCAGCATAAAAGATGCTTTTACTGTTTTCTACATTATTTTGATATTGTTAATCATATGTGTATCAAAAAATATG
The DNA here is from genome assembly GCA_028023455.1 of Epiperipatus broadwayi. Taxonomy (NCBI): domain Eukaryota; kingdom Metazoa; phylum Onychophora; class Udeonychophora; order Euonychophora; family Peripatidae; genus Epiperipatus; species Epiperipatus broadwayi. Next base: position 1,838,833 of record JAQFVV010006292.1, read on the forward strand.
ACTTCTGTATTTTATGGTCAATAGAAGTGAAATCATTATATTTAAGTAATTGTAAAGTATTTGGAAATGTTTTTCAAGTTATCAATTATATATTACTTAAGTATTTGAGTATGTAATTTCATTTCTACTTTCTTAAAATATTAAGATTCCAAAATATATTATGAGAAATGTCAAATGTTCCATATCTAGCTTAAATAATAACCACCATATTTTTTTGTTAAGAAGTTAAAGTATTACCATTAACATTTTGTTTCAAGTGCATTTTATTCTGAATTTGAACCCCGAGATCAAGATATTTTAAATTTTGTAAAAGAACTTGTGTTTGAGGTAAATATATTTTAAGACGTAAGACAAGATATTTATAATTAAAAAGAATCTATATTTGAAATAAAGATATGTTAAGAACTAAGATAAAATATTTTGAATTATAAAAAAATCTTGTATTTTAATCTCAAAAGAATTTATTTATTTATGAAAAATAGTGTGTTTACATACTTTTAACAGACAGAAAATATTATGCATTTTAATAATCATATTTAGCCATATATGGTTTACAAGAGGACTCATACTTTTGTGTTTTTAAAAAATCTATGTGATATGATGCTGTTCATGTAACCTTTGATTGTTCTGCTAGCTATCAACATTTTGTTTGGGTTACAATATATATATATATTGTAACCTTCCCATGTCTTCGTTTTTCTTCTAGTCATCTTTATTTTCCTATTCCTTTACTCTATAACATGCTAGCTCAATGTTAAACATACAATATCATTGCAAGAGGGTATACAATTTTTTATGGGGCTTGAAACATTTCACACATAACTTTATAGGATAGGCTCTAGGGATGATTACAAGAGAGTGGTTTTAACATTGAGAAGTATAAAGAAAAATATACTTCCATAATGGCATTGCTATTGTGAAGACTCTCCCACTACCATATTATCATGATCATTGGGAAAATCCTCACAACAAACAATGATTACCATACTATTTCCTTTAACTAATAACTTAAATTACCATTATACATTTTTAAAAACTCTTAAATCAATATACATTAATGAAATTACATTAATTTCACACAATTAATGCTAACCTATCATAATCTCAGGAATTATCAGCATTCTGCATTAAAATCCAATCTATCCACTGGATTATACTTAAATGATTGTATCTATCATAAGAGGGATTTTACTGGAATCCAACCATTTAAGGAAAACATACCAATACCAACAATAATTACTATAGAACACTTGTTTTAGTATAGAACACTTGTTTTAGTATAAACCTACCAAGTTTAACTTACTTAAGTATTCTCTTCACTTATTTAGCATTTACCTACTGTCACTAAATCCTCCAGGAGTTACAGACTTTCAGATGCATTTAGTTAGTAACTGACACTATTTAAATGTTATACTACTTTAAATTTATGATCTTACAAATATGTCAATTTAAGTTATAAAATTAGAATGTGACTCCCCAATGCACTTTTGATCCTATCATATGCTCTCCATTTTGCAGTATTGAACAAAGTTCTCAAATAAGATCTGCAATTAAAATATAATAGGTATGTGGGCAATGTGTTTTCTTGATGTGACTTTGTGATAAGAATGACTCTTGGACACAATGAGATGAATATTACATAGTTAAATTAATATGTTCTTTTATTTACAATAAGAATGATAAACAATAACCACATATATATACTCAGTTAAATATTTCATTAACAATAAAAAAAACTAACAAAGATCAAACTATTTAGGCATAGATAACTTATTTACATTTTATACAGATAATCTTAGTGTTTCTGATATCCCATTACCCTTTCCCTAATTTATATTTCTCTTTTAAAATTATTATTTATTGCTTTATTATTATTTATGATTTTATACTCTGCTATGTACATCATTCATGAATTATTCACATTTAAATTGAGTTTGAAAATTTACATTCTAATCATATTACAAAGTTTTTCCTGACGTGATAAAAAATATATATATATAAATAACAATATTTATAATATGTCAAAAAAAAAAATATGGTTAGGATTCTTTTTATGTTATGACAATCATTTCATCCTTTTATTCTATCTCTTACACTTATTTTATCTTTTGATATTAGATCTCAGTATTTTATTTAGAGAGTAATTTATTCTAGTAAATATTCCACTATCTATGATCTTTGTTTCGTATATGATTCAATTACTTGCTGACCACTCTGTCCAGACTTAACTAGAAAATCCATACAATCCTTCAAAATTTTATCTTTACCTTTAATGCACAATAGATTAATATTTACCCTAACTTTAGAAAGATGAACCACTGATTTATTTGCTATTGTCCTAATAGAGGGATAGGGGTTTCATTTATTATGATGTGTTATTTTGTTAGGTAACCATTTTATTAATGGACTTACCCCAATTCTACCCTGGCTTCTCTAATAAGCACTTACGGTACTTACACAATCATTTCTTTATTGAAAATCCTCCTATTTCTTCCTATAAATTACCTGAGCATTACAAAGATTTAACTCAGCTAACCCTTCATCAATTCTTCAGGATGCTATTCTATATAGTCTATCTCGGAAATTTGACTCATATTCTACTTCAGTGTAGGCAGTATTTAATATTCTATCTATTTCTAGACCCCTCCTATAGTCTACCCTTTTCATGCAATATTCCCCTACATATATCTACCATCATGTCCCAAAACAAATAATCTATTTTATTATTATCATTCAGCTGTTTTAGATATTTATTTTTATTAATAAATGAGATTCTAATATGGTCTTACATCACATTCATTCATTCTTGCTATTATTAATATTATATTCTATAATATGTTTTTTTTTTTGATCAGAATATATATAACAAATATTATTTTCTGCACACACACTCTTTCATATTATAATTCATGAGTATACGTTGTATAGCAGGTTGTAAACATAAAAATCTTTTTTTATTTTCCCTTCACTCATATGCAAATATTAGCATTAGTATTTCTTAAAATAAAAAATCTTTATCACTAATAAATGTAAAATTAAAATCCCTTTTACCTTTTTTTTTTCCATTTCAAATTTTTTTTTTTTTTTTAGCATTAATGTGCTTACCCTGTATGTAGATTTTTGTTCCTAGCGCGCTGAGTGTCTCTCTTCTCTTCATCTTGCTCTATACATGAAAATATATACAAAACATTAAGCATACAAGTACAATTAATTAACTGAACAAATCTTAACTTGGTTAGTCCATGTTCTATGCGCATAATCTGGCCTCCACGAAAATACCATGAGCAAACGTTTCCCACTTCTCCTTAGTAAATCTGCACATTATAATGATTATTATTATATCTTTTCTTTTCAATGCATAGTTAGTTGAACAAGTTTCATTAAGATTTAGACTTTTTTTTTCTTCAGCATTTCTCCTTCTCTGGTTATTTACTATACTTGGAAGGTTTGTAAACGTATTTTTAATAAGTTTGTCTAATCCTTGGGCTGCAAATATATTCATTTTCTGACTAATAATTCCTGCCTAAAGTTATACAGACTTTTTTTATTCTTTCAAGTTTATAAAAGTTTAACTTTTCTTTGACTACTTAGCATTTGATTAAGTAGCTTCTTAGGCTAAATTTTTTTTGAAAATTTTAGATTGCTTTTTCTTTTTAAATTTATAATGACTAAAGCACCTATCTTTCCATAGATAAAATGTTATCCCATGTTAATGCAGTTAGTCTTTTTCTTTTAAACTATAGCATTGTTTTTCCTTTCTCTTGGTTATTCTGGCAAGAGTAGCAACTTTTATTTTCTTTCTTAAATTGATCCTAGCTAGCATTTTGATTATAAGTAGATTGGCGAGGCTGGAAATTAGACCCAACAAAGAAATTGGTTTACTCACTCCATAGTTTTAAGAACTTTTTAAAAAATATTTCATCTCTTTAGGTAGCTTTGTAAATACAACTTTTTAAAAAAATTAATTAAGACTTCAATATTTTAACTTTTATAACACGAAAAACAACAACAACTTAACACCACTATCTGACTTTTATATATATGTTTTAAAATTGTCGGCTATATTTCTCTTTGTAAAGAAAACCGGGAAATGTAACATTAGATAGTCATTTGCTGAAATCTGATTGGTTGACTCTCCCATCACTTTGCCAAGTTTTTTTAAACAAATGTTTCTGGTATTTCTGTTTAAAATAATATCGAAATATAAAAATATTTAATAAATGAAATTGATTTAAATCAAAACTTACAAACCAAGTTTTATTTCAGATTGTATTTTGAATCGGTGATACTATTAGTTAATTTAACCTATAAACTTTATAATAAATATATCTACTTTATTATTACAATAATTTTTAAATTAAAACAATAACCTTATGGTAAATAATTGTTCTTTCTTTCGTTGAATACAATTCTATTTTTAACTTTTGAAGAAACATCGCGATAAATAATTCAAGATCAGACTGGTACACAATGATGTTTATTTAGATTTACCACTCTTAAATTAAGCAACTAGAATATTGCAATTTATATTAATATAACTGATAATAAATAATACCAATTATTAATCTCTATAGAATTATCTTTTTAAAATTATACGTATTAAATCATTTATTGGTCTAATATCCAAGTTTATAGATCTAATATTATCTTAATTATAAATTTAAAATTTTGGAATTATAATTTACATTTTATATGCCATTCTTACCATGGATAAGCGATCAAAAGGTTACAATATATACACATTTATATAAAAGCATAAACAAAGTAGAATATAATTTTATTTCTGTATAAATAATTAAAGATATCTTTAATAGAAATGTTGCTAGAAAAGCATCAATTATTGTTAATAGTTTAAGACCAAACTACTGTACTTTATTATCTGATAATAGTTTTTTTTAATCGATTTTAATTAGAATAAGTATAAAGTATTAGGACACGATGTTGTTAAGTAATCAGAATAGCGAATAGTCGAACAACTCATCTCTCTTTCGTAATTGAATCCCACGGTTCTCTTGAACTGATTCTTCTCGAATGCTCTGAATACACTCTGTATTCTTGGCAACAAGCCCTTCTACTAGCTCTGAAAATGCTGTCTGAACTAATGCTCTACTCTGTGGGCCTCCCCATTTCGTGGGCTCTTCCAGCTACACCCGTGGACTACATTTCACTGGGGTGATCATTTACCCTAGCACTGATGGAATATCTCTACTGGTGTTAAACAGACTCTACTCCAATAGCTTACTCAATATGTCTGCCTAGTTATTACACACTTTCTGTCTCTGCTCTTGTTGTTGTACAGTCTTTCATTAGCTCTCTGACAACTGGAGCAATTAATCATTGTCCAATAAGGTATCGTCTCTTATCCAGAAATATTTGCAATCAGCAAATATCTCTTGGAATAGTCGATCGCCATTACGTCAATGCCTTAATTAAATTCCACAGTTATCAGTGCGCAATCTAAAACAACCTCTCGAATACATTCTAGTTTTTTCTGGAGTGCACAAACACATCCGCCATTTTTTACAAAACGCTACAGAAGTAATAAGAGGTCCTCTTTTACTTCTAACCTAATTTGTTATATGAATTTAAACTCTGACTGTTATTTTTTATATGTATGAGAAATTGAGAAGCCTCACATCTTCTTTTGATATCATTTAAATAATATTTCATATCTCCCACAAAGTTGTATATGTTAGATTAAATATTTTTTTGGATTTATTATGATGTAAACAAAGTCAAGTGTGGAAATATTTCCATGAAAATATATATAAACATCTTTATATAGACTTGTTGTATGTATATACACTTTTGATCAATACATACAGACACACATATGGCATTTAGAAGGCATTTCAACTATCAATTAAATAAGCTTAGTGGTTATCACATTATTTAATATGTATTTAATATAAAAATATTATCATTATATATATATCTTTTTTTTTTTAAGGGAATCAATTTGTTGAAGATGGAGTGAAAGAATAATTATTAAAGACTAAAAATTTATATATTATTAATAACTTTTAGAAAAGTTTTAAATAGTTGTAATATTTTGTAAAAAATAAAAAGTTTATTAAAACTCTAGTGTAAAACTATTTTTTCTAATGTAAAATTTAGATATTTATGACACCCATTTATTCAAAACCTTTATGATTTCATTTATTGTTGAGAAACATTTTTTTTCAGCATTTTAAATAAATTCTCTTACTAGATTCTGTCAAATCATTATCAACTCCTGTAGTTCATATAAATATCATTTTTCCATCTTCTCAATGACATATTCATTATTCCCTGATGGTGGAGTTCATCAATTTTCATCTCTGGTTGTTTTTCTTTTTTCATGTGAATCACCAGTCTTTTCCAATAATATGCATATTTTTCTTATGAATTAAGTAGTCTTCTAATATATTTAAAGTAAAACACTTTTAACATTGTCATGAAAGATTATGTTTCATTTGGAAGAATTTATTTAAAATTTTTGATTGTTTTTTCTGCTATTCATGATACTCACAGAAATATTTGTCCATATCCCCAATTTAAATGTAACAATAGTTTTTTTTTTTTATCAGTCACAGAATCTTGATTCATTAATTATTTGCTGTTAAAAAAATTATAATGGTATTGAGAAAAATATCCACATACAACACAAATGGTAAATCAATGCTTGCATAAAAGAAATTGATTGGAAATTCATAAGAAATTGCCTATCAGTGTTGATTGGACCCATAATTCATAGACCTTGAGGTTCAGAATCCACCTTGTGACTATTGTATCCATACAGACAAAATGTCTGCCTGAACAAAAATGCTTTCTGAAAATAAAAATAAGAAAAATTAAAAAAAAAAAAGTCACCAACATATTTTTTAAAATATAGTATTATCAAATTCATTTTTTACTATTTTATAAACTATAATATTTAATATTAACAATTCTATAAACTCTTAATATCCCCTTCAATTAAATTCACAATAGAGTCAGACCAAGAACAAAAATTGGAATTCTTAGATGTTCTTGCGACAAGACTCCCTCATGCAAAATCAAAGCTACAGTTTACAGATAATCTACACATACAGGAAATATATATATTCAATCACACCAGAAACACAAAACATGGATTTATACTATCACTATGGAACAGAGCAAAAGAAGTTTGTTCAGAAACCAGAAATCTGAAAAAAAGAAAAAGATCTATATAGAATAAACTCTTATGAAAAATGGTTATCCAATAGCTGTTATTAAGAAAACCTTAAATAAGCAATAAAAAGAACCATCTAAAGAAAAACAATTATTGGTACTGTAACATATCCATACATACCAAAAATAGCAGACAAATTAAGAAAAATTTGCAATCAGTATAATATCAGGACAGCTTTCTAGTGTCATACCATATTATGAAGAATTCTAACATCTACAAAACTTAAACTTTAAAGCTGAAAAGCAAAAATTGCATCTATGAAATACCATGTTGATGTGGAAGAATGTATACTGGCAAGACCAGTCACCCCATTAAAAAGTGATTGCAAGAACTCAAAGTGATGATAAGAAGAGAGAAAGCAGATTTGTCTAAAGTAGCATTCCGTGTATGAATCAATGAATATATGTTCAATTGAGAAACTATAAAAATATTGGATAGGGAAAAAAAGATACAAAGAAGAAAATTCAATGAAGCTGCTTACATCACAATGGTGAATAATCCCAAACGTCACCCTAATGTAACTATATATAATGTATGAAAACCATTAATCAATTTTGCTCCTAGGAAAAAGTGGAGAAATCAGGAGGAATTACATAGATATATGAAATTTCTATTGACTGTTATCTTTGGCTGGATGGCTCTAATGATTTGAGCATTACCTTAAAATTCAGTATTCAAGAATCTGATGGTCCAGGTTTGATTTCCATGCTAGTGCTGTCACTGGCCATGCTAGAAACCACTGAAAAAGAGAGAATAATATCTCCTGAAATGTGCATATACTGATCTGTGTGCCATTATTAACAGTTAAATGTACTTTGAAAATTTAAATAAAGTTAATTTGTTTTTCATTTGACATTTAATATTAGATAATGGAAATAGTCTAATATATAAATACAACTAAAATACTATCATCACATACCTTCAGGAAAACATTAATCCTCCCATGTTTTAACACTTTTTGCATCATCCCCTAGTAGCAGAGTTATAGTTCAATATTTTATTTTAGTACTAAAACCATTATAATGTATTATAAATCAATATATTTTAATTGATTTATGAAAAACATCCCAAAAAATCATATTTTATCTTTGAAAATATAGAATCAAGAAAATAAAACAGTAACAAGAATAATAAAAACTTTTTTATGACAATAAAAAGAGAAATAAATTAACTATATCTTGTGTTAATTTAAGTTCACTTTTAAAACCTGAATGAATTATTGCTAGTGTAAAACTATAAAATTTTGATTTTAAAAGTAAAATATCATAAAAGTTCTCTACTACAGTGTTTGTGGAGAATTACCAATCATAATTTCATTTTTATCACTTTTATGAATTTATTCTAATTTTAAAAATAAAACATACTTTAAAAAAATCTGAGTGTAATCATAAAAATATTTCTATTTTAATAATTACTATATAAATATTTTGTAATAATAAACAATTTTTTGCTTATTGCTAACAACAATAAAGGAAGGGTTTACAAGTAATTTTGCAACAGCTCTTGAAACTGGAGATTAAAGAATCTACCAATCAGCTTATTTATAGTACTTTTTAGAAAACTGACAGGTTCAGATTTTTTTAATGTAATAAATTAATATTTACTTTAGTTCCAGTTTCTATTATCAAATAAATGCATAACCAGAAAAATAGTGCTATAGATAATTACAAGAGAATGGGAAAAAAGCCGAAAGTGACCTCAATACCATCAAATTTTCCATAATATCTCACAGCTGAGAATTATTTAGTTAAAATATTTATATTAAAAACAAATGATGTCCAGAATTCAGTTCTGTATATAGGAGTTTAATAGATGAAATTGTGTACTAATATGCATCTGAAGAGAAGTTTTTTTTCTTCCAGTTAAAGTAACAAAATAAGGCTGAATGCTTTTGAGTTACATTACTTTCATATTCATATTTGGAGTAAATTGTGAAGTGATGGAGTGAGAGTGTGCATATATATATATATATAATGTGGAAATTCACATTTATGTAAAATTAGTGAGTGTTGATAAATATCAAAATGTCCACTTTCTGGAGGGGGGGGATGAATGTTTACTATTAATAGCATGAGTGGAATTGGCTATGTAGTACAACATATATATATATAATATTTTGCAATTTAATGAAGTAAATAATTCAATTATTTTGTAGTATGCTCTCTTAATATACTAAATGGCCACTGAAGATGGATTAAACAGATGCCCAGTTAATTTTTGATGCTCAAAAAAGACTAAGCTGTAATCTGGGTTGGTAGCTGGCCTCTTATATGTGTATTTGTGCTGTGATAGCCTCTATGAATATCACCAAAACTTTATGGTTCTATTAATAGGATGTTATCCTAGCCACACACACACTTTATTATTGCATTTGTTTCTTGACTTAATAACAATATTATAGCTACTTTCAATGATTATCACTACAAAATGCAATGGTTGGCCTATGGGCCTCTTTCTGAGTGGAGTCATCTCCAGTTTATATGTTAACCATTTTGAAAAGATGCCCATTCTACCATACTTTGAATATATCCCAGACCTTATATATAAATGCCATATGGGTAACATTTTCATTACAGGTCCAGAAACAGCTATCCAAGAAATCAGAGTGAACTTTCAAAGCCAATTTGCACCATGATTCACTGTGGAATGGGAAGATTCCTCACAGTGTCTCAAATAACTTGATTTAGTAATACCCAGGAAGTCTCTATCTTGATAACTCTATGCACATTAAACCTTTAGCAGTACATAGCTTCATGCATGCAGAATAGACCACACATCAAGTCCACAAGTGGTCAGCCCTCTCATCATTCCTATTTCACAACTAATATTTATGCAAATATGAATCTTCCTGTAAAACTAATATAGATTGTATGCCAAATGACCTCATATTTGTCAGATTTAAACACAGCCTCCTAAACAAAAACCACTTTTACAGAAAAATTAACTCTAACTTTTCATCCAATGCCATGGTTTATTCTTCCATATATATATATCCATCCTCATCAAAACATTCGAGAAAATATTTTTATCTGCATATTGTCCCGCTTTCTGTAAGCCCTCCAATAATTCTAAATAATAGAAAGGATGAACTTGATCCTGAACTCAACCCTTGCAGTGTTTATGGAATTAAATGCCCTATACCTGGTGAATCCTGTGCATCTTTCACTATATGATTGTCACTGCATCAATACATATATAAGAGGGCAGTTACCAAACTGGATTGCAGTTCAGTCTTTTTTGAGCATCAAAAGTTAACCAGGAATTTGTTTACTTTATCTCCAGTACCCATTCAGTATATTGAAGAGATGACTCAAGGTGAAAAATTAGAGAAACATACTACCTAGCCAACTTCACTCATATATTAGTCGTAAAGATTTATCCTTCACATTCTCAAGAAAGTGGACTGATATTTATCAATACTCAATAAATTTGCATTAATATTATAGTTCTTAATTAGATTCCAGTAGCCATGAATATGGGACTATAAACTGTCCTAAAAGCGCTTGGCGGTAACTTTTGGATAATATTACTTATGTTTAACAGCTTCATCATCTGTGCGCAAAGCACATATATATATATTGATTTCAAACGCTAATGAAGTAAAGCCTTAACTATTTCAATAATTTTACATAAATTCGGATTTCCACAACATTATATATATACTTACACACACTCTTTTACTCCATCACTTCTCAATTCACCCCAGCTATGACTATGAGAATATTGTAACTCTAGAAAGCGCTCAACCTTATTTTGTTACTTTAACTGGAAAGAAAAAAAACTTCTCTTCAGCTGTGTATTAGTACACAATTTAATCAATTACTTTCTTTGAAGCTAAGTATAAAACCTCATATCTTTACATATAGAATGGATTACAAACCAATAATGAGTCTCGGTCTATCTATACAGACTTTGACTCAATGCCTGGAATTTTTCTATCATGTTTGCATTTTAAGATAATCCTATACATTGAAACTCAATGCCTCTATATACAACTATGTAAGAATCCAATCACAGCTTGAAATACAGTTATTTAAAATAGTTATTAGAGGTCTCAAGAGAGCTATTAAAAAACAAAAAAATACTTTACAAAAATTATTGCCATTAATGGCAGAAATTCAGCCACGATCAATTTTCCAGCGCATAAAAAGGACGTTACTCTTCCCATTTCAACAAAATAAAAATGTATTCTTTAAAATACAATAAACTCTCCACTCTTTGTCAAGAGCATTCTAGAAGTAGGACTGAGGTATATAAGTGGCTGCTTGAAACAATCGATGATGAATTCATAGAAGACGTTGAAGCAGGCCTTGTACAAAACCCTGAGAAAGATAATCTGATCTCGAAGTTAGTAAATCATATTAGGCACAAATCTTTAAGATTTTCAGACCTCAACTGGAACACTAACATTAATATTGCACAACAATTAATCTCTAATAATGCCTTAATTTGCATGAAAGAGAATAAAGGCAACAGTTTTATGATCATGAACAAAAATCTGAGTTTACACAGAAAATGCAACAGCAAATTGATAAGTTAAAGTTCATTTCTTTCCCACATTCAACATAAAATATTATAGAAAAATTTATGAGTGATTTTCTATGCAAACATTGCAGCAAAGCATTAATCATGAGGGAATACCATCAAATATATTCATCTGTAGCTATTTCCCTTGCATAATGTGACATCCCTCTTAGACTTGCACTGGATTTTGGAAGCTCCCATTATTTTGAAACAGCTAAAATGATAAACCAATGGCTTATTGATCATTTGGGATGTGGCAACTATACTAACAAGTCCTGTTTTGACTTTATTTCATACATTAAACCTTCCAAACTCAATCCATCATATAAAATAGTCTCTCAGGATGTTAAAGAACTTTATAGTTCTATTAATAAAGTGTTATCCATCAATATCATTAAAAATAAACTAAATAGAGTGAACTACTCCCAGCCACACTTAGACTTTATTATTGCATTTCTTTCTTGGCTTAATAACAAAGTCATAGCTACTTTCAATGACCACTATTACAAAATGTCCAATGGTTGACCTATAGGTCTCACTCTGAAATCATCTCCAGTTTATATGTTAACCATTTTGAAAAGATAATCATTCCACCATATTTTAAATATATACTAGACCTTACATATACATGTTACATGGATTATATTTTTATTACAGATCCAGAACTAGCTATCCACGAAATTCAAGTGAACCTTTAAAGCCAATCTGTATTATGTTTCACTGTGGATGTGGAATGACTCCTCACAATATCTCAAATACCTTGATTTAGTAATATACAAAAGTCTCCACTTTGACTACTCTATGTACATTAAATCTTTAGAAGTACATGGTTTCATGCATCCAGAATCCACCACACCTCAAACCTAAAAGCTAGCAGGCCTCTAATTTCTATTTTGCATCCAATCTTTATGCAAATACGAATCTTCCTGTAAAACTAACATAGAATTATATACCAACAAACTCATATCTGTTAGATTTAAACAATGGCCTCCTAAAAAAACAAAATAAAACACTTTTACCAAAATATTAACTCTATCCTCCCCCCTCAAATGACAGACCATGATATCTTCTCATATATTCCCACCCTCACCAACACATTCAAGAAAATATTTTCATCTACATATTGCCTCGCTTTCCACACACCCTTTCCTGTAATAGATTTCTAAATAATTCAGAGGACAAACTTGAACCTGAGCTTACCCCTGCACTGTTTATGAAATTAAATGCCCTCATACTAGGTGGTAAACCCTGGGTGCCTTTGGTTACATGATTATCACAACACCAATACACATATAAGAGAGTAGCTACCAAAGTGGATTGCAGCTCAGTCTTTTTTGAGCATCAAAAATTAAACAGGCATTTGTTTACTTCTATTTTAGCAACCATTCGTATATTGAGAGAGACGACTCAAAGCAAAAAATTAGGGAAGCATACTACATAGCCAAGATTCCAGTCATGCTATTAATCATATAGATTCATCCTTCCCCCTCCCCAGAAAGTGGACCGTCTAATATTTATAAACACCTGCTAATTTTACATATATTTGAATTTCCACAACACTATATATTTGGAAAGATTTTTTAAAAAAACATTCTTAATTTAGCATTTTTGCTATTGTTAGAACTTTAATGTTTTTTTCAAATCAGTGATTGTAGCACCTCTACAACCGTCTTTCTACATTTTATTATCCAGTAGAAGACTTGCATGATCAAGTTGAAACGTCGGTATATTAATATTTAAATTTTTTAACACGAATGAAACTGCAAAATATGTCTTGTATATATATATGCACGCTCTCATTCCATCACTTCACAATTTATCCCAGCTATAAATATGAGAATAGTGTAACTCTCAAAAGAACTCAGCCTTATTTTATTAATTTAACTGGAAAAGAAAAAAAAATCCAGCTGTGTATTAGCACACGATTTAATCCATTACTTTTATTCAAGTGAAGTATAAACCTCATAATTTTACATATGGGGGTTTAATAAATTATAATATTAATATGTTTTAATATATGTTGACTTCCATCATTGTGTATAATACATTTTTATGCATTGTCAATTTGATGTAATGCGTCAGATTAAATGTGCTTTCTACTTTTTGAAGTAGTTCTATTAGGACACACTCTTGCGAAATAATACCTTTTAAAACCATCATTTTTTTCCTCACTAATTTCAAATCCACACACATTTTAAGGCATTTTTTTATTTGAGGGAATAACATGGAATGAGATCCGGTGAAAATGTCTTATAGATAAGCTGAGTCATGCTATTTTTAATTAAAAATTGTTTCATGTTCAAGGCTTTGTTCACTGACACATTGTTGTGATAAAGCTTGCACTCATCACTTTACACAAACTGGACATTTTCATTTTACTGCATTATGCAAACATTTCAAAACTTGTAGCTAAAATACCTGATCATTACTAATAAATTCTGAGTGAACAATACCATCTGCATAAAAAAATCAGCATCATCTTAATATTGGATTTTATTCACCATGTCCTTTTTGGGATGTGAATTTGATACTTCCATAAAACCACTAATAAACTTGTCTTTTCCCCAAAACAACTTGCTTGTAACTTGCATTAAGCATTACAACACCTTTCCCTACTATTTTCTCTGACAGAAAATAGATTTTCTCATTGGTTCAAATTTTCATCCATGACAAAAATCAACAAATAAAAAAAATATTTACAACATGGTACCACAACTTGATGATGATGATCAGCATATTGATGCAGGAGAATCCACACAAGATGTATCTAATGATGGAAGCACGTATTACAATGCACTCATTCTTCAGAAAATGAATCCAGATTTTTTTGTATCCACTTTCATAATCCACCCAAATATAATATCTGCTCGATTTACATTAGTACTGTAATGGTGATTGATTTGATGTATGCTGCAGAACAATTTGTTGATTTTTTTATACAGAATTGTAGCTATAGTTATAACTCTCAATGATTTGAGCTGACATTCATTCAAATATATTTGCATTTAATTCAAAGCATTTAAACTTATTTATTACAATTATAACATTCTGTATTCATTTTTTTACATTAGTGTAAACTCTAGATAATAGTCCAAATTGTAAATAAAACATAAGGGCAAGAAATAAGACACAATAAGATAGCTTTTATTAAAATGCAATTTATCCACTCTATTTTGAACACTTTTTAGCAAAAACCTTTTATTGTACACATATGCATACACAATCTTGCATACATATTGTAACACAAAATTAAGAAGGTCTTACATATTAATTATTTGAATTGACATATATGTTGATTTTAGGTAATTAAGTTATGTCAAATTTAGTATCCTTATGTATCCACCAGATGTAAAAACAATATGTTTAAAATTATTACATATAACAATCATACCAATTAGTCTGTTAACTTACTGCATAGTAAATGTGTAAATTTATATGCCTATGTCACCTGGCAACTATTTTTAAACATTCTCTATGTAAATCTAAGTAACCATTATGAATCAATAAAGATTATTGTTGAAAGATAAATGTTTATGTTTTCATATAAAAATTATGTATTCAAGAGTTTTAAAAAAAGATATTTTGAATTAATTATAATGAGTTATATTGTATCTGAGATAGATATAGACTGGATAAAGAAAGGAAAGAGTAGAATACAATAAAAATATTATCCAAGTACTATTATAAGCATAAGATTAATTAAATAGCATCAAATAATGTGTAATATTATCAAAGGTAAAGCCAAATTAATGTGATATTATTCAGTATTAAAGTTATTCAATGGAACAAAAAAATTTTTTTTCATTTCCCAAAGTTCTTATAAGAACATTTAAACAAGTCAATAACACAGGTTATGTGAAATCTAAATCAGGGGAGATGAACCTACAGCTTCACTCAAATTGGCTTAATCAAACTTACAATGGCAAAGTTAGCGGCTACTCATTTTAATAACCTTATAAATAAACAAAATATTAAAGAGAGAAGGTTAAATTTAACAAAATTAAAAAATATGGTAATGTTTTTGGAGTGTTAAATTCCTTACTGCTAAGCCCTGGTTAAATTAATGCATTTAATGCAATGAGGACATTGCATTAATTTGATCAGCACTTAGAAGTTAAGAGTTAATCTCTGATAATATTACATGTTATGTAATGCTATTTAATTTAACATTATACATTTAATAATATATTGTTGCTTATTACTAAAATATATTAGTAGTTCGAAGTTAGGAATATTATATATCTCAGCTGAAATAATGTGTAATAAAACAATATATATATATTGTAACAGTATACATATGCATTACATTATTTAAAACTAAAATAAAAGGGCAAAATCTCAAATAAAATTGTTTTAAAAAAAAACAACTAAAAGCCAAAATTAAAAGAGTTACGATAACATATATATTGTCGCACAGATGGAAAACTTTAAAACTATTTTTTTTTTTTTTAAAAAAAAGTATTTGAAAGTCTTTTTTGTAAAAAAATAAAGATGTAATGATTAATATTTTTTATTTAAAAGCAATGAAAAGAAAAATGTTAATTTGATTCAATATTTAAAAAAAATCATGTTTTAATCTTAAAATGTAAATGATTATTTTATTAATTAAATATAAAGCAAACTGGCCCTTGGGGCACTTAAATAATAATGGTCAGATAAGAGAAAGAAATTAAAGATTGACCAATGGAAGCACCAAGCCACAGCACGGACCAAAAAAGAGACTAGGATAAGTGACGTCTTGCTTGATGGATCTGGAAAAATGCTGATAAGAGGTTAATAAAAATATAAAAGCCAAAATATTTGAATTCATGAATAATTGTTGTTGTCTTAGAGCTGACTTTTAATTTACATATGAACTGTAGATGTATTGCAGATTTCACGATGTAGGAGTCTGCAATAGATTTAATTTCTTGACATCCAGTCGAGACCTCCCTATGACAGTTATATATATATAAATTCATCTATTTATTTTATATGCATTTTAATTTCTATTATGAAGCTCTTTTTCCAAAAAAAGTACAAAAAATAAATCAATTCAGTCAACACTGATCAACTTGCTTATATGCTTGAAGATCACATGACCTCCTAAGCAACAAATTTTACAATTATATTTTTATGCAATGGAACCCAATGTTTCAAAACCTATTGATTCCTTTCTCATGATTCCAAAAAAATGTATAAAAAAGAATCAATTGCTACTGCTTGGTGATATAATCCAATGCTTCATCACATCCATAATGCAAATATATGATGGCTATATGCTTAAAATTAAAGCAGTCAATTTAATATCATTTATATATTGTATTTTTTGCTTTTTATCATTATCAGTTTCTTCACAAAAATGAGAATAATGTGTACAGAAATTTTTTTTATAAATATTAATGTTAAAATTATTTTGTATTTTCTTTTACAATTTGATTAAATTTTTATCAGTATTTATTGTATTTAAAATGTCTTTAAATATTTTTTTTATTAAACACTTATTTAAGTTGCAATCTCTGTTTTTTTTTTTTTGGTAAATATTTTGAAATTGACATTTAATATATTTATATTCAAATAATTTATTAAAGTTTGCACATTTGTTATAAATCACTGGCAATACAGTATGACACTAAAATATTTTGGATAGCTTACCTAGTTTGTTAAATCCAAAGCAGTTGATGGATAAAATTTCAAATATGTTCATAACACTTTAACAAGTTTTCAATAATGCACTCAAAAAGTGATATATGTATATATTAAAAAAAACATTACTTTAAACAATATCTTAATATTTTAAGACTGAAACAAAAACAAATCTTGATTATAAAACTATATTGTAAATGAACTTTAATTAATATGTATGATTTTACTTTCAACCTTAATCCTAAAAATTGAAAAATAATAGATATAAAAATATTTTATAATAAACACCTTTATTTACTTCATTTGGAGTAAAAATACTCAAAGTAATTATTTCATCAACCACATTTGAGCTTTTTATATTTAACATGAAATAAAAACTTGGGGTGTTCAGAAATGAATTGTCAATACCTATTTTTTATAACAAGGGATTGATTTAATTAATTTCTGGTTCCACATGCTTTTATTTCAAGTTAAATATAAAAAGCCCAATAATCACATGTAATGCTTTTTATTCATTTTTAAATTTCAAAAACTACAATAGTTATCTCTCATTGTGGTGAAAATGACATAGGCCATCAAATGTTGAAATTTTTTTTTATCAAATAAATACAATAATATAAATTCCACATTAGTAACTCAAAAAAATTAACAGGCATTACTTAAATACTAAAAATTTAAAATGTAAAAGTAACTGTTTTTATTTATTTTTAAAGCCTATGTGAAATAAAATATTCTAATATTGCTATATTTTATACTACTATAGATTATTAATATAAAAGTTTAGTGAAAGTGGCTATAAAAACCAATATTGATATTGTCTAGGAAGCCACCCAGAGTAAACATACAGGGAATCATATAAGAAATATTTTACCAATCTAATCTTTACATGCATCCAGCAGTATCATCTAGGTTAAAAAGTCCAAATTATAAATAGGTGAAAAATGATCACTATAGCTAACATCTCTCCAGATTTCTTTATAAATATTTAACTCTTCTAATCAATAATAAAATTTAAACCACTAAAACACATAACATGATCACCATTTTCTATGCTTAACACAACACAAGCTGTTAAAACAAAAGCAAACTCTCCATACAGTAATGCCATCCAGTAGAAACCATAATAATCAATGAATACTAGATTTGTGTTCATAGCTTATAGTTAACTAAATAGATAAATAGTCATTGTTGAAGGATTCCATTAGAGCCAAAGGTCTAAATGCAGTGCTCTTAGATCCAAAGCTTCTCACTGATTAAAACCACAAGTTAGAAACTTAGTCTGGAGAGATTGAATGAGTAGATACTAGATATGGATTTTATGCAGACACTAGATAGGGATTTTATGCACAAACTTAGCATCCATTGATTACCATGGCTTGCACTGGGTGGCACTGTTATATGGAGAGTTTGCTATTGCAATAATAAAAATTTGTTGTAAATTAATTCTTTTAATATTATCTCACTTCTGTAAAAAATATATCATATTTCTTAAATAAAACTCTATTTCTGATATATTTTATTTATCATAAACATTTTAAACTCATTTCTAGAAAGCTTATTTTAATATATTACAAATTTGTTAGTATTTTCATGAACTCTATATACACATCATTTTTCAAATTCATAATTATATGTTCAAATTACATTATTGTTTTTTCAATCTCTATTTGCATAATGTCATTAATTTCCACAAACAATATTCACCTTTATTATTTTATCTCAGTGCTCTAACTACATTTAAAACTTCAATATCTGATAAACTTAACTTTATAATTTTCTAATTTTTTTGACTATTACATTTTATACCCATTAATTATTGAATTACTTCATAATAAAGATTTTTTTTTTTTACTTATTATTGATTATTGTCGCTTTAAAAAACTTAAGTTTAAATTTAATTCTCTCCAATAAATCACTAAGCAAGATTTTGACAAAAACTGTGTTATTACTGCTGGTGGAAGCAATAATATAAAGACTAAATCAAAAAAATAAAAATTGTAATGTGGGTTCAGGTTTAATTTGTGAATTCTACTATGACTTAAATGAAATGTTGATTCATTGCTGCTTAATTATCAGTTAAGATTCACTTCTTTAAAAAAAGTACAATTAAGTATTTATGTTGAGAGATATGTAATAAAAATTATTAATAAAATATATCAAATGTAACATGTTTAATTCTGATTTCAACTTTGAAATATATTGTTCATACGTGTTATATATAAATTTATTGTGTATGAAAAAATAAACTATTCTCTTTGCTTTTAATTTTTATATATTTCCAATCTTTTTCTGATTTTTCTTCTTATAATACAGTTTCCCTAACAAGCGTATTCTATCAAATTCATCTTCTGAATGATTATATTTTGTACTATCCACATTGCCATTGAATGAAGCCATTAAAGTGCAGTAAACTGCTATTATAAAGTTCTTTAACATCATTTATTTAAATATATATAAATTTCAAATTCAAACTTGAACGTTAAAGGTTTAAATGCACGTAATTCAACAAAACTTTTAGAGTAGACAATATTTAAAAGATATCTTCTCCTTATATCCAGTTTTGTATAGTTTGGTGCAGTGACAAAGTGCAAACTTTGGATTTCAAGATTTATGCCTCACAGCCCTGCTCTGTCATTTCTAAAGCTCAAAATTTTTTATGAACTCCTGAACAATAAACCATCAGATTATTATTTTATATATACATAGATATGTGCCATGAGATAATTCTTAATACGAAAGATTAAATTAATGTTTCCAAAATATATAATGAACATTTTAACATTACAGTAGGTTTTAGTAAAAGATTAAAAGATTTCAAAAATGACCATTAGTATATTATTAGCATATGATGTCAAGAAATATTAATCACATGATAATAGTAATCACATGATTAATCTATATCACATGATAAAACAAGATCATCTCTCTATAGTAGTCCCATCTATAGCAAATATGAGTAATTAGTGAATACAAATATCAATACTATGTACAAATACAAAATGCCAGTTTAAAATTACTTGATGGTTCAATAACTTTTTACAAAAAAAGCAACAATAAAAAAGATAGATTGGTTTTTTTCATTTTTTTAATAAAATCAATTAACAAATATTTATTTTCTCTTCTGCATATTTTCTTTTCTTTTTTATCTGATCGTAGTGAGCATACAGTGCCAGAATGTTCAGGTGAAGGAACAAATAGAGCTTAACAATTAATCAAATCAATAATATATAGCATATAAAATTTTTATAATGATCCATTTTCTTTCTCTTTTATTATGCTGATGTATTCCAGTAAATACAAACATTTTCAATATTAATTTTTTTCCTCTCTATAATAATAGCAATTTCACCAAATAATTTGACAAATAAATTTTTGGTCCTTTCTTCAAATACATTATTTAAATGAACATCCAGGTTTACAAAATGATATTACTTTACCACAGGGATGAATATATTTGGGTTAAAGATAAAATATCTTACGCAATAAAAGATGCTGCCATCTACTTGTCGTAAAGTATTTATGAGACATAAGTCAAGATGCTGTATTTTATTATTATTATGTAGAATCTTGAATTAATGTCTAAAATTAACAAGGCCATGAAAAAGATAAATAGCATTCCATGCTTTTAGATCTTTGTAAGCAATTTTCACACATCCACACATTTTCAGGTTTTATTCAATTTCATTATAATGCAACTATCTACTAGCACAAAAACTCAAACCAATCTTTCTCAATATGCATGTATTTCATGAACAATATTTTTTCTTCAAGAGGTATCAAACATCCAAATCTTCATGCTTATGTAGATAAGTATACCATTCATCATAGCACTGTCATGTAAAATAGAGAGTGATTTCTACACACTTTTAACAACTTGTGTAAAGATGAACTATCAGTTTATATATATATTTAGAGTTTTTGGTTAATCAGTACCTCTCTCAATTCTACCACATCACAATTATTCATGAGTGTGGAAGAATAAACGGAGAATTCAGATATGTAATATCCTTATCACACCTGAAGATTGAAAATTGTTCATGAAAAGCATGAGTGAGAGAATAATCTGACTTTCTATGCTGGGAACTGAGTTGAATAGTGCACTAATAATCACAACCAAAAGACTTGAAAGTAAAATAATTTTTATATTGTTTAAGTTATTGAACTATCAACATGAATATGGAGATCCATTGTTTGATACTTCTATCCAACCTGAAGGATAAAGGTATTCGAGAAATGCATACATAGCAAGAAAAAGAATGGACTGATTTTCTGGATCAGTGGATGGTGCATTATCATGGAATTGAGATGATAGATCAAAATCAAAAAATAAAAAAACTTGAAATACATTATATATTATAGATATGTCGGGGTCTATATTAATAAAAAAAATGTTTAGTTCAAAGAAATTAAGGATAATTATATATAGATTCTCACCTTGAAAACAAATTATTGTAAAGGCATAAATTATATATTATGTCCATTTCGAGAATTGTATGCTATTATAATTAGTCAATTTTGATTTTAGATAATGTTGGTGCTAAAATGAAATATAAAAATATAATTTTTATTAAAATACATTTCATTTAAATACATTTCACTTTTCACATTTATATGAGAAAATGTTTATAAATACATTATTTATTTTACTTGGTTAAAAGTTTAACTTTATTTTAAATAGATGGGTTTTTTAAAAAAAAGAAGTAATAATAGCATTGCTTAAAAAAAAAGAAGAAAAGATGTGTTAGTTTAAATGTACGTAGTTGTTCTTTAAATGTAAGATAATATTTATTATCATTTTTTTTTACATATATTTTAGAATTTTAAATAATTATTTAGAATTTATTTATAATATAATCTAATTGTGTCTATAAAATAACTTTAAAAATGTTTTAGAATATCAAACATATGCTCTAAGATCATTAAAATTTTTTATTCAAAGGTAACTAGAGTGCTTATTTTAGGCAATTACGTAAATACTGATGTAAATCTGAGTTATAAATTTATTTTCAGTTCTTAAAAATGAACTCTCACACACTCTGACTCTCATTTATTCATCACATGATCATTATTTCTTATGTTTAGACAATCTGTCAAAATTGTAGCAAACTTTCCATACGGTAGTGCCACCCATGCAAGCCTTAATAATTAATGATTGCAAAAAAATTTTGTGCATAAAATTCTTATCTAGAGTTTCACAGCTTTGTAGTTAATTAAATAGGTAAAAGGTGGTTGCTGGATGGTTGTATTAGATCCTAAGATCTAGGTACCAGTGCTCTCAGATCCAAGGTTCCTCACTGATGAAAGGCATAAGCTAGAAACTAATCTGGGGATATTGGATGAGTAGGCACTAGACAGGGATTTTATGCATGAACTTTTTTGTATCCATTGATTACTAATTCTTGCATGGGTGGCACGACTGTATGTAGAGTTTGCTAGTGGCTCTCATTTATTCATATTGTTTAATTGATATCTATTAAAAGAAAGAAAAGATGGGATGTCAATCATTGGTGGTCAAGAGATCAGCAACAGCTGCTTTACAAGCAGTTGTCCCAGGTTAGCAGGTTCACTTCTCGGCTGATGATATTACACATGAAAGAAAAAAAAAGAAAAGATGGGATGAATAATCTATTTCACTGAAAGTCATGAAAAGACCTTGCAAACCATTTGCTTTGCCAACAACTACCTGGGTAAATTGTTATCAAAGAGGTCATCATGCTTCATAGGATTCAGTAACAAATTAATTATCAACAGCTTATCTAGGATTTCAAATATTTTAAGAGATTAGTGACTGCTAAAAACTAAAAGGAAATTTAGTATTTAATTTGTTGTGATCATATTACATTTTAAAACTTAGTAAACATACAGCTATAATAAACAATAATTGTTGAAAAATAATTAATTATTTGCTATACTTAAAACAACTTTTCTTTAGTGAACCTGCAGTAAGACAATTAATTAAACCAACTTTAGCAATGTTTACAGATTTTCAAGTTTTGCTAAGCATTATCTTCATGCCAATATATTATCCACAATAATCATCAGCATCGAAAGAAATAAACTATTGTGAAAAAAAAAGAACTAGTTATTACTTTAAAAAAAATTCTTATTATTTTGTAAAAAAAATCGTTTTCATGTCTAATATTTTTGTTATAAAATATATATTTGATTTTTTTTTAGCTATTAAGCTTAATGTAAAACCTCCAGAAAGTCTAAGGTATACTAATATATAATTATTTTTATTTGCAATACAATTTTTTCCACATACAGGTAACCTTTTTATAACATGATAGATAGGTTCCTAGAAAATGCTATGCTGTGTGAAAAGGTGCTATATGAGACCCAGAACCAGTACAAAAGGATGGTTAGATTCAGAAAACTTATTGACAACAAATATATTTTTTAAAAATCCATACAAGCAACTTCATTTTTATTAAAAATATTAACATATGTATGTATAATACAATTATTTTCACTGCTTAGTACAAACAAATATAAATGCTTTTTCACTCGAATGATATCTTCTCTTATTGAATCATTTTCATTGTTTGCATCTTCTGCCCTCTTTAAAAACTCTGTAATTTTGTTTTTTTTACTGGTCCTTGCAAGATCATTGTAGATTTCCTGGTATGGAGATAGGTAATTTTGCAGCTCTCTTTTAAATTTTCAGCTTCTTTCACTGGATTGATCTGCATTCAAAGAAAATGATTCTAGATTTTTAGCCAAGCTTAGGCCTTCCTATAATTTTTTTAATGTTAATTTATTAACTTCACAATCTTCATCATGGCTGTCTTTCTCAGAATCAACTTGATTTACAACTTCTGATGCCATTTTCAGAAAATCTGCATAGCCAATTTCTTTTTTTATTAATAAATCTTGAATGTCCTGAATAGCCTTATCCTCAAAAACATCACCTTTGATCAATTTAGCAAGTTGCAATATGTTACCAATTTCATTTTCTGAAGATTGAAGCCCAATTGATGATGGCCAAATCTTTTTCCAATATGTATGTAACATTGATGTTTTCAGTTCTTTCAATAATAAGGATATGATTTTGATACAGTGCTTAATTAAAAATTTGTGTCTAACCTTTCATTACACCTTTTGATCTAGATTGATTTATGTCTAAAATCCATTGTAAGGGTCTTCTGATGTAGTAAGTTTTAAAAAGATGAATAATAACTTGATCCAATGGCTGAATCAATAAAGTAGTGTTTGGTGATTGACACACTGCTTGGATGTTAGGATAACTCAAATCTTCTGAGTGTCCTGGAGCATTATCTAATAGCAACAGTACCTTGAAGTTCAATTTTTCTTCTTTAACTAATTTTCAACTGCTAGCACAAAATACTTTAAAAACTATTTTCTAAATAAATCTTGTTATTGAAGCTTTAAATTTGTTTCCTAGTATACTAGCAAGATGTTTATTTATGCCTTTAAGTGCAGGGGAAGTTGAAGATTTACAAACAAGCAAGGGTTTTATTATAAAGTCTCCTGATACCTTACTATGCAGAAATAGCATTACATGACTTTTAGGTACCTTAAATTCAGAAGTTTTTTTCTTGTTTTAATATAAAGGTTCTATTAGGCATTGTTCTTTTATAGTTTTTTGAATTTTTTCTGGGTATGTCCTGGCAGCTTCATGAATCAGCTGATAAAGAATCACCTTAAATTCGCTAGGAATCACAAAACACTTTTTGAAAATTTCAAACTAACCTTTACTTGCCACAAAATAAGATTTTCCATTTTCTTTAAGATCTTTGTAAATTTTAAGAGCTTTAGTTTAATATTCTGTCCGATAGAATCCTTTTTTAGCAGCTATTGTCAATTCAAATGCTGTGTGCTTTTTTTATTTTCTCAATAATTAGTGCATGGAGACAAACTGTATATTTTGCAGATATTAAAGATCTTACAACACTTCTCATTTTTTTTTCATTTTTCTTAATGGTTCAGATTGTTGTTTCATTTAAATTTAGACTTTTTGCAATGTGTGATGGTTTTCTCCTTTTATAACATAGTCCAAAATTTGTACTTTTACATTCAGAAAAATAATTTTTTTCTTAAATGTTTTTTCTTAAATTTTATAAGACATAGTTTGAGACTGAATTTTAATTTTTCAAAAATTAGTCTTACAAATAAAGTAACACATATTCAAAAAGCTTAAAATAAAATTACAAAGAAATCAAGTTATATGTCACATGATCTAATTTAACAAGCTTGTATTACAAATGTTATAGAAAGAGCTCACAAATAAGCTCTTAACAAGCTTTGCAGAATATCCCCAACCCCAGACCAGTTTCTGCTACTGGCTTCCTCAGTGAGGTGCTAGGGTATTCAAGCATAATGCGAGCTCTTTATATAATAAGCTTAAAATAAGTTTATTCCAAAATCACAAGCACTAATATTTCTTAAAATAATATTTCATGCAACTCACAAACTGAAAATTTGAAGCATAAAATATGCAATGATGGGCACTTAACTCAGAGAAAGAGAGAATTTTGATGAAATAAAATTTGAGCATTCTCCAATTGTATGTATTCAATGATGTGATGATAAAATAGCATATTCCCCCAATTATATTTTATTTTTGCATGTATATACACATATGTATTGTGTGCTCATAGTGTATAATTTAGATTTCTAAACACATGTTGTAGTAGTGGGATGTGAGTTTAAACCTAGTAATGTTATATACAAAAAAAGAGGAAAAATTCATTAGATTGGATTCAACTCTAAAAATTTATTTTATTTATCTCTCAGCAAAATATTTAAGATTAATACATGTTATTTTTAATCTAAGGAATGATACAATAAAACTAATGGCATATGTAATATGTTGGTGATATATTAATAAAAGTACTGTATATAAAGTTTTGTGTTGATAAATTTATATACTAAAATTTTATTCACTGCATACAGTTTCAAAATAATTTTTAAACATTAGCAAGTAAGACATTAAAATATTAATGAATGAGTGTATGTGGATTTATATGTAGGTATGATTATCAAGTAAGAAATAAGAAAGTGTGCAGGGATGATGTGGAGAAGAGAAGCTAAAGATCGGAAAAGATGAATTGAACTTGGAGAGACCAACCTGCAGTGAACTGATAATGGTTGCCAATGATGATGATTAAACAATTTAAATTATAATGTCCAAAAAAATTATTTTAAAGTATTTAATTTATTTAAACAGGTATTCAAACATTGATTACTGCATGTAAAATAGATGAATAGGAAGATTATCAATTTTATTTAAATATAAATTTGAATGTAGTCCAATTTGTAGATTTATACTTTATTATTTTAAAACATATTGTCTAAAAAATTTATTTTATGAAGTCTTATAAAAAGCATTTTACCAGCATGAAACATCAGTTTGTTGGAAAAGAACTTTCATATAGTGAGTGAATGAATGCATTTGAAACCGAACAAGGAATTACCATGGAAACAAGTGTAATTAAAGATTTCTGAATAAAATAATATGCTGTCTTTACAGATATTTAATGTTTACAGGTACAATACATATGTTAAATAGTAAAAATACAGTGTTATTTGGGAATTTCCATAAATTTCTGATTATGTTAGAGTGAAATTATGTTGTAGATGGCATATTGTATGTGGGTTCCCAAAATTTATCTTATCATGTTGAGAGTGAAACTGTTGTGTAGGATATTATGATATAGAAAGATTATCTGTACACTTAATTTTTTTAGAAATAGTTTGATGTTAATGTGCTATGATAAAAAAATAGTCATTGTATGTATTTGATAAATGCATACATGAAAGATTGCTTAAGAAATCTGATTATTTACTTTAAATATCTATTGATCATCTTTATTATTAGTGTTAATTTTTTAAAAATAATATTTATTTATGTCAAACAGTGTTTTTAAAGTTCAAAAGGTTCTTTCTTTATTTAAAAAAATATTCTAATATGGCCTTATGAATTCATGGCTACTCATTTATGAAAGAGAATCACGCATCGATAGGGTTAAAGGTCTCTTATAATGAAGTGATTAAATATCATAGAAATGTATTTTTAGAATATTAAAGACACAAAAAAAAATGGGTTATGAGCAAAAGCTGCTATTATCCCAAATATATTTTGAGATAGTTTGTTTATGTTAGTTACTTGTTTATTTATGAATGTACGTACTTGTGCTCATAGAATTTCATTAAAGAATAATGTTTGATTACCCTTTAAAAATTTCTCAAACATACATGAGGGGCCAGATTGACCTTAGGTCAACATGGGTGTGACAAGAATCTTGGCCTCAGGGTGGCCTTTGAGCGTTCCATCATCAGATTTTCAATTGGATGGACGGTTAAAAGTTGTACCAATCATGCCTAATAGGGTAGTGGTGGCTATGGTTGTTAAAGAGCCAAAGACACCAAAATGTATGGGTGCTGAACTGAGTTCAGAATCATGACTATATAAGCTATTGAGCTTAGATTGAAAATATTTTTTGTGTTTTCAATTTCATGCTCATAGTTTTGTAGTTAAGTAGAGATAAAAGGTGGTTGCTAGAGGGTTGCATTAGATCCTAAGATCTAGATGCAGTGCTCTCAGATCCAAAGCTCCTCACTGACGAAGGCCACAAGCCAGAAACTAGTCTGGGGATATTGGATGAGTAGGCATTAGATAGGGATTTTATGCACAAGCCTTCTGACATCCATTGATTACTCTGTTTAGCACAGGTGGCACTACTATATGGAGTTTTGCTTTGCTTTGTTTATTTGTTTTAAAGAGTTGTAGTGAGGAATAGATTGAAGGCTGTCCATTAAAGTATAAAGACTGGCTATCTTAATATATATCTGAGCACTTATTGCATATATGTGTGGAGATGGTAATCTGGACCAACTTATGATTGCTGGTTTAGCATGAAATACGTATATTGGTGATTATTTATCTTTTCAACATATATGTGTTCAGTGTATCAGTGTTATGAGATAGAGTGGAGAATGATGGGTGGTATGAAAGTCTGTGCTCATATACCCTATATATTACATATATAGACACAAGTATATAATAAGCCTGTGTTTCAAATATTACATAGTAGAGATGTCTTCCCATCCCTTGTATATGTATTAAATGGATTATGTCCTGTACTTGAAGGGTCAGATTGACCTTAGGTCAACATGGGTGTGACAAGAATCTTGGCCTCAGGGTGGCCTTTGAGCATTCCATCATCATATTTTCAATTGGATGGATGGTTGAAGAGTTGGAGTGAGGAGTAGATTGAAGCCCATCCATTAAAGTATAAAGATTGGCTATCTTAATATATATCTGAGCACTTATTGCATATATGTGTGGAGATGGTAAACTGGACCAACTGATGGTTGCTGGTTTAGCATGAAATACGGATATTGGTGATTATTAAATCTTTTCAATATATATGTGTTCAAGTGTATCAGTGCTATGAGATAAGTGGAGAGTGGTGTGAAAGTCTGTGCTCATATACCCTATATATTAATGATTTATTGTATATGAGCACAGACTTTCACACAACCCACCACTCTCCATTCTATCTCATAATACATTGACACCCTTGAACATATATATGTCGAAAAGATAAATAATCACCAATATACATATTTCATTCAAACCAGCAATCATCAATTGGCCCAGATTATCATCTCTACACAGATATGCAATAAGTGCTCAAATATATATAATGTACCGGTCGAAATTGTATGTTAACTCAACATGATTCACATCCTGGGTAAAAGTACCTCGAATCCAACCATATACAAGATCAAAGATAAAGAATACTTATGGATTCTGCCCTGTTTACCCACTCTCTAAATCTGCAAACTAATTAACATTTTTGAGGCAAGCAATTAATCTTTTCTACACTCCGTCCCACTAGCATCAATGGTAGAGCATGGATCTCAACTAATTCATATGTCTAACTCTACTTATTAACTTTAATTAGACTATCTATTTATTTAAATATAAAATGGTATGTGTATGACCTTGAGTCATCAGATAGCAGCACAATAATTAATTAGAAAATACTAATTTTAGAATGAAGAAATCGAGACGAACCACATATTTAAGAAAACATTTTATAATTTATCTAATATCTCTGCTTTTATTTCATATAAGTTAGTTAACACAAATTTCCATTCTGTTTTTTATTATGCCTCTGGCAAGAGAGTGGTATAGTTTTTATATATCATTTTTTTTTTTTTTAGTTTATATGCCAATCTAACAAATCTCACAATTATCGATTTGTGGAAGACGTCTGCCCAAGTCTGAGATATTGGAATGGATATTTTAAAGAGCGATTTTAAATATAATTTTATTATGATTGAATTTCTTTTAAGAGAGAAATGATAAACTCAAACTATAGGAACTGGTGTTGGAGAGAGTGACACATTTAAAATATAAATCGATCACGATATTCGCAAATAAAATTTCAAGATTTAAAAATACATAAATCAGTCAGATCACGGTCAATCCGCCATAATGTGCTCAGACAAAAGAAAGTGAACAAAGCCCAGAATTCGATATTACATTACTAGCATAGACTCAATTCACTTGACCCCATTCCTGTGATGCCAAGAAATTAAGAAAAGAATAGTCTGCACCATTGGCAAACCTAAAATATTTCAGGTGAAAGAAATGAAAATCACTGAGGCTAGCTAAGCTCCACTTACCCTGGGTCTTCCCATTCGACTCTCATATCCTGACAAGAAAATTGATGGCCAGTGAAATTATCACGTGGTCTAGTTATGATCTAGCAGTCACAAAAAACAAAAGACAAGTAATTAAGCAAAATACCAGCAAGGCAAAATACGAGTACTGGAGAATATATCTTAGCATTTAAATATAGAATTGAGCTGAGCTAAAGATTACACAAATGTTATACAGATTGACCAAAATCAGACAAACAAGAATAAAATAAGCATTAATTATTATTACGAATATTTGCCTCCCTTCAACACAAAATCCCACTAATATTTCAAATGACATTCTATTTCTCTCTTATTATTTAACACAAATCTAATTTTCTAAACCCCCTCCCTTTCAATCTTTAAAAATGAAATAATTTAACTAAATGAATTCTCATACTTGAATCTCATGTCTCCCCACAACTAAATCGTATACGCATAAATATAAAAAAAAATATAAAATGGTTTCATCTCGACAAAATAAAGGTTGCTCCAAAATCTTCAGAGCTAGAAAATTATTTATTTTTATTTACCGACAAACATTGGTCAGGAAATAGGCAGCAAAATATTTATTTGGATAAAGCTTTTGTCAAGATGGAATAAAAATTGGCATATATTCATTTCATTTAAGAAATTAATAACAATATTTTCTAAACTGCATTAGAAGGAAGTTTAGCAGTAAAAGGCATAATTTTAAAACAGATAGAAAGAGAGCAAAGACATTAGATTTTAAGTAACAGCAAGAGTAGTTTACAGACTATTAAATTGAATATTTTAAATTACATTTAAATTACGTTATGGGGATTACATTTTAGAAGGCATTAAAATTTAGCAGGGTTTACATTATTTGGTCACTGGAGTTTAGAAGAATAAATTAGGTGGTTAAAAATTACAAATTGGAAATATATTACCTAATTTATTATGAGTCCAAGTGGAAGTTGGAATCCCATGATGAAAACTGAATTTCCACACAGGCATAGCTAACTATGAATTGAATAAAAGAGTACAACAGTTCAGCAGTTCATTTTGATGAATTTTCTCCAGCATGAGGTATTGGATGATCATCTTTGGGACAGTGGGAGATGGTCAAGTTAAAAAAAACGGTCTACTCAACTCCCATGCTTTCAGACATTTTTTCAAAAATTTAACCGGCATAGGTTCATCAGCAATCGCTGACAAAAACTATGATTCCTGACTTCTATTGTTCTCTTTGGCTATTTATACCTTTTTTAACTGTTCTTGGGAAATTCCCTTTTTCATATGCTCCAGGCTAAGTGGCCAATGTTGGAATACCTAAAGTATATTGGTATTGTATTCTTGAGATCAACCTTCTGATAAACCCAATGATTTAATTGTTTCAAATCTATTTTTAAGTAAATGTAGATTTGCAGAATTTATATTTTCAAATTATCTTTTCTAATTTAATTTAACTTTAGCTTGAAAATCCATTACCATTTTGTTAATGGATTTTCTTTTGTTTGAACACTACGGAATGTTAGTAGGGTTTATCATGAAAGCAAATCTCCAGAACAAAATACTTAAAAAAATATCATATTAAAATTTTATATATTGATTTTTATAAAAGTTTCCGTCTGTAATTCTATATATATGTATTTGCATATATATCTATCTATCTGGGCCCTTCTAATATATATAATGAAACATTTTAATAGAAAATTTATACTTTAATAAACTATTTACTGGCCTAAAATTTAAATGTAGATAAAAATGGCAGACGAAAGTTTTACAGACATCGTAACATGCATGGATCAGGTTTGATCCTTGTCTAGTGATCTAGAAAGATGTGAAGCATGGATCTCGTCTACAGATACATCTGCTTCAATAATAAGATATCCAATCTTCATACTTTAATGGACAGGCTTCAATCCACTCCACACTCCTACTCTTCAACTGTCTGTCCAATTAAAAGTCTGATGATGGAATGCTCAAAGACCACCCTGAGGCAAGATTCTCATCACATCCATGTTGACCTAAAGTCAATCTGACCCCTCATCTAAAGGACATAATCCATTTAATACATATATGAGGGATGGGCAGACATCTCTACTATGTAATAACTGAAATACAGGCTTATTACATGCCTGTATCAATATATGTAATATACAGGGTATATGAGCACAGATTTTCACACAACCTACCACTCTCCATTCTATCTCATAACACATTGATACACTCAACAATCCTCCTAACAGTAATCATCCCATCTTTTGTACAAGAATACTGATATAAATCCTTTATCCAAATCTTCTGCACATCATACTACCTTTCTTACCCATCTTGTTGCCTGCCCTTTACTCATAACTGATTTAAATACTATTTTGTCTATTGTCTTACTATCCATAAATTGAAATCTACCGAATATTTTCATTTTGCTTTTTGTTTCTCATATAAAAACTTGACCATCCCATTTTTACTTGAACTACCTCCTTTGCTATCTACACATCTGCATTCAATGCATGTTTTCCTACTTCTCTTTGTACTTTTTTAAAATAATCTAACACCTCTTTATTAGCACATAGCTCATCATTTTTATAAGTTAATTCTGCTACTGTCACTCCCTTCCATGCAATTCTTGCTACATCATATTTATTATATGAAAACACTGTTAATTTCTTTAGCACTTCCTTTCTTTTATTGGCTTCTTTTATCAATATTTTTCTCCCATTCATCCAAGTAATTTCTCTGATTACTTAAGATGATTCCTAAATAGTACTTATTAACCACATTTAACTTTATATTCCCCAATAAAAATTCTTTCTCTAGCATTTGTCATCATATAATTTTTCTCCTAAACCTAGACAAAGTTACATTATATACCTATTTATGGATGCACCTGGTTTGAACCCTTTGGCACATTACTTAAAATAGGATGGAATATTTTGTATTTTAGAACCATATCACATTTGCACTAATATTAAGGAAAACAAAACAACCTTATGATTCTTTAGGTGTGCAAATAAAATTATCAAACTAACTAATCTTAGTTTTCTATATTTTAAGTACAAATAACTTCAGCCCTTGACAGATTGAATCTATGGCTTTGCTGTTGCCCATGGTCCAGAATACAGATGAATATTTGGAGCTTTTCATGGTTCTGCTATACAAATAACCATGCTGGGCCAGTCCTGCTAATAGGTAGTCCCTTGACAACCATAATATGCAGCTTTACAATTAATTTGATTGCATCTAATTCTATAGACAATCTGGTTGACTGACTTGATGGGCAGTCTATCCTTAGAATTGTTGAGTAGATTGTTTAATGAAGGGAGAGACAAGGACTGAAGTTGTCTATACAAAAATGGACGATGGAAAACAAAGGGGGCTTGGATGATAGCTAAAGATAGATTTGCCATAAACAAAAAAAGAGTCTAGCATCCCCCTATCAAATAAGTGGACATTATGAAGAAATTTAAATGTTGTTGAGTAATAAAACAACAAATTTAAATAAATTTAAATAATAAATAAAGATATCAAGCATATTTAATGACTAGGAACACTAAAGAAATGAATGAGCTATGAATATGATGAGTAATACATTGAAAGCATGCTAAACATGAATAAAAGTGTTTAGATAAAATATTTGGACCTTTACTGTATAAATGCCTGAAAATTTATATTGGCAATAAGGGAAACTATTATTAATCATTTCTTATTACACTAGAAATTATTATTTTTTAAATCTTAAATTTAGTAAGAACCTAAAGATAATCTTATATTTCTAAACACTACAATTAATACTCTTAAATTTCAAATGTGTCATTATAGATATTGAAAAAAAAAACTTGGAATGAAATCCAAATTAAAATCAATAAGCATATTTTTATTTTTACAGCTATACATCCAAAATGTAATTTTTAGAATAATCATTAAAAAACAGTCAATATTTAGACAAT
This sequence comes from Epiperipatus broadwayi, assembly GCA_028023455.1. Classification (NCBI taxonomy): domain Eukaryota; kingdom Metazoa; phylum Onychophora; class Udeonychophora; order Euonychophora; family Peripatidae; genus Epiperipatus; species Epiperipatus broadwayi. The sequence goes on from JAQFVV010006292.1 coordinate 1,872,766, forward strand.
TGCAATATCAATAACAATCAACAATTTCAAATAATAAATGAATAGAATGAAGACATATATAAAATATCATGATAACATAGAAGGTTCTATCTAATTTACATAGTTCCAAAACAAGCAGATGAAAATTTGAATTTCTCACATTTAATTCTAGCATAACTTATGCCTACTATATATATATCGATACAAAACATCTTAGAATATTACATGACTTCTCTGACATTTGAAATCTACTTTAACATCAGTAATAACATTTGCATCACTGTATTCTAGCACCATTTATAAAGATATGACTAATTAGTATTCTCTCTGCAGCCATCAATAGACATCAGACATCACTCCCAAACTAATTTCTAACTATTGGTTTCTTTTGATGAAGGTATAAGAAAGAAATTTATCTAATTACTTTCATTACTATTTTGCTATGCAAATAATGATTTGAAATATTCAAATAATAAAGTTTTTGACCAGGATAATTTATATGTATGGCTACCTAGCTCTGACATTAAATAAGCAGTTATTTATTTACTTTGCTAACTTCAGATATAAACTGCCTATAATAATCATTTTAAAACTTATTAATGATTTGCTCAGATTTATTTATTTTCCGAAAAATTTTTGGCAGAAAGAATATGAACTTGTCAGTCATAAGTGTGATTACTTGTTATCTAATCCTTAAAAACATTTGAATCATATTCCTTATTATCCTTCTTAAATGATTATGTGCTTATCATTATCGGAAAGTGAAATGAAATAATGAGTGACGATAATATATAAATACATTTCACTTTACTTAGAAAAAAAAAAAAACATCGATTAATTTTTATATAATAGCATTGAAAATGCGCGTTCAGTCGAATAGATTGCAAATCAATATTTATTAAAAAATGTAAAAAGAAAAAAAAAGAAAAATTATTTTAAAAATGTAAACTATACAATGAGGAACTAAAGCTGTTAATAAACGGCCATGGCTTCAAAATCTCACAGTAATAAAGAAAACAAAAAAAGTAAGTAAAATTTTGGAGACAGTCTTATAAGTTATAAATTAAAAATATGCAAGGTAAAAATATTTATGCAGTAATATATAAACATAAATTCTCTGCCTAGTGTAATTAACGACTAAGACATAATATTTCATAACCGTTGGTGATAGTTTGTCAATATTTGCCATTTTCTTAACACAATATATTTAGTATCTCAATTTTTGATGCTACATCAGAAACATAAATTTGTATTTTCATCATTAAGATGCATGTATAGTGGCAAAATTAATATCTGAAGTATATGCCAATCACAATACTTTAAAGATAGCTACGTCTTGCGTAGTTTAAGGCAATGGCGGACCTTAGAACTAAACTCCATTCTGCCATTTCATTATTTATACTTTATATGAATCACCCACAAAATTATTTTATCTAAAGACTATTATATCAGTAATTGAAAACACCGGTAAGTGCTAGTTATCAATTTGACTTATTTAAAAGCAATCTAAAAATTCTATGTAGAGAGAAAAAAACATCTGTCTAAGAAACGAAATTATACATGAAACATCAAATATATGAGTGCCACCAAATAGTAATTATCAGTTTGATTTAAAAGAAGGCTTAAATTTTACCCAGAGATAATAAAAAAACAAAAAACGTTGTGATGTGATGCACTGTGACTTCTCCTTATACAGAGTCAGGAATCTCTCAGCAACTATGCCCAGAGAAAGCTGTTAGCCACTTTAATTCCATTTCCATTCCCTGTGCTAAGTATTCCCATATTCTTCTCTATCCTGCTCTATCCCATTTCCACAACATAATCTTTGTCAACACCAAGGCCTTTATATCTAAATTCCTCTTATCTTTTCCCAAATCCAGCATAAAAACCAATAACCCATATTCTGTATAATCACTTTGTTTATATTTATTGTTCCACAACTTCATTATTTATACCCTTTCAGATTTCAGACATTTACATTCAATTAACAGATGACTAATATTTTCTATGCCTTCTTTACACAACTTGCAGACTAAATCACCCGTACATTTTTCCATTTATGTGTATATTCCTTTTTGCTAAAGATCCCATTTGAACCTTAAACAGTAAACTACTTTCCTTGCTATTATCATAAATTAACTTGCACCCAATATTCTGTTTACTTCTATATATATTTAAACTCTTTTTACTCTCCATACTAGTTCTCCATCTCTCCAACTCCCTATTCTTTATTAATGCATCTATTCTTCTATCCCATTCCTTACCACTATAACACTCAACAATTCTCCTAACACAATCATCCCACCTTTTGTATAAGTATACTGACATAAATTCTTTATCCAAATCTTCTGCATATCACATTACCTTTCTCACCCATCTTGTTGCCTGCCCTTTATTCATAACCCAATTAAATACTATTTTGGCTATTCTTTTATTATCCATAAACTGCAATCTACTGAACATTTTCATTTTGCTTTTTGCATCTCTCATATAAAAACTTGACCATCCCATTTCTCCTTGAATTGCCTCCTTTGCCATCCACACATCTGCATCTAATGCATGTCTTCCTACTTCTCTTTGTACTTTTTCTAAGTAATCTAATACCCCTTTACTAACACATAACACATCATTACCATATGTTAACCCTGCTACTGCCACTCCCTTCCATACAATTCTAGCTACATCATATTTATTATATGAAAACACTGTTAATTTCTTTATCAATCCCTTTCTTTTCTTTGCTTCATTTATCAATTTTTTCTCCCATTCATCCAAGCAATTTCTCTGATTACTTAAGACGATTCCCAAATAGTTATATCTATTCACCACACTTAACTTTATATCCCCCAATAAAAATTCTTTGTCTTCTCTTTCCCCAGTATTAATCATCATTACTTTTGATTTTTCTTCACTAAATTTAATCCCCATCTCTTCACCCACCCTTGCGCATGTCCTCAGCATAACTTCCATATCTTCCCTTCCTTTCTGCACACAAAAAGACATCATCCACAAATAAAAGACCTGACAATGTATATACTCTCTTGCCACCTATTAATGGTATCTCTACCCCTCTTCCTAGTCTTTCTATTGCTCTCTCCATTTCTCTCAAATACAACAAAAACAAAATAGGTGACATAGGGCATTCTTGCCTTAGTCCCACCCCATTTTTAACTTTAACTGATTCTATACTCCCTAATTGATACGTATAGTAATTATTTTCATATAATTTCTTAATAATATCCACTAAAGCTCCATCCATTCCCAAATTTACTAAACTTACCCATAATCTATTTCTATTTACTCTATCATATGCCTTCTCTATATCTATAAAAACCATATATAACTGTCTACCTGTATTCCTACTCATATCCATAAGTTGTGTAACTACAAATAAACTATCTCCTATATGCCTATCTGATTGAAAACCTCCTTGCATTTCTCCCACTATATTATTTTCTTCCATCCATTTTGCAACCCTTCCAGCCACCATATATGAGAAAACTTTATATAGCACTGATGTTACCACTATCAGTCTATAATTGTTTAACTTTCTATGATCCTTACCCTTTCCTTTAAATAGTAGCCTTACTCTTGTATTACTCCAACTACCCGGAAAATCTCTCTTCTGTGCCATCTTATTAAAACATGATAATAGTTTTAATTTTGCCCTATGCCCTAAATTCATTACCATCTCTGCTGCCCATCCATCCAAACCTCTTGCCTTTCCACTTTTCAATTTCTTACCTGCCTCATTCAGTTCATTTTCTGTAAACCTAATATTCCCATTACTATATGCTTTCATGTTTGCTATCACTCTGTCCTTCACATCTAACATCTTTTCTATATCCATTACATACTTATTTAAGATTGTCTCTAATTCTTCTCTAGAGCTACACTCTATTCCCTCATCATCTAGTAATACTATTTCTCTCTCCCCTACATTCCTTCTTTTAATGTATTTCCAAAATTTTTTACTCCCATCTCTTCCACTTTTATTAATATCCTCCAACAATTTACTATTCAATTTCATTCTCTCTATATAATTATCTATTTTAGCCAACTTCTTTTTTTCTAAGTACTTTTCCCATTTAGCATTAACATCTTTTTCACTTTCTTTGTTCTTAATAGCACACTTATATTCTCTGCATGCTTTTTCCCTCTCTTTTACACTTTTACTAACTCTCACTTTCCTATTACTTTTATTCTTCTGAATATTCTCACCTAAAACCCTATTTGCCACTTTTTTCTATTTCATCACACCAGTCCTTATACTCACCCCCAACCAACTCTTCCATGTTTTTTTCAACTTTTATTTAATACTCTTCTAACTTATTGTTATCATTCACTCTCCATCCACACCTTTCAGTATTCTTTTTACTTTTATTACTATTTCCCATCACATTACTAACCATTTCTATTATAAAGAAATTATAATCATTATTACATACTCTTTCTTCATTATCAAACCCTTTAATTTTCTGTACTTTATTCATTCCATCTTTCTCTACTAATACATAATCTATTGTGTGAAATATATTATTTCTAGACCATAAATATTTGCTAAATTTCCAATGCTCAAATTCACTCTCTGATAAGAATTCTTCAAAAACTGATCATTTTTATTACCTATGCCATAAATTTCTTCAATATGCCCATTCACATTGTATGTTGAACATCACGAGCACCATCTAATCCTCCAATTTTTTTTCACATGGCAAATATACACACATGGTCACTATTATAATATACAAAATGAGCACATGCACACACACATATATATTACTACAAATTTTGAATTACAAATGCCAACCTTCCTGCACTCACATCTTTGATACCATCCATTTTATATATAGGTTAAATTATTCACAAGCACAATTTGAATCTATTTTTCTATGTGTGCTAATGTTTTCTTCATGTAATTTAAATATTGAGATGATATAATAGATGACATCGATGAGCTTTTCAAATTATGAAAATTATCATAAGTGAAGATTAGATTTTATTGCTTGATCATAATACCCTATTGCCTAAATACCCTATTGCCTAGTTACCTTGGAGAGAAAGATATCACACACATGTACATGGCATAGAGATTAGTCTACTTTGGTAGTTCTTAATTTTCCACCCAAAGTTAATATTTTTATTATTTATAAAAAATATAGTAATGCTTTCCAATTGACCTGAAAATAATACATATAGACGTATTATATAAACTAATGTGGAAGCACTGAAAAAAACCCAGTGAATTATATTTACACCAACTATCAGTAAATGTAAATATACATGGGTCTCATTTTATGTGGTAGATAGGTTCTACAGAAAACCCACATTAAAAAAAAATTGCACAAAAATTGAATTAAATTACCTTGAAAAATGGGGGATAGGTTCTGTAATTTTCAGAAATTGCATAAAAGCAAAGTAACAAGAAAAAATTATTTTAAAATTCACATTACAAAAATAAGGAAATAAAGTATGACTAATAAAAAATATCAAATATTTCAAAAAAATTGATATAAGACAAACTTTTTTTACTTTTTTTTTTATTAACTACAGTATTTAATTTTACATTTTTTCATATATATTTTAATTATTATCGCTATTTGACAATATGCAGTTTGTTTGGAAACTGGTAAGAAATCAGATTCGTCACAAGAGGAAGTACAACTAGTGCCACTTTCATGTGCTGAGTTAATGGTTTCTGTTGACAATGTAATCGGTGATTAAACTTTGAGATGATGATTTTACTAATTGTTTATAAAACTTGCGATATCTAGACATATAACTAATTTAGCTCTCATTGGAATTTAAGAGGTTGTTCATTGCAGCAAACTCTCTCAGATTTCAGCATTTTCTGAGTTTTTTGTTGTCTCACACATCAACATAAAATCTACGATTAAATGATTAATACTTATCAGAAAATAATAAATTTATCTTCATTTGATAGATATTTGTGTTTACTACTGAAATAAATTTTAAATGTTCACATTTTGTTTCTATATTAAAAAAATGAAATTGCAATCAAAACAAAAAGATTATACATTATCATTAGAAAGATTATTTTCAGTTTAAAAAACTTTATTATTTATTTTAAAAATCTAAAAGAATATTTATTTCTGTTATATCTAACAAAATAAGTTTTAAAAGTTTAAAATTTTTGAATATTTATTACAATATTTTTATACTCATAAGTATAAATCTATTATTATTATTTACTCATAAATGTAAGTAGGTTATTTACGTAAAAGCTAAGATTCTAAATACAGTTTCAGGCCATATTCACGTTAGCTGCTAATATAACATTATACTTTTGGAAAAAAAAAGTATTTCAAGTCAAAATAAGTTATTAATAATTTAAATTTCTTGATATCTAATAAATATAGTGAAATATGAACTTCTTTATCACATAAAAGAAAACCCACACAAAAAGATATTAAAAAGAAACATGAATTGCATAACTTCAAAATCACATTTAAAAAATCTGCATAAAATGAGACCCAGGCATATAGAATGAGCCTACCTACAGTTATCTTTGATCTTATATAAGTATACTATTTACACCATATATTCCATTCAAGTGATTTGTGGCTTGGAATTTATAAGAAGTTCGAACACTTTCCCCAAAGTTTGCCCTTCTACCACTGGCTAATATTCCATTAATAATATTAAATATTGAAATAATTACTTTATAATGAATCTTGCTAAGATAATAATTTTGTTAAAATGAAAGATATGAGAGGGTAAATCGGTGATTCTAATGATTAAGTCTTTAAGTACTTGATCACAAAGTCCTTTGCCAGTAGACTGCTTGGTTTCAGAAATTCTGATTTTTAGTGTTAACATATACCTATATTATAGAATAGTAGTGTGTCATAGTGTTAAAACTCATCTGATGCGACCTGATCTGGAATTTGAATCCCCCCCCCCCCCAAAAAAAAAATAAAACTTGGAATTTTTTTCAATTCCAACAATTCAGTATGCAATCGATATTGTTTAATAAATGGATATTTGGCTCTTCTTAGTTTGAAAAGTGTTATATACATGAGTAAAATTTGTTTACCAGGTGTATATGCATCTACAATAATTTAATGAAAACAAAACACCAACTAGAGAAATAAAAACAAGTTTATTCACGATATGTATGTGTATGCTTAAATGCACATACATATATAGATATAAAATTAATAAGAAAATCTAATAAGTTTAATAAATTAAAGAATTTTAAAAGACTGATTCTTTTAAAATAGTAAGTAAAAGATTTTAAGCCAATAAACATCACACGAGTAGCAAGCAATATGTATAGAGTTTTGGGCGAGTTTTGCCTGTTTTAATAAGTAAAAGATTTATAACTTTTAAGATTAGAAAAAGATTATTTTCTAAAAAGTAATAATAGACTAATTAATGAGAGTAGAATACGTTGTCATTAATGAAATAAAACATTTAAAGGAATTAGTAACTTGAATTCCTTTATAAGATAAACTAAAAAATAACTCATTAATTAAAACCAGAGAGATAACTATTTAAATTCTTGTATGGAGCAGTAAATGAAGAATCGCTGAGTGGAGTACGAGCCAATCAACTTCAGGGATGGAAATAATTAATGCCTCAGTACGAATTGGATCAAGAAGACTTCACTTGATTCTTGGAACTTCACCTGTGCGAACTGACATATATATTGGAGCAGATCGTCTTATTATGTAAAATAATCTCATGTATGTAAATAGTTAAAATGCTATTAATGATTGTTCATTAAATTATCTAAATATTAACTGGGTGCACCTATTAACTGTTTAGTAGTGATTTGTATTTGTGGGAAGTGCCCTCTTAGATCAATTAGACATAGCAAATCACTTGCTAATAATGTAAATAATAATAAAATAAAATGAGCGAAACCACTTTAACTTCTTTAAGCGATTCCAATAATTAGTTGCATGATAAACTGTTTGTATGCACATTTATTATATACAAGTCCAATTATCTGTGTGTATCCATTTACTTTGGTTTTAACATACAGACATTCTAAATTTATTTTTAATATCACCAATAATCTGTGTGTATCCATTTACTTTGACTTTAACATACAGACATTCTAACCTTATTTCTAATATCAGTTGTATCCATTTACTTTGGTTTTAACATACAGACATTTTAACCTTATTTCTAATATTACCAATTATCTGTGTGTATATAGACATTCTAACCTTATTTCTAATATCTGTCAAGACTGATATTAGAAATAAGATTAGAATGTCTATGTTAAAACCAAAGTAAATGGATACACACAGATAATTTGACTTATAGATAATGTGTGCGTATGGACAATTTATCATGTGGTTAATTATTGGAATTGCTTAAAGAAGCTAAAGTAATTTCACTCATTTTATTTAATTATTCTTTATATTATTAGCAAGTGAATAAACTTGTTTTTATTATTATAGTTAGTGTTTTGTTTTCATTAAATTAGCATATATAACTGGTAAACATAAAATTTACCCCAATATATAGCAGAATGGTGCAGGTTGACAGTAAAATAAAGCAAGTCAACAGTGAAATAACGGTAGTCATTAGTTTATGAAATAAGAACCTGTTTAAATTATTGTTGATAAATAATGGCAATGTGGAACTATTGCATTCATGAGTTTTATATTAACAACACGTTCTGGAAAGTTTATGTTGATCACACTGAGTGTTATGTACTAATAAATAAAATTGAAGACAATAGAGAATAGCTATGCTTTGGTTATTTGCAGGCAAGGATGTTTTACAGATCACAAAACAATTGTATGACCCAAAATCTCCTGAGGACATTCCATATCAAAAGTTAAAAGAGAAATTAAATTCATATTTTCAGCTGGAAACTTTGAAATGGGTATCTCAGCTGCATTTTGGAATGAGAAGGCAATTACCTCCTGAGCAGTAAATAGACTATGATATAGCACTTTGAGTTTGAAAAACAATGCCAATTTGTCTCCAAGTTAGAAGACATATTGCTTGACCAATTATTGTTTGGAATGTCTGATCATAGCATGAGGAGAACTTTGCCAAGTGAGCCAAATCTGAATTATAAGATAGACCTCAGAAAATGTGTGGTACAAAAAGTAATGTTAGAAGAAGCATCAGAATTTCAGATTTCAGTCAGAATGCAAAATAATTCAATTACTATAAATAAAGCACAAACTGTAGCTTTGAGTTTGAAAATGGCAAAGGAAAGTTTGATCTTATTGCTGCAATGCAGAAGGCCTTATTGAGAAATTTTGTAAATTTAAAATGAAGAAATGTGATGTTTATAAAACCAAAGGATATATAGTTTATGTCTCCAGCAACAAAAACAAGACTAGTGAAATGCAGCTAAGTCCAGACTTTAAATTGCAGGGATGTAGATTAAGAAACAAAATAATCTGTTAACAAGATTAATGACACAGATGATGACCATATTGTGTTAGACATTACTGTTTGTGAAAGTAAAATTACAATGGAAATGAATTGCGGTGTTGGTCTTTATGTGTTGTCATATAAAAATTGGATAAAAATTAATAGCAGGAATAAAAGAAAATACACATTTCAAAATATGCAAGTATTGTCCATAGATGTGAATGGAAACAGAATTGACATATGTGGCTGCTGAATTGCTAATGATCAGTACTCATCTGGGACTTTATAAGTGCAACAAGTTGATTTACAAGATTACAGTTGCTCCAAACATGTTTCAAACAAAAATGAATGATTTATTACAAGGCATGGAAAGAATTATTTCTTATTTAGATGACATTTTAATAACTTCTCAAACAGAAAATGAATTGGAAATACATGTTGAATGTTTGTGCGAGACAAAGTTGAAGCTAAAATTAATCTTTCTAAATGTATATGGGCTGTGAATGAAATTAAATTTCTGGACCATGTTATAAAAGAAAGTAAAATCTCTATCATGGAAAAAGTTAAAGTTATTAAAAAAGTTCCAAAGCCTAGGAATGTAAAAGATTTGCAGGCTTTTTTAGGATTACTCAACTTTTTTGAAAGTTTCTTGAGAGGGAAGTCACACATCCTTACATCATTGTATGAGCTACTAAGTAAAGGAATGCACTGAAAATGGACTAAAGAGCATGATTTATCTTTCCATAAAGCAAAAGATTTATTAATGCCTAAGCAGCTTCTTGTAAATTATAACAGTGTTCAGGAAGTGATTATTACATTTGTTGTTTTGGATTTCATAATAGGAGATGTCATTCTGCATCACTGTTATGAAAAATGCCTTGTTGTATATGCCTTGAGGGTGTTAACAGCTGCTGAAGAAAAATTATAGTCAACTTGACAAAGAAGCACTGGCTATAATATTTGCTGTTAAAAAGTATTTTCAGTATGTGTATGGACATAAATTCTTTGTTTATTTGAATCATCATCAATTACTGGAAATTTTTGGACATGATAAGCAAATTCCCAAACATGCTAGTTAATGTTTGATTCATTGGATCTAATTTGTTAGAAGCATATGATTACATATTAATTTACAAGTCTGGAAAATAAATTACTCATGCTGATGCTTTATCGTGTTTGCCAGATGCTTCTGAATTCCAGAAAAAATGTATAAAAATAAATTACATTGATATTTGGAAACAAAAGACTGTAAATAGTTTCAAGATTGAAAAATAGACTAATAATGATCCTGGATATAAAAAGCTTGAAAAATTGGATTCAATTTGGAATTAATAGTCAACCAAATTGGAATGCTCATGAAAACCTATCTATGTGTAGTGGTTGTACTATAAGGATGGATTGAGTGATCATATCATCAGAATGTTTGAAGGAAGTACTGAGTTTGCTACACCAAGGACCTTCAAGCATAGGATAAATGAAATTGTTCATTTGTTCATATATTTAGTGATCTAATTTGAAGGACATTGAACAAACAGTTAAAAACTATGTTGAATGCCACTCAATTTTACTGATATATCTGCCAAGATTTATGATTCATAGGCAAAAGCAACATCAACATGGCAACACATACATTTGGACCATGCAGGTCCAATGAATGGATATATTTTCCTAGTTGCAATTGATTCTTATTCAAAATTGGCAGAATATAAGCAAGATAAAATCACAGGCACAGAGTATTCTATTTGTGCCTTAAAGAGATCTTTGCAGGTCAAGGTTTTCCAGAAACAATAGTATCAGACAATGGGACAGGATTTACAGTGCAAGATTATCCAGGAATTTTTATCCAATAAAGGAATAAAACACATAATCACTATCCCTTATCATCCACAATCACATGGTTTAGCTGAAAAAGCAATGCAACATTTGAAAGCAACACTGGATAAAACATCTCATAAAGACATACATGAAGCTTTGGTTTATGCAATATTTATCAACATTTCACTCCTAGTGTGTTAACAACGAAAACACCAGCTGAACTGTTGCTGCATAGTGTCACACACACAACAAAGGTGTTACTGATAAAAAAGTTATTGTGAAAAATAATTTTGATATTGAAAAGTTTAAAATAGGTGATCTAGTGTGGAGTCGTGATATTTAAAAAAAGAAATGGTTTCCTGCTGTTATCATAGAAGTTCTCTCTAAGTATATTCGAGTAGTTAAACTGAATAATGGGAAAATTCTGAAGAGACACAGCAATCATTTATGATTTAGGCAGAATGAAATAATAAATACAGATTATGCTCAAATTACGTTATCCAATAAACTGCAGACTTTTAATGAAAAAGAGGAGCATGCTCGGATCTCTTCAGAATTACAAAACAAAACAATGCCCATAGCTAATCAGTGATGTGGGAATAAGTACACAGACAGTTGATCTGATGATGCAACTGTAGTGTTTTGTAAAATGGCAGACATGTTTGTGCACTCCAGAAAAAACTAGAATTTATTCATAAGGCTGTTTTTAGATCGTGCTCTGATAGCTGAGGAATTTAATTAGTGCATTGACGTAATGGCGAACGACAATTCCTAGAAATATTTGCTAATTACAAATGTTTCTAGATAAGAGATGTTACCTTATTGGTCAGTGCATTGATTGATCGTTGCAGTTGTCAGAGAGTGATAAGAAGACTGGGTAACATCTAGCAGTGTAACATAGAGAGCAGTAGAGAGCAGTCAAGCAGTATTGAGTAAGCAGTATTTAAATAGAGATATCTCGCATCAGTACTGGTGGTTAATGATCAGCGCCCAGTGGAAATGTAGTTCACAGGTGTAGCTGAAAGAGACCGCAGTGGAGATATTGAGAGCATTCGTTGGAGAGCTTCGTTGCAGACCAATTCGTTGGAGAGCTTCGTTGCAGACCAATTCGTTTGGAGAGCTTCATGGCAGACCAATTTGTTGGAGAGCATTCATTGAAGACCAGTTCGTTGGAGAGCTTCATTGCAGACCGATTCGTTGGAGAGCACTCATTGGAAATGAACAGCGTGGGAATTGTATAACGTTATTGGCTGACTGCACAGTATGACTTGCAGATATAACATTGGCACAGTTGTAAGTGCGGATATAACATTGGCGCAGTCGCATTTGGAACCTGGGAGTAGCGAATACATTGAACTACAAGTTTAGCTGTAGACAGAGAAACCGGGTGAAAATGTCAATCCCAATTAGTAACGTTAACAACGAAAGTGAAAAGTTTGGAAATAAAATGCTTGCACAGTCACCATTGAAGGTTACTGGTGAAAAAGTTTCGGCGGCAGAGTTAAATCGTACATTTCTTAGTGAAATTACAGGAAAGTAGGAATAGCAACAAGGGTTTTTCTTGAGTGAAGGGAGGTGTGTAGTGTTTTGTAAAATGGCAGACATGTTTGTGCACTCCAGAAAAAAACTAGAATTTATTCGTAAGGCTGTTTTTAGATTGCGCTCTGATAGCTGAGGAATTTAATTAGTGCATTGACGTAATGGCGATCGACAATTCCTAGAAATATTTGCTAATTACAAATGTTTCTAGATAAGAGATGTTACCTTATTGGTCAGTGCATTGATTGATTGTTGCAGTTGTCAGAGAGCGATAAGAAGACTGGGTAACATCTAGCAGTGTAACATAGAGAGCAGTAGAGAGCAGTCAAGCAGTATTGAGTAAGCAGTATTTAAGTAGAGATATCTCGCGTCAGTGCTGGTGGTTAATGATCAGCGCCCAGTGGAAATGTAGTTCACAGGTGTAGCTGAAAGAGACCGCAGCGGAGATATTGAGAGCATTCGTTGGAGAGCTTCATTGCAGACCAATTCGTTGGAGAGCTTCATTGCAGACCAATTCGTTTGGAGAGCTTCGTGGCAGACCAATTCGTTGGAGAGCATTCGTTGCAGACCAATTCAGCGGACAGATTGCAGACCAATTCGTTGGAGAGCTTCATTGCAGACCAATTCATTGGAGAGCATTCACTGCAGACCAATTAGTTGGAGAGCTTCATTGCAGACCGATTCGTTGGAGAGCACTCATTGGAAACGAACAGCGTGGGAATTGTATAACGTTATTGGCTGACCGCACAGTATGACTTGCAGATATAACATTGGCACAATCGTAAGTGTGGATATAACAGCAACCAGATCCAGTGGATGTAATGGATAATCAAGAGGAAGAAAGAGATTTACCACCCACCAGACCCTCCAGAGTTCGATAACAACCATATGCAAGATTATTTTTTATAGCTAGGAAGAGTATTTTCTAGAGTGGAGACGAAATGGACTGTTCTGTGCGTTATATGTATATTTATTGTAAATAAAGTTTAATAAAATCTTGTATTATATATACAGACAGTACATTAAAATAAAATTAGCATAAAGCTGAAAATCCGAGTTTGATACTGAGCAAGGTCAATATATTTAAATGAGCCCTACTAAACTGCATAAATAAAACCGGATACGTTTTAGCAGCGGCAGAACAGCACTTATACAATCGTGTGAACAGCAATTGTCCACCTTGTACGCCGAAAATACAATGTGTACGCTAATCATTGTAGAAGTCAGTGAAATGGACTATTGTATAAGTGTTGTTCTGTCACTGCTAAAACGTATCTTGTTATATTTACACAGTTCAGAATGCTAGTAGGGCTTATTTAAATATACTGACCTTGCTCAATATCAAATCTGAATTTTCAGCTTTATGCTAATTTTCTAGAGTACCTATAATAATTTTAATGCATTTTTTGTAATTTATTAAACATATAACGCACTGAACAGTCCAAGAATAAACAAAAAAACATTCAAACTTTCATTATCTAAAAATTAAAAAATTTGGTCTGTAGTGCTCTCTCCATTTTTTTCTATGGGGTAGAGCAAAGATTAGGGACTGCTGTAATGATTTTTATCTTGTAGTCGACTTTTTAATTAGTGTTTTTCTTAGGTTAATTATAACAACCATAAATTATAATTTAAAATCTAATTAATTAAATTTAAGTATATAAAATAAAAATGCTTATTTTATATATTTATAAGGAATAAATTAAAATTATTTTTTTTAACAAAGAACATTTTTACTACCTTATTAAATTTAGTAATATTAATTTAAAGTAAACACCCACTTATATAGTACAGTTTTTTCGGCTGTAATATAGTTTTGTCATATATACGTGATATTTTTCTAATCTGATTTTTTTCATAAACTATTTTTTTATTATTATTAATGTAATGATTTATTATTGTTACAAATGTTTATGAGTGATGCATTGGTACAAAAGTAGTAATAAAGATTGTCCATTGTCTAAAAATAGGCTTGGCATCTTTCCTATGTGACGATTGTATTTTATAAAAGTTCAACCTTGCAATCACTGCTCGTTCAGCTTTTCTTTTGTTTATTAGCTAATTGTTTTTGAATGTCTCCGTCTATGTTGCTCTAGCTACTATTAATGCTAAAATCTACATAGTTACTGTCATATTTGTTGGCGCCAGATTGTCCTCTTTCATATTTTATTTATTTAGATCAATCATTTCCCATGTCAGCCTGAACATTTACTCTTTACATATTTATTTTACACACTAATATAAACATTATAATACGAATTTTAAATCAATTAAAATAATTAATAATTGAGTGGTTTATTGCTTGGGAGTTTACAAAAAATATGAGTAACCGGTTTGTGAATCTATAATTTTAGCTTGGAAATTAAACAGCTACACACTTTTAATCTCATGATAAATTTGCAAATGCTTCAAGGTATTTTCTAAATAATACCGACAATAAAATGCAATACATTTTTAAACAAATAAATTTAAAAATATATAGATTAAAAAACATTAATAAACAATATACAGGTCACATTAATATGACTTTTGAGAAAATCGGAGCAATTTTACAAATCATAAGTAGATAATAGTTGTATTAATTTAAATTATAAGTGAAATAATGCTTAAAGCTAAATGGGATAATA
The DNA here is from genome assembly GCA_028023455.1 of Epiperipatus broadwayi. Classification (NCBI taxonomy): domain Eukaryota; kingdom Metazoa; phylum Onychophora; class Udeonychophora; order Euonychophora; family Peripatidae; genus Epiperipatus; species Epiperipatus broadwayi. The sequence goes on from JAQFVV010006292.1 coordinate 1,888,095, forward strand.
TGTAACCATTAGAAACCATAACCACCTAAACATACCAATATAGATAGTAATCAATATTTCTCACTGTTGTCAGGGCAACCTCTCCTTTTAATAATAAGAGTGGAAATCCACTCTTACTAATGGTCCAATGAATATATATGGACACGTAAGGATTGCAACTTAACCACAGAGATTGAAATATTGATACAATGAAGCTTAAATAAACCTCTTTAAACATGAAATAAACATGTCCATGTAATGAAGACTAATAAATAGTCAATTATAACATTACAAACTGCAATACTTTTAAATTGCTCATACTAGTACCTTTGTAGTGTGTATAACTTCTGAGGCTTATTAAAATTATAATGAAGATCAAGACAAACCAGTCAAATTCCTACAAGGCTAATAATTCACTGAAATTTTTCTCAATTACTTTTTTTGATGCTTCAAGTATTCTTGAAGCTTTTGAAGTTAAAGAGGAAAAAAAGATTCATTTGCTTTGCAATTACTTTATATCTTATCAGTTTTTTCCTTCTGAAGTATTAATGTCCAACTGACAAATGTGATATAATCTAACAAAAGTTTTAATTAGCTTAAGTCTAAGTTAATGTATAACTCAATAATTATATAAAAATTTGACATTAATTAAATTCCACTTATTTTCTGAAATATTTCAAATCTAGGCAACACTAATTTACTTGCTTTCATGAAACTTAAAACAGGCAAAACTCTCCATACAGTAGTGCCACTCAATGCAAGCCAGAGTAATCAATGAATGCCAGAAGGCTTGTGCATAAAATCCCTATCTAGTGCCTACTCATCCAATATCCCCAGACTAGTTTCTAGCTTGTGGCTTTTACCAGTGAGAAACTTTGGATATGAGAGTACTGCACCTAGATCTTAGGATCTAGTGCAACCCTTTAGCAGCCATCTTTTACTTCTACTTAACCACCAATTAGAAGAAATATAGTTTGTTTGGAAATAGGCATTAAATATTTTAAAAATTTTCATCTAAACTGATAAGTTTAAATTTTTTCTGACAGTTGTTGAAACAGCACATGAGTTCTTCCTAAAAACCTATGTAAAATCAATATTTCAGATGTAAATGAATATTAATCATCTGTCTCATATTTGAATTGTATAATATTAAAAGTCTTGTATTTTTCAACCAATTTAATTAAATATCATAGGCAAATAGATTATTCATAAACTTATGATGATATTTGACCTTGTAAATGCAATTTATTTTTACTTCACTTTCATCACTAAATAATTCATTGCAATGCAGTTTTAATAACATTTTCCCATTGGTATCCATTTTCTTGCACTAACAATATATAAGGGTGATAATAAGAATAATTTCAAGAATTGTTTTAATTCACAGAAACAAGTTTTATCAAATTGAATCTATTGTTTTTAATTCATTGTGTTTTATTTCTATATTGGTTATCATTTGTTTCCTAATAATTTAATAGTCTATTAATTTTGAGTGAAGAATTAGTCAATAACTAATTGCAATAAAACTATTCCATTTTTTAAAATGCTTTTTTATTGACTTGTACTATCTATGTTTTTGCCATGATGCCCATTTTTAAACCATTAAACATCACATGGCACTACTATATGGAGAGTTTTCCTTTGTTTTGAATGCCAATTTTTTGAATTTTTAACAATTAAATCAAATCAAATCTGGTTTCATCCAAAATCAAACTCACAATCTTACTTTTCCCAAGAAAACTCCTTAACAACTGAGCTAATGATAATTTAACATTTATAGTGTAAAATATGGCTAATATTAATTTACTCAATTAATTAAAAGTAAATATTTCATATTGAAATATGAATTATTTTCTGAAATAATTAATATTTAATAAATATTTTGTAAAAAAATAATAAATATGTAAAAAAAAAAGATTAGAGAAATATATGTTTTTTTTTTTACATTTCCAAAATTAAAATGAATACAACTGTCAAAACCATTCTTAGCAGGCACTCTCTTGTGGAAAGAACAATAAATATAATAAAGAAAGACTAATGAAAAAAATTATTTTATTTAAATTGAAATTATGTTTTATTTATAACTAAAATCTAAAAAAATAAATAATACTAAAAAAAAAGATTTTAAAAAAATAACTTTTATGTAAATAGTCCACTAAAAAATAAAAAAATAAAGTAATCTATTTCATAAAAGCATATGAGGTCAAATAAATCATAAAAATCCAAAAGGCTTCAAATGCTTTTATGAAATGGATTATTACTTTGTTATTTTTCTACTTTTTAGTGCACTATTTACATAAAAATATTATTTTTTGAAAAAGTCTTTTTTTATAAATATTAATTTTTTTTATGAAGATGGAACTATAATTATTATATTTATTTGGATGATTGTAAATAAAACTTTTATCTAGATTAGCATTTTTTTGCTAATTGTTGGCTTGAAGTACCATAAATATTTCTACATTTTTATTTGTAGATTAGGAAATATCTTTTTCTTTTATTTTTAAAAAAAGAGATAAATTTGTTTTATTTATTCATTATTAAAGAAAAAAATGTTAGTTAAAGGAGGGAGGGATCAAAAATGTAATAAGAATTTTGAATTTCCTAATGAAAGTGTATCAAAAGTTTTTATTATGAAATAATCATATAGAATGAAATAAAAATATTATTTCAAAATCTATAAATAAAAATTTGAAAACTAGAAATTTAACATAAATGAATCTCAATGAAATACAAACTGTAGTAATACCATTGAAGACATATTGCAATGTACCTGGAAGTATATTGCACTGACTACATAACAGAATGATTAAGTAAATATATATATATAATACTTTTCATTTTTGAACTTGTTCATCCAACTATGATCACATTGTTTGTTTCACCATCTCACTTTTAACCATTCAGGTTAGAAAATTAATTTGTCTTTCTGTCATAAAATGGATTATCAAAGAATTTAGTAGACAATGCTCTGGGCTTCATCCATATATAACAAATAATTTACCATTTTGGTAGTCATGAGAATAGTCAATTATATTGAAATGTATGTCTTCCTATATTCATGATTCACTGATGAAATTTATGATGAAACCATTGTAAAATATACCTAATGTCATTTTACTGGTTCTTCACTTTGATACAAGGTAGCAACTATTATTTCAAAATTTATCAAAAATTTAATATGACTAAATATTGGGTCATGAACTATAGACTGAGAACTACTGCCTTAATGTGATTTAACTGGAGAAAACACACTTTTGTGATTTATTTTATAGTAGCTTATTTTAATTTACTACCCAAAGATAAGGATAGTAATTTTGCAGGAGTGTAAAGAGTATTGTGTGCATTTCAGTTTTATTACATGTATTCCTACATAGTCATTAGTATATATAAATAAAATACTCAAAAAATTCACCCGCTATCAGTCAGGAGGTTATGTGACATCTGAGCATTTCAAGAAACAGACCTGCATTTCGATTCACAAACTCTTAGCTCTTAAATCTATTAGTTTACTAATGCACTAAACTGCAAGATAATATATATATATGCAATAGAACTGAAGCATTATATAAAATGCAACGAGATCAATTTTATGCATTATTTAATATTCCATGTTTTCATTTGAAATCAAACAATTTCAAATAAAAACATTTGAAGTGAATTTTGTAAATACAGAATATAACTATTTTTAATTTTAATTTGCATGAGTAAAATCGCAAAAAATACTTAAAATTGTTTGAGATTGGTTAAAGCAAAAGTTATTTATATATTTTAAAAAATGATAATAATTTCATTGATTAATTTTTTGCTTTATTTTTAGAACTATCATTTCGACGTTATTTAACTACCGTGCTGTGTAATTCTAAGAAGTCAAGTAATCGCTCGCTAAATCATATTTCTCAATCTTCTAGTGACGATGAAAATGGGATTCTGACAAATCAAGAAGTAAGTCACTTCATAAATGGATCTTTGATTTTTAGAGTTGATAAATTCAATTGTTTGGTATATTTTAAATAAACTTTTTTTAAAAAGACATTTTGTTTTCTATCATATTATTCCTAAAATGCTGGCAGTCGTTTTTCAAAGTTTTTGAACTAATTTCAGGGTCAGTCCAAAATTATATATTTAATCATGTGCTACAACAAAACATCATCATTAAAATCATAAATTAATAATTATTGCTAAATACTTGGAACAAAAAGATAAAAAAAGTGACATCATTAAAAGTCAAGCTTTAGATAACTATTGTAGTATTTATAAAAGTATATTATTTACATGTGATTCTGCTGAAAGTACCCCATAATTAAAAAGAAGTGAATGCTAAAATTATAAATTTATTTAAAATATATATATAATTAAAGTCAAACTGGATGTGTCTATTAACATTAGTATAAGCTTTTCAGATATGGACAGTGAATTTGAAACTAGATACAGCAAACCCATTACTACTATTCTATTAATAAATACTATAAAGTATCATAATATATGCAATATTATTAGTCAAGAGAGAAAAAAACATGAAAATTAGAGTAATAAAATCATGCAATAAATAAATAAAATTAATAAAGGATTAAGAGATGATTTGCTGCAGTGGTAGAATGTTCAGGTTCTGGCTGATAAAATCCTTGGATTGATTTCAGTTATGGCAGTGCTGACTCTTAAACTTCTTATAAACTTTTGAGAAATAAAGTCATCATCATCATCATCATTATTATTATTATTATTATTATTATTATTATTATTATTATTATTATTATTATTATTATTATTATTATTATTATTATTATTATTATTATTATTATTATTATTATTATTATTATTATTATTATTATTATTATTATTATTATTATTATTATTATTATTATTATTATTATTATTATTTTTAGAAATAAAGTCATTCTATTATTATTATTATTATTATTATTAAAGATCAGTGAATAAATATCTAGCTATTCTTACCAAAAGACCTATAAACTTTGATTATTAGCATACGAGTAATCTGATGAATAGTTTTTTTTTCATTGACTTTGTTGCTCTGATGTGGGTTGTTTATAAGCTATAACCATATAGCAGCTTGGTGATTGGTTAATCATGGAAAAGTCTTTAAGTATTTGAAAAGGTTGTTTACAAGATTATTAAAAATAACTTTATTGTAATGTATTATTATGGTATGTTCTGCAAATGGATTACATATATTGTAATCAGGTGGTGACAATGGAGACAACCAATAGAAGGTAAAGTAAACAGCTAGCGAAAGCAGTAATCAAACAATAATAATATAACCACTGATCTCAAACTACTTTAATAAGCAAATACTCATTAATCAGTAATTTCATAGCTCAGAATAATAATAGCAATAGTAATAATTGATTCACGACATTGTGTTCCCATGCCATGGTGTACAGACTGCCTTAAAGTCAAATAAATATCAAAGACACATACTTAACTGCATAGAAATACCTTTGAATTCCAATCCTTTAAGAATTACAATCATATCTCTATGACTAACAATAATAATCCTATTTAAATAAAACTAAAATAATATTCCAACCTAATATTTAAGAATAATAATATTAAAATTTATTATAAGAATAAATAAATATTTGAAACCAGGCACTCTTCACAAACCTGGGAGCTTAATTGTAAGTATAGAGGATTTGAACTCAGATTTTCAAGCACCCTTCAACTATCCACACTATCTCATACAACTGATACATATGACCACACACATGTAGAAAAGATTAATAATCACCAATATACGTATTTCATGCTAAACCAGCACTCATCAGTTGGTCCAGACTATCATCTCTCACACATATATATAATCAATGCTCAGTTTATATTAAGATAGCAAATCTTCATACTTTAATGGACAGGCTTCAATCCACTACAACCTCCAACTTTTCAGCCATCCATATCATTGAAAATCTGATGATGAAAACTCAAATCCCATGCTGATGCTAATATTATTGCCATGCCCATGTTGACCTGAAGTCACTCTGACCTCTCATGTATAGGATAGTATCCATTAAATACATATAAGAGGGATGGACAGGATACAAGCTTAATATGTAAATATTTGAAACCAGGCATTAAAGTATGAAGATTTGCTATCTTAATATAAACTGAGCATTGATTATATATATATGTGTGAGAGATGATAGTCTGGACCAACTGATGAGTACTGGTTTAGCATGAAATATGTATATTGGTGATTATTAATCTTTTCTACATGTGTGTGGTCATATGTATCAGTTGTATGAGATAGTGTGGATAGTTGAAGGGTGCTTGAAAATCTGAGTTCAAATTCTCTATACTTATAAGAATAAATTTATATTCTAATTTTAATTTGAAGTAAATCTTGATCCAAATCTTTATTATATTCCAGACAAAATTTAAAAAAATGTAAAATAATAATATTATTAAACAAACTATATAACAACTTTGCTCTGTAATATGATAACTAAACTGTAAAAATAGTTTTACTTTAAGTATTATAGGGTTTTGTATTAATTTAAGAAAGATCTCGATTATAATTTAAGAAATATAATAAATCACTCAAATACGCAGGCTTATTATGTATCAGTGTCTGTATATGTAATATATAGGGTATATGAGCACAGACTTTCACATGACCCACCACTCTCCACACTATCTCATAACACTGATATACTTGAACACATATATGTTGAAAAGATAAATAATCACCAATATATGTATTTCATGTTAAACCAAATAAAATATAATTTGGATTATTAAAATACTCAGGAATCATCTCTCATGATGATAATATTAACTTTTAATACTATAAATATAATATAAGTAATCTTATAATGCAAATGTTTAAGTAAAGTTTATTATTTTCTTTAATAAATAATTGGCATATGGACACATCTTCAAATAATAATAAATGCTGCAATTGAATGCAAAATAAGTCTAATAATAACAGTAATGATTGTTATTAGTTTGAAACAAACAACAAATATTTTTAACTTTACTATGAAATGAACATATGTAATCATTGAAGATGATAACTCTTGTGCATGATTAAATAAATTTGGATATATTCAATAGTTTTTATGAATCTATGATAATTTATGAACCAATTCTCATATACTTCTTGACACAAATAATCATTTTCATAAGTACAATACTCATATTAAATAGAATGATTTATTATAAATATGCAATAAAATAAATACTGAATTTAATCAGTGACTATAATGTATGATAAATAGAAATATGGAAACATAAATAATATCAAACTACACAATATTAAATTCTACAAAAATCAATTTATTTACAAAAACAATATTTAAAATTTACAAATCAATATTTAAGTTTTATTTTACAACACACAAAATATAAGTAATTTTCGATTATAAATGACTATTTACAAATTCTGTATAAATTTTCCAAATATAATGAACAAGATGTCAGCTTGGTAATACATCCATCTATCCAAAATGAATTTATTTAACCTTTTGTAATAAAACTATAATTATTCCTTAATAACACTATGAAAATACTTAATTGTAAATTATTAGAGAAAAAATATAGTTAGTAATAAATTTGGCTGAACGTTAACAGCAGTACATCTGCATTTTTTGAACATACTAAACAATCAGGGCACAATTTTATACCCGCTAACCCCGTTATTTTATGCTCAGAACCAAACGACTACAGGAGAAAGATAAAAGAGGCATTCTACATTAACAGAGACATCCATGCAATCAACAGAAGAGACACGTGCTTCGACATCTCGAAAAAATGGGCTACTTAACAGTAACTCATTTGAATATTCTCATTTACATATATCAAGTACATTTTCACGAAGGCTATGAGTATGAGGCACGGTTCCTCGAAAACGTTCAGCCAAATTTATTACTAACTATATTTTTTCTCTAATAATTTACAATTAAGTATTTTCATTATTACAAATAAGGAGAAATTAAAACCACATTTATTAATAACACTATATTTCAAAATGCGTAAATATTTGAATTACCACTGGTATCATTTAAATTATCATATTATATCTTCCCTTTTTATTTAAAATAAAGCAAAACAAACAATATCAAATATTGTTATACCTTTGGTGATTTTATAAATTACTATTCCTTAATTGTAAGTATAGGGATTTGAACTCAGACTTTCAAACACCCTTCAACTATCCACCCTATCTTATACAACTGATACACATGACCACACACATATAGAAAAGAATACATATTTCATGCTAAACCAGCATTCATCAGTTGGTCCAGATTATCATCTCCAATATAATCAGTGATTGTGCTCAGTTTATAATGGACAGGCTTCAATCTATTCCAACCTCCAACTTTTCAGCCATCCATATCTGATGATGAAAACACAAATCCCATGCTGATGTCAATATTATTGCCATACCCATGTTGACCTCAAGTCACCCTGACCCCTCATATATAGTACCATATCCATTAAATACATAGAAGAAGGACAGGCAGGATACAAGCTTGATGTGTATATATTTAAAAGCCAGACACTCTTCACAAACCTGGGAGCTTAATTGTAAGTATAAGGAATTTGAACTCAGACTTTCAAGCACCCTTCAACCTTCCACTCTATCTCATACAACTGATACCCATGACCACACAAAAAGATAAATAATCACCAATATATGTATTTCATGCTAAACTAACACTCATCATTTGGTACAGATTATCTCCCACACACACATATATAATGAGCACTGATTATATGTATGGAGAGCTTTGCCTGTTTAATAACAATTATATGCTAGCATAAAAAATGGTGATCATGTGATGTTTAGTGGTTTAAAAAATAATATTGTTAAGTGTATAAGAAAGTTGGAAATGATATATGTAAATACAGAAAGAAATTGTATTATATATTAATACAAGACATTCTCCAAATTTACAATCATATCAGGTTTACTTTCAAACATTTATTCCAATCCCTCTCAATATTATATTAGATCACATAGATCTCTAAATCTAATTTCTTGTCACTCAGATGTTATTAGGTTTTCTCCCATATTTTGTATAATCAAAACAATAACTATTTATGAATAACAACATCCATTTTGATTTCAATCAATTCTGCAAAGCTCTAAAATTAAAATAAAATTTGTGATCTCATTGGCCAAACCATCTGTCATGTTTTTCTTTCCAATTTTTTTTCTTGTTTCCATACCTCTATATCATTTTGTTCAATGATAAGATTTTTTTCTATTATTATTATTTTAATGTGCATTCTATAATTGACTATTGGTTGTTGTTTTGCACTTTTGAATTGAATTATTATTATATTATTTTACTTAAATTATGTTATTTAATTATCAATTTGTACTTTGATAGAAAAGTTTTTTTAATTAGGCTTCTAAAGCACAGTGGTAAAATAAAGCAAACCAACATTTCTTTCAGCCATTTGGTAAACCTGCTCAAGATGATTTAAAGCATATAGTTTTCATCAAATAATCCTAACCAACAATTTTTTATTTGTAAAATTATTAATAAACTGATAATTATACACTAAATAATATTTAAATTACACAGTGATTTTGTGTGATATATTGTACAATTCTTCCTAAATGAAGTCAAAAATGTATATACTATATGCCAAGACATTCTGTTAACTAAGTTAAGCTTTACTCTCACCAAAACATTTAATACCATAATAAACTTTGCTACTTCTTACTGCTTATTAATAAATTACTTTACTAGTTCAGATTCATTTTTTTTCCCCTTCATTTTAAGAAAAGTTATTCAAATCTTTGAATTATTCTGTTTTTATATGGCCTAATTTTGTTATAAAGTCCTAAACAAAAATTCACAAAATCTCTTTTTTCATTTTTTTAAACTTTAATTTTCTCCATTATCCATACAATATATTGTGATTCTCTTTCAACAACTCTATACAATATTCCAAAAATAAGTATTCAATATTCTCTTGTTACTCTTTCATTTACAATTAAAATTTTTATTACATTTTATCTTCCCCCACCCCCAGAATCCAAAGCTAGTATACTTGCACCAAATAATAATAAGTTTCCTCTAAGGTTGTCTATATTCTTTCATATCTTATAAATTACAATATAACAATTCGTCAATTGCTAAAACAAAGAATCTTTAATAAGTAAAACTATTATTGCCAAGTGATATATTTGTAAAGAAAGTGTATTGTAGGGAGTTGTAAGCACTTAGCAATAATGGTTTTATTTATTAAAGATTCTCTGTTTAGCAATTGCCAAATTGTTATATTGTAATTTATGAGTTGTATTAACAGAAGTATTATATTTATTTATGTTTGCTTTATATCTTATGGAATTTTTATTCTTATGCAATTGCAAATTATTTTTTTTACTCATGTTCATTTTCAATAACATCAATTCTTTTTCTCTAACTAATTTTTCTATCATCTTTTCTCACCATAATTATGTATTTGTAATGCTTTCTCTAAACATTTGTCCTATTTCTTATATAAATATAATGGAAGTTTATTAACTTTTCATATTGTCAAACTTCTTTTGCTCATTGTTGTCCTCTTACATAATCTAATTAGACACCATTTTTATTCTTATCAGTTCATTAACAACTTTATCATATTGCAAATATCTACCAGGTCAGAAACTCAGATGATCTCATCTCATTATGCATGCATTTCACAAACAACTTGCACTTGTCAAGCAAACTAGAAGTATGAATTATCTGATACCCATGTCCATGTTGACAGTTTCATATTCTTTCACTATACCACTTTTGTACAAAGAGAAATTGGTTTTTATTCATTTCTGATCATTATCAACTTTACTATTTTATTACCATCCACCAGTAAATAAATTCAAACCAATATTTTACACTATGTATGCATCTCATGAACAATCATCACTCATGAACACTTAAATATATATGCATTTGTTGACAGATAAGGGACTAATCTATTTTTATCCATATATTAGTAATTTTCCAAACATTTAAAACCTACTTTTGGTTTTATTTATTAAAAAAAAGTACATCTCATTTCACCTTGAATAATCCTCATTTGCTGCCCACTCAATGCACATGTATTTATTTCTTTTTGTATTCAACCTAAACATTTCCAAGTTTCCTGGCACATAAAACACATCATTTCCACATGTGAAAACAAACACCTCCATTTCTTTTCAAATAATTCTGTATACTTTATTATGTGAAAAGCATACCAAATTTTTAATCAATTCCATTCTATTTTTTGCTTTTTTCCTCAACACTAATTTTCAACTATCTAAATATTTCCATTTTTCATTTAACAAAGTATCTACAAAATTATATATTCATTACTTTTTAAGGCAATTATCTTCCATTTTTTGATTCTTCAGTTTTAACTTTTCCATAAAATACTAAACTTTTAGACTTTTTTTTTCATTTAATTTAATTTTTATACTTTTTTCTGCTTTTATACACTTCTCCAACATCTCCATATCTTCTACACTGTTTGCAATTAATGCCATATTCACAAAAAAGAGCTCAACAAATTATGTATTCTACTAATCAACTATAGGAACCTCATACTATACCTAATATTTTTTTTCAATCTATAATTCTTTTAGAAATGAAATAAACAATAAAGTTATAATGGACATCCTTGTTTTAATCCAAATTTATGTTAATTTCTATTGATTCTATATCATTCATTTGGTATTTTTAAATGTATCTTTGTAAACATTCTACTCATTCTTATAAAACTCAAGTTTATTATGATATTTTCAAGGCTTCTCCACAATCTATTACTATTTCTCTCTATCAAAAGCTTTTTTATATTAAAAAAAAGAAAGAATAAATAATGGTTTATTTTCCTTATAAGACATTTCAATCAATTGATACAATAACTAAATTATTTAATATTTTTCTCTCTAAACACATATATTCTCTTTTTTTCTTCAAAATTTCATTCTCTTCCATTCATGTCTTAACTTTATCCATTAAGATATATTTAATCAATTTACAAACTATCAATTGCTACTCGACTATAGCTAGTTAAAATCCTACATTTTTCCTTTCCTTTAAATAATCTAATTCTACACCATTTTTAAAACTTTTTTTAAAACTAAGTCTTACATATTTCTCCATACCAATACCAACTATTTTAATTGCCAATTGATTATTAATGCAATGTCATCTGATAACTAAGTTCTATGATGTATATATGAAAAAATGAATCCACTTTATATCTGCCATGTATAACAAAAATGAATGTTCTGATTTATACTGACAATATCTAAAATCCCATTTTTAATAATTAATATATAGCTGGTCGAATTTTTTTTTCAAATATTTTTTAAACAAGTACAATGTTTACAATGACAATTATGTGTACATGGTAAATTGAAAAGGAAGGCTAGAATTACAAACATAAAGAAGAATTATATGATAATAAATAAATCTAAGATAGTATTATTCTGGGCAAGAGGTAAACCTGAATACCTGGTCTACTGTTAGCACACAAGTAGGCTAATTAAGCTCTCCCAGCTCACCTAGACAAATTGTCTCACACTACCAAGGGTCACTTAGTCAATCTAGAGTTTGGTTAGATCACCATTGGAAAAATCACTACAACTATGAAGGCTTAGGTATTTATGCTAAATCTGATGAGTTCAGTTAAAAACTATCCATTTTGATAACTTAAGGATCTGAACTTCTGATTATTAACAAAATCACTTTCAGCAATATCTTAGACAGAAGAAACAGCTGTCGAATTTTTGCATTTATTAACGAAAATATTCTCATCAATACTTCATATTTAAAAAAATGATAAATATCTTTATTTAAAAACGTTTTTTGAAGTAATATATATTTTTAAATTGCAATTTTATGATTATTATGTTCTAAATTTTAGGATAAACCCACAGACATTTGTACTTCAGACGAAAAAAATTTAAAATGCTTAAAACGAAAGATATTTGAAGCTAAGGTAAGCAAAGTTTTAGATCATATTTATTTAAAATTTATATGTCTTTTTGATGTAATTTTATTTTAATAAAAATTCCCTTTCAGCACCCTTTTGCCTAATTTGTCTGTCTGGCTATCTATCTATCTATCTATCTATCTATCTATCTATCTATCTATCTATCTATCTATCTATCTATCTATCTATCTATCTATCTATCTATCTATCTATCTATCTATCTATCTATCTATCTATCTATCCATCCATCCATCCATCCATCTATCTATCTATCTATCTATCTATCTATCTATCTATCTATCTATCTATCTATCTATCTATCTACCCACCCACCCGCCGTCCACCCCTACCCACCTACCTACCTACCTATTTTTCTACCTCCCTCCCTCCCTTTTTACCTACCTACCTACATACCTATTTACCTACCTACCTACCTGTCTGTTTATTCATTTTTATCTATCTAACTATCTGTCTATCTGTCTGTCTGTGTCTGTATGTTTATTCATTTTATCTATCCATATATTTATGTCTCTATAAATCTATCTATCTGTCCATCTATCTATTTATCCATTCTACTTGTCTATCTATCTATTTAGACACTTACCCATCCATTTATCTATCTATTTATTTATTTTTGTGTCTGTCTCTATATATTTTATATCAATATATCTATCTGACTATATATTTATTCTCCAATTTATCTCTCTATATTTTACTATCTATTTATTTATTGATCAGAGTTTTTTTTCTTTTCATTTTTCTTAAAAACTAAAAAGAAGGGAAATTTTTGCCAATAAGATTATTTGAAATAAAACTACTGTGTCAAAATATAATTAGAGAATTATGACATCAATAGCTTAACTACTCGGAGATTCTTTTATAAAAAGCTATTCGAAAAAACTAAACAATGATAGTGATGAAGGTTAAATTCATAAAGAAATGAGAAATGGTCAGAATACCAATAATGATATTTCTACTGAGATAAAAAAAAAAAAAAAAGGTAAAAAGACCTCTCACCTTTCAAAAAAACACCTTCTAAAATATGACATTCTCAACTAGTCTAGGACAATATTATTACTTGGTTACTTTCACTTCTATATACATACTAACGTTCATGACACACATACATCTTTATAGTAAAATTTAGAAAATGAGAATTAGTAAATTGAACAATTTCTGCATGATATGGTCAAGTTTGTTTTAACTTAGTTAGTAAATAGTCCATAATAGTGTTGCTCATTGCTTATATAAAATAAAATGAAGTAATTTATATTTCATTGAGCTTTATCCACAAATCTAAATATTTACTACTGCACTTTTTAAGTAATCTGATTGGGGGAGATGACAAAAATACACATGTTTATATTATCTTGAAAATAATAATAATGATTAAATAAAAACAAGGCAAAAATGATTGAGGAGAAACAAAAGAACAGCCTTGCAAGCAATTAGTTGGTTGCAGACGGTTGTGGGTTCGCGTCCCGGCCGATGCTATGACATATGGGGGACGGACAGACGGGGGACGACATAAAACAACAAAAAAAAAGTAATTGGGAAATATCAATGTAAAGGCTGGTGGAGTATATTAAAGAAAATAATCATCAGATATTTACTAAATTGGAAAAAGATATTTTCTCAAAAGAGCAGAAAACAGCGGATTTATTTTTTTTAGCTATGATTTTTTTTTTTTTTTTACATAGCTTAACTATAAAGAAAATATCATAAAGGAGTCTTTAGAAATTAAGTCGTTCAATTCTGACATTGTACTAATAAATTTGAGATATTAGTTCTGTGATTTGATTTGTATTTGTGCACACACACACACACAAAGATATAATTATTAAATTCTGTTTATAAAGTAGTGTGGTGCAATAACCAAGGATTGTTCTAAATCTGTTGATGAAACTGCAGTAATATCCTTTAAGATTAAAAGGCATTGATTTTATAATTGGCTTTAGAAAAACATTTGGAAATTCATAAGAAATTCATTTTTTACATCATTATTTTTCAATTATTTGAAATTTTTTTTGTTGAATATCTAGAAAGATGATCTGATATGAGTCCTAAGTTTTGAAATTATATCTTAAGTTATTGAGCAAATCTGATCTATACATTTTTGGTTAGACAACTTCTCTTATTTTATCTGTTTAAAAAACATATGAAAGAAAAGAAAGCCATTGCAAAGAAATAAGATTTAAATGTGCCAACAATATTTTTCATGATAATATTTAATTATCTAAAAGTTTACAGTGGGCATTTTATTTCCAGGCAGGGAAACAATATGCATCAGTAGAATATGTTAGGACTAAGGAAACTACTTTTAAAGTATTTGCATAACAATTCCAAATAATTTTGGACAATTTTTCAAGCAGGTTAATTTTAAAAAATTATTTTAGATCTAACCTTAAATAAATGAGGAAAATAAGATAAACTACTGTCTACGACTATTCAGAAATAGCATGAGTTAGAATTGAGTTTCAGTCTATTGATGCAAAACATTATGTTCAGATTAAGAGACATTTTCCTATTATTTAATAAGTGAAAATATGGCTTATTGTTTTTATTGGATCATAGAAAGATCCATAGGAAAATGTCTCTTAATCTGAACATAATGTTTTGCATCAATAGACTGAAACACAATTCTAACTCATGCTATTTCTGAATAGTCTTAGACACTAAAAAAGTCAATATAATAAATTATGTGATATCATTTAAGAAGGCTTGTAAACACTAAAATGTAAACATATAATTGGATCATGTAATAAGTTAGTTCATATAACTATGAAATATATCCAGATAAAATTATATTAGAGAGGGAGGAATTCACCTAAGAAAAAAAATAAGGTAGTAATATTCTAATAGAAAATGAGGTGGATTATACAATCTGGAAATATTTCAAACATTTATACTCTAATACTAACCCATAATCTTAGGACTAATTAAAAAACCTAGATTTATTGCAAACATCTTTGATTTGTCTTGGAAATATGATTGAATAAAGAGACAAACTAAAATCGGTAATAATATTAAATTTTTTGTATAGATCCTTGAAATATCTGTTAGCTAATCATCTGATAAGGATATTTGACTCATTAATTATAAAATATATAAATAGGCTAGTTATTAATAATACAATATTATTTATAATAGTGAAGAAACCCAATACTTTCATTCCACATATGAAAGATATATGTCTAAAATATTTGTAATAATATTGTTAGGTAAACTCCAGCAATTTTTTACAATAAATTATTGCTTTTCCATTATTTTATCTCTCAAAAGCACATACATAATACACTACTAGCTTAATATAAAGTAGCATATGAAAATCAAGACAATCTGTTATATGTGGTTGCAATAAGAATTGATTTCAAAAATGTTTTTGATCATATTAATCTTCATTATCTAGCTAAAGATACATCTAATATTATTTCAGAAAATCTAACTTTTCTTTATGAACTAATAAATTATATAAAAATAGATTAGCAGCAACAAAAAGTTCCAAAGACTGTCTCCAATATTTCAGATTGTAGGAGGCATTGTCCAAGAATCTTCTTTGTCTCCTGCATTATTTGCTATCTAAGATCAATAGTTCTATTCTCAGATTATTTATTCATACCAAGAAAGAGAGATAAATATATTTGTCTATGTCAATAATTACCATAAAATTTCTAACATTTTTATTATTGAGATATGTTTAAAACATTTCAAGAATAACCGGGTCAGAAGACAAATCTTCAGCATGACAAATATTAACAGGAATAAATATTCCATTAATGTTACAGATATTCCAACAAAATTTCTTGGTAATTCCAGTATGTACTTTAACGTCCAAACCAAGTAATAATTAATAAATTAATCACTAATAATTTTTCAACTAAATTATCAATTTTCAATCCGATTAAATATCACATGAGAACAAAAATTAAAATATTTAAGTATATTCTCAAAGATCTTTTGGCATAGTATGCACTTTGAAATAGGATATCTAATATTAGTCTTGAATTAGTTAAAGTAAAGTGTTTTTGTCAATTCATAAATATTAAATCATTTAGCAGAATATGAAGTGACCCTTTATTTGACATCAACTTTCCTGTCAGTCATCTGATTTTCTAAAATTGAGAAAAACATCATACTTGGTGAAATGGGGTTTAACCTATTTAAATATGAGATCAGATAACAAACCTAATATAAGTCAAATGTTAAACAATGTTCTCTCAATGATGATGCATCCTAAAATTCATTTATGGTACTATTGGAAATCCATTCATCTATAAAAGTGTATAAAATGTTCTTGAATGATTCATTAACTCATACAGATATCAAATTTCTGTATGGTATGTTCCTATTACAACATTTCTCATCAAGTTTTCTAAATGCTCCTTTAACATAATTTTTAAATATATGAATCAAATGAAGATCTGCATATTATTGATTATCATCTCTTTCTTCAATAACTTAAAAACAAATTGAATTCTCTCCAATAACCCACTAAGCAAGATTTTGGCACCAAAAACAACATTATTTATTACCTGGTTTTTTCAAAATATTGTTATTCTGTTCAGAAGTTCCATGAATACTGGCAGAAAAAATATCATAAAGACTTAAAATATGTGCCAAAAAATTAAGATTTATTATATGTCCACAGGGATTATTTCATTCATGGAACCCACTGCAACCAGAGTGCAATACTGATTCACATCCACACAATCATCACTGAAGATGTATACTTGTGTTGAAAGTTATGCAAGAAAAATATTAATTATAAACAAAGTACATCAATGACTTTATTAAATGTAACATGTTATGTTCTGATTTTACATATGAAGCATATTGTTTTTACTTGTTCTGCATACATTTATTGTACATAATAAAATAAATTCATTTTTAATATAATCTTAATCAAGGATGTCAAAATCAAAATTAAAATTATATATATTAAGATATTTATTTATATATCACTATGTTAATAAATTGTGATTATAAATTAACAATTGGGCTAATACACATGCACAAAAAAGTTTTATCTTGTGTTTGAGACTGAGAATATTCATTTACATTTAATTTAAAATCTATAAAGCGCATGTGTATTAGCTTGATCGCTAATTTACAATTACAAAATTAAAATTATAAAGCATTCTGGTAAAATTGGAAACTTGAGTTGAATATAAATTACATATATATGTACAGATTCATCAATTAAGGCAACAAAAAATAATGACCAAGCTAATATCCTGTGCAATTATGTTTAGCACTAGAGTTATGGACTTTAAGAACTAAAGCTTTCTGTATTAATTTTCTACTAAGTATATAAAAAAGAAATGAATTAAATAAATCTATTGTGAAAATTGCATAAGTTAACTATAAAATTATATGTTCAAATATTTATATTTTTTAGCAATGATTTCCTTAATTTCAGATATTACCATCATCCATCACTGGAAAAATTCATATTATCTTTTTTCTCCATATCTTGGACAACTGGATCTTCATGCCTGTGATGACAATTTAATATTATTTTATCACTCTACTCTCCTGCAAGGCTGGGACTGGTTTCTCTTCATTTTCAAAACTTTGATGAAAAGATGATTATAATATTACTATATATTTTATCCAACCAAAGATAATGTCATCATCAGAAATGGCACCAAACACTATTCCCTTAATACAACGTAATCTAGGATCTTATATTTAGATTTATAATCATCTTCTAATAATTGTGTTATTTTTATTAAGTCAAATGATGATCTACAAGATTTTTCTTAATATTTTGAATGCAATCTCTAATAAATTTGGTTTAATAATTAATTTTCAAAAACTTCAAGAGCTTTGTTGGGCAATGATAAAAGAAAAATATCACAAACTTTTAGCTTAGATGATTATTATCTTGGTAATGTCAAACAGTGTAAATATTTTGATAGCTGTATTACTAAGGCATTTAACAAGTTTAAAATAGGGAATTCCATCATAATAATATAATTACTTTAACTAAAGTAATTGCATATAGGAATGTTTTTGTAACAAATTTATTAGATGAAATTAACTATTGATATTCTGTTATTGTAACATAAAACATTGAAAAAATAGTTTTATATAGTTTAGTTCAATGAAAAGTGTGATGAAACTCAAGGTTTATGGATGAGAGTTTCGAAATCTATGTCACTTTTGGTTCTTGAATTTTTGAACTCTCAACAATAAATCATTCAGTTATTTTTTTATTGAAAAAATTATCGAAATTTTTTGCAAGATTCTGAGAATATAATGATGAGCTTGCTGTCTGTTTTAAATTTTTTTAGTTCATTTGATGTGATAATATTGAATCTATAATGATAAAACCATTTATCAAGTTAAGTAAATGAATATTAAAATTAAAAAAAAGTATTTTATTAAGAACTTGGAAACTTGGTTTTTATAAAAGGAAAAGATACATTCTATTTATGTTGTTAAAATTATCTAAAACTATTTTAGAAAAGTGCAAATAAAACAGGCAAAACTCACTATATGTATTGCCACACACAGCAAGCTAGAATAATCAATGGATGCCAGAAGGCTTGTGCATAAAATCCTCATCTAGTATCTACTCATCCAATAGCCCCAAACTAGTTTGTATGGCAATATGTATAGTGAATTTTGCCTGTTTTAATAACAGTTATAAGCAAGCATAAGAAATGGTGATCATGTGATGTTTAAAAGTGCAAATATTTATTGTCTTCATTGAAAGAATATAATCAAAGATAGAATACAAATTAAAGAAAAGTTTAGTTACCCAAAATTCGTCTTCATCTTTCTTTATCTTTTTTTTCTAGATTTAGAATGGTAAATCCCATTGATGAGTGTTGTTAGAAATGATAATATATATATATCTTTTAGAATCAACTAAAAGAACAGAAAGAGATTTTGACTAAAGTTAAAGATGAGTTAAAAAAGCTACGAGAAATTACACTTCAAACCAGTAAAGAAAATGAGGTAAACGTTTGTGCCTTTGCCTTTTTTATAAGTAAGTCATTGCAGGGCAAACATCTTTCAATAGTTACTTATAAAGGAATAGTGAAAAAGAAGACAATATTTATAAGGTTATCAATTGCTAGATAGTAAGAATTTGAATGGTTTTCCATGATTGTTTTACTCTCTAGCTAAGAATAGCGAGATACTCATTTACTGAGAAATGCTGATTAGTAAGCTTGATTGGCTATGAACTAGTTTTATACAAAAAAAAAAAATTAAGACTCTTAAAAACTAAATCATTTTGCTTGAATTTGAACATAGAATCATAGATATGGCAGATATGTTATCTCTGTATCATGAAATATTGCATTTTATGTATATATACATGTCTTCTTCACTGTTTTTCCATAATTAACTGCAGTATAGACTTTTGCCTTGTAGAGAGCTATTTAATTTTTATTTTTTACGCATACACATATAATGTAATGGAATCCACTCACTAGGAAAATGATTATTTTTTCAATTGATGACCAACATTTTATACAACTTATAAAAGGGGGAGTGATTATAACAAGCTATAGATGATGACCAGACTGAAATTTACATCCCACATATACATTATTTTAATAGATAGATAGATCTTTAAAGAGCCCTATCAGAACTGCTAGATTATAATATATTTACCACTGAGATATACTTCAAATACTTGTCTGTCAAATAAGAAATTGATGAGAAATGATCCTTTTAAAAACAATTGATTGATTTATGACAATAACAACAAAAAATAAGACAGTTTAATTTCTCTAGTCTCTTATATCTACAATATGTACATAATCAATAAAATATAATATATACTGTAATGGTCCTGCCATTTGGTAAAAGAGATCATCAAAGTTAATTTAGCACAAATTATAATAATCATATAGATATGAAAGGTACTGCTTAATACTTAAAATAATCTTTGAGATTTCACCCTCAAATCCAAATGTCAAAAATGAAACAAGATAGAAGTGAAAATATAATTTAATTCAATCATAAATCATACTAATAGTCAGACATAGTTATAATAAAAATATTACAAACTATACCACCTTTCCAGATCATTAATCACTTCTAAATGACTGAAAAGAAATTATATCCTTTATAGATTATAAATTTATATTAGGTTAAAAACCAGAGCGCCATTCCAAAGCTGGAAAATCTATAGGAGGATATACCACATCATCAGTCTTATTAAAAAAAACTACCATGACTAATCAGTAGAATGTAAATTCTTATTTCCTTAGCTATTATAAATTTAAATGGTAGAACTTATGAGAAAAGAAACAGAAGGTCAGATTAATAACTAACAAAAAATATTTATTATACAATAAGACATATAAAATATTTAAAACATCATTACATTAAATTATAAAATAAGTATTTAAACATTATCATTCTTCAAGTGATCACCCTTTTAAATACTAAAGTTTTATCAATGTCTTCAGTTTAAAATCCCTTTTATATTAAGCTTAACATTTATTCTTTGTTTGACTTTCATTATGGAGTTTGTTTCAGCATTGAAGATGATGTACATCATCCTTGAAAATGTAGAAACTATAATTCTTTTAATTCCTTTAGCTGCTTCAAGTTTTAATTTATTCAGATCACATTTTCTTAAATCATATTTCTTTAGCTCTCCCAAAACAAATATTCTGTAAGAGAGGACTTTCAATCAACAACCCCTTTGTAAACATCAAATTTTACCATAGGTTTAGCAGAACTCATAAGTGGAAGTTCAAGTTTCATCACATATCAGTCTGTCGATAAATAATCAATACAGGCTACATTGATCTAGGATAAATGATACACACACAGGAATTAGCTGCTGTGAACCACAATATCTATTTTATAATATTTATCTTTGTTCATAACTTAGCTGCTAATAAAAATAAGCTCAAAGTTTTATGAGCAGCTAATGACGATTGTAAAACAAAAGACAGACTGGAAGCTAGCTTTTAATAAAACAATTTAATCATATTTTATTAAAACTATCCATTGTTTTTCTAATCATTTTTTTTTTTAACCAGTTTCTTACTTAGAATAACAAAAAAAATATATTTATTACAACATAAATCCTTCATAAATTAATATTCTAACAAAATAAATCTTAAATCTTTTTTTAAACAAAAGGAGTAAAAAATCAAACTTCAATTATTTAAACTTTGAATAAATGACCTTTGAACTAAATTTGTAAACAAAAAGAAATCTTTTTTCTTTTTTTAAATTTATTTGACTATTCTTTTTTATCAAATATTGTTTTTATTAAAATTGTTATTCAAAGATATTCAGCAATTAATTCCTCATGTAATCAATTATGTATTTTGCTTTGCAATTGATACAATATATATAAAACTATTTAGAATAGACCTGAGAAATCAGTCAAGTGTACAATGGCTACACTCATTTATTTAAAATCGTTGTCTTCTAATTTGATTGGCTTCACAGTCCCAAGATTAATAATGATAATTAATAAATGTTATAAAATTTAAAACAAATGTTTTATATTTTTGAAATATTGTCATTAGAAATTTTAGTTATAGAAGTATACATATTAATTGTCAACACTTTATCTTGCCCTAAAGAATGGTGTCTGCGCAACTAGTAATTAGTTTTATATATTTTGAGTTACTGTCAGAATAATGATGAAAAAAATGTTTTATTCGTTCTTCCCACTTTCCCCATATAATATTGTTCACTTTCTACAAGATATAGTAATCAATTGATGCTAAAACGTTCATTCATACATCAAATCCTTATAATGCCTACTTATCCAATATTCCCAAACTAGTTTCTAGCTTATGATTTTCATCAGTAAAGAATCTTCAATTTGAGAACACTGTACTTAGATCTTTAGATTTAATGCACCACTCTAGCAACTACTTTTTCTATAAAGCTGTAAGCTCAAAATGAAAACACAATAATGTTTTTAATCCAAACCAATTCATTTGTATAGTTTCACTTGTATAGTTATACAGATCTGAATTGTATAACTATATAAGTGAATTATCATGGACTAAAAACATTACTGTGTTTTCAGTTTGGTTTCACAGTTTTATAGTTAAATAAAAAGATAAACCATGGTAGCTGAAAGATCCAAAGCTCCTCATTGACAAAAGCCATAAGCTAGAAACTAGTCTGGGGATATTGGATGAATAGGCACTAGATAGGTATTTTGATGCACTAACTTTCTAGCACCATTAATTACTATATCTTGCACTAGATAGCAATATCATATGGAAAAAATTGCTATCATGTTAACAGATTGTGTAAGCATAAACAAGGTCATGTGATATTATAGTGGTTTAATACCAGTTCTAGCCAAAAGATGTTGGTGACTATGATTATTAAAAAATTAAAAAAACTAAAATATGTAGATATTGAATTAAGTCAGATCTGCATAACTGTACAAGTGATTTATCTTGAATTAAAATTTTATTGCATTTTCAGTTTGATCTCATAGATTTATAGTTAACTAAAAAGGTAAAAGGTGGGTGTTGGAGTGATGCATTAGATTCAAAGATTTAAATGCAATGCTATCAGATTTAAGGCTTCTCATTGATAAAGTCATAACCTAGAAACTAGTCTAGGGATATTGGATAAGTAGCACTAGATAGAGATTTTGCTGCATTAACCTTCTAGCATCCATTGCTTACTATGGCTTGCACTAGGTGGCAATATTGCATGGTGAAAGTTGTTACTGAAATAAAAATATTTAGTATAAAAATTTAAGAAATTAAATAACCTAAAAAATAATATAATTTAGAATTACAATTCAAATACCTTTGACCATTGGGTGTTCATCATTCTATCTTTATTTCTATTAATGAAATATCTTTGTAAATAATCTGCTTTATTTATGTTTATTTTCATTTAATTAAAATGAAGATTATCAAAATATATTTAAAAACATATTTTTTTAAAACACTACATTCATATCAGAAAGAAAATATATTTTCTCTCATACTTTACTTCAATAAATCTTAATGCAATGAACTAAAATTCTATGGTGCATATAATTTATCTAGATTATTATAATATTTAACCATTCTGCTTTGAGAATATAGCAATTGATTTTAGTATTTACAATAAAACCCTATTTATGATACATTTTGTTTCAAGACTACATATAGATGATTTTTTTTTATGAATAATGACTCATGCTTTTTTTATTTACCATTGTATTGAACATGATTGAAATCCGATTAAGTTTTAATCTTCACCAAACTTAATTTTTGTTAAAACGTTTAATGTTTAAATTTTTATTATTATTTAAAAAAGAATACGTGTATCAAAATACACAAGCGTTTATATGTAAAACGCTTCATTTCAATGTTTATCGATTTATTTTAAAATAGTTTTCATATACCACTTGTTTTTACTTTAAATCAATTAATTAAAAAACAAGCAACCTAGCTAATTACATTCCTGTGGCTTTTATTTTAATAGCGGAGATTTGATTTTTATGTAGTTGTTTTCGATTCAATAATCCCTGGGTAGAATCCCTAGATTAGATTGAGCGGGAGATTAATATTTGCCCTGCCTAAGGCATAGAAATTGGACAACAAGGAAAGTGTTTCACGGGAAATGGAGCAACGTATAAATAGCCTCGAAAATTTGGAGTGTCAATTAATTCATTATTCGTAACTAGACAAGTTGTTTCTCAAGTGAAAGTTTATATCAGCGCGGACATTTAAATTCTTAAAGGACATCAGCTGTTATTAAATACTTTTGCTTGCAACAAGATGAAAAATTCTATATGTGTTGTCACCACCCGAATGGCTTGCTAACTCAACAAAAGACGGATCCCTGATTTCCAAGTTTGCTCCAGTAATGCCTTAAACACCTAAAAGAAGCTGGAACCTCTTTACATCTACCTTGCCATGGTCTAAAGACCTGAAAATGAACTTAAGTAAAAGTGCGCACTCTACGTGAACATTGCTTTTACCGAAAGGTAACTATTTTCTTTTTATTCTTCCCAGGGTAAATTAATTCTCATTAAATCTCTGCTCAGTATAATCATAAAAATCTGTATTCGTAAACTTTAAGTAATATTTATATTCACATTTAATCTTTATTGTGTTTTCTTGGATTTTTGTAATGGGTTTTGGAATCTTAGTTTTAAGATTCCCAATTTGCTTTCAGTTTTGTTTATTGGAGAGTGACGAATTAGTATTTATATTTTATGCCTCACTTTTTATAAATGCTTTAACAGTCATGCATTTTAAATGCTTACCTGTAATTATGTTATTACTCAATAATTAATTTTAAACTCTATGTTTGCCCTATTGCTAAACCTCCAAAAATCTTTTGGCTGGCGACTTTATTGTCTAATTTTCCGCAGGTGGAGATTCGTTTTTTATATCTCTAAAAGCGGAAATTAGAATTGTTTTTTCTTTGTAATTTTATAAGTCGTTAGCAGGAAGATAAAATTTATCCATTTTTAAATTACAGGTGAGCAATACTTTCGTTCTGCTGGAGTATTTAAACTTTTAATATTTCGTACTCATGTGCACACTCCGATAGATTTCTTTTTGTATTTATTATGTGTGCTTTAAATTTATCAGAGCTGTACTCAGAATTTGTTTGTAAGTTTATTTTCTTTAAATACTGGGGCAGACATAACTGTTTTTCTAATTATTTACTTGTCCCTTATTGAGACCTTTAATTATTAATTTTAAAGTAATTTTCGCCAATTGTTTGGCAGGGATTCACCAGTTTTAATTGTTTTACTTCCTTTCAATCTTATTTTTCGGTTGTTCTTGGGGTGGATCAATCACCGTTATTTTAAACGTAGTAAAGGTGCAGTTCATACCGATATAAAGACATTCGAGATCTGACCATGTTTAGATCTCGAAAAGCTCATCGGCACTGTTTCTTTGATCTATTTCAGAGACATATTGTTTAAATATCTGAAAGTGAAAACCAATGTTTGGATGAATCCTCTGCTGAATGAAATTTGCTTCCTCCCTTTTAAATTTGTTTATTAGAGAATCAGTAGATCTGCCAGAGCATTGCATTTAGTCTTTCTGGTACACGCCTGAGCTAATCATATTTGTTAACTTATAAACTTTTCTTATAAGTTATTCTTCTCTGAATAAAATTTTATTAAATATGTTTAAACTTAATTTGGCTGACGTTTGTCTTGGTGCTTTTGTCTCAATTGTCTAAACAATTTAAGATCTCTTGTTTCTCCCTGAGTCTAGTCGGTGCAAACCATCATCATCATCTATTCTGATCACAGTAAACAAATTTTCCAGACATGTAGTGGTCTTGTGGCGCCCTCTGTATCAGAATAGATTGATAGACGAAATTCGAAAGCTTTCGTCCGGCACATAATATAGTGGTATTGTCATAATTTTATCTAAATAAAAATATTTAAAACACGTATACATTCTTATATTTTATTTCAGACTCCTCTTTGTTGTCTTTATTTATAAAATATTTATCAGTTTTAAATAAAACTGATAACAAGTAATGTGAAATTAAATAAAATATATTTACAATATCAAACTAGTTTCATTCCTTATATGAATCTTATCAAGAGGTCTCTTTTTAATTACTACATGTGATATGATATGGCTACTCCTTTATTGGAGTCAGGAATCTCTCAACCACAATGCCCAGAATAACACGTTAGCCACTTTTCTTTCCCTTTCCTGCTCTAAATTTTTCCCATATTCTTCTCTATCCTGCTCCATTCCATTTTGACAAAATCATTTTTGTCCACTTCATGGCCTTTATATCGAGATTCCCCTTATCTTTTCCCAAATCCAGCATAAAGTCTAAGGCCCACTTTTTGTATTGTATAATCACTTAGTTTATATTTATTCTCCCAGTTTATTATTTGTATCCTTTCTGCTTGAAAGCATTTACATTTTATTACTATATGCCCAATATTTTCCATGCCTTCATTACATAATTTGCAGACTAAATCACTCATATTTTTTATGTGTATATTCCCTTGTTGCTAATGATCCTATTCAAACCTTAATCAGTAGATTACTTTCCTTGTTATTATCAAAAATTAACTCACACCAAATATTTCATTTACTTCTATATATATTTAGACTCTTTTTACTCTTCATACTAATTCTCCAGCTCCCTATTTTTTAGTAATGCATCTATTCTTCTATCCCATTCTTTGCCACTATAACTATCAACAATCTTCCTAACACAATCGTCCCCACCTTTTGTACAAGTACACTGATATAAAGTCTTTATCCAAATTTTTTACATACCATACTACCTTTCTCACCTATTTTGTTGTTTGTCTTTTACTCATAGCCCAATTAAGTACTATTTTAGATATTCTCTTTCTATCCATAAAATGCAATCTACCAAATATTTTCATAACTTGACTATACCATTTGTCTTTGAATTGCCTCCATTTCTATTCACACATCTGCATCTAATGCATATCTTCCTACTTCTCTTTGTATTTTTTCTAAGTAATCTAACACCCTTTTACTAACACATAATGCATCATTAACATATGTTAACCCTGTTACTGCCACTTTCTCTCATACAATTGTTGCTACATCATATTTAACATGTGAAAACACTGTTAATTTCTTTATCCTTTCTTTTCTTTTCTTTGTTTCATTTACTAATCATCTCTATCATTCATCCAAAAAATTCATTTGATTACTTAAGATGATTCCCAAATAGTTATATCTGTTCACATTTAACATTATATACTTCTTCCCCCCAAAATATTTCTCTTCTCCTTACTTAGCATTCATCATCATTACTTTTGTGGACATAATTGTTATCTGGAGTGTGTCCTTTTGTAAACAAAATTAATAATTGTTTTTTTTTTTTGTACATTGAATAACTTTGCAATCACATCAAGTAATTAGACCCAGAAGACTTCTATGTAATCTTTAACAATAAAGGTTGCTTTGAAAGATAAAGATAAAGATCTTTCCCTCCACTCAATACACACCTATTTTTTCATAGATCATTTAACATTATTTCTAAATTTGTTTATGTTTTTACAAACACTATGAAATTTATTCTAGTCATCTCCACCCTGTAAAGTTAATTTTTTTCATTCCTTAATCAAACACATAGCTTCTTGAATTGACATTAATGTTCAGACATTCTCCAGGAAAATAGTCTTTTGGGAGACTTATAACATAGTGCATAGTACTAGCCGGCCTCATCCTTCTCCATCTATTCTTAAAGTCACCAATAAACAATCAAAAAATGCAAATTCTGATATTTAGAGTCAAAATATCTTGATTTCATTATTAAAATCAATTTGAATGCTTTCCCTACTAGTCATTTTCATTCACAGAGAAAGTTCTTTATTAGCATTGATTCCGTTTGCTCTCTTTGTCATCAGTCTGAAAAAAAAACAATACATCATTTTCTAATCCAGTGTGCTGCCTTTCTCATATATAGAAACATCATAGAGTTAATTAATAAATTTCATATTTCTTCTAGTAGTTACTCTTACTGATAGTATAAAAAGAGATTATTTTCCTTTAATTAGAATCACTACTTTCCTTATGTATACTCTTTGGTTCATAAGATGCCATCTTTACTTCAACCCTACATCTAAGAAATTACAATCACTGTTTTTCAATAAAATCTCAAAAATTTAAAACAGAGATCAGGCTGCCACTCCAGACATTGCTAGTGCTACATAGAGTCTGGTTACTCTCCTAACACCATTATAATATTTTTTCTTCCATTATTATTATTTTTTTATGTCAATGCTATGTATGTAAATAATGTATTATTTGTAATCCATAAATATTGTACTTGTCTATTTCATGTTGCTAATTGAATTCAAACCAAATTTTCCATAAATGTAATTAAAATTTTTTTTTAGCATAATAAAAATTCATTTTAAAAGTAATTCATTTTGTCTTATTTCCCAAATTTATCACCATCTCTGCTGCCCTTCCATCTAAATCTCTTGCCTTTCCACTTTCCAACTTCTCTGCCTCATTCATTTTATTTTCTGTAAAACTAACATTTTCATTATTATGTGCTTTTATGTTTATTATCACTCTGTCCTATCACATCTTACATCTTTTTATTTGATTGTCTCTAATTTTTATCTAGTTCTACATTCTTTCTCCCCATCATTTAGTAATACTATTTCCCTCTCCCATACATTCCTTCTTTTAGCATATTTCCAAATTTTTTTACTACCAACTCTTCCATTTTTATTAATATCTGCCAATAATTTTTTATTTAATTTCATTTTCTCTATATAATTATCTATTTTAGCAAATTCTTTATTTTTTAAGTTTTCCCATTTAATATTCACATCTTTTTCTCTTTCTTTGTTTTTAATAGCACATTTATATCTTCTGCATACTTTCTCCTTCTATTTCACACTTTTACTAATTCTCACTTTTCTATTATTTTTATTCTTCCGAATCATTTTCACTTAAAACCCTATTTGCCACTTTTTCTATTTTACCACACCAGTCCTGATATTCACTCCCAACAAATTCTTCCATAATTTCTTCTACTCTTATTTTATATTCTTCTAACTTATTCTTATCATTCACTCTCCATCCACATCTTTCCCTATCCTTTCTACTTTTATTATAATTTTCCATCACATTACTAACCATTTCTATCATAAAGAAATTATGATCCCTATTACATATTCTCTCTTCATTTATCAAACACTTTAATTTTTTGTACTTTATTCTTTCCTTTTTTATCTACCAATGCATAATCTAATGTGTAAAATATGTTATTTCTAAATCATGTGTATTGCCCCTCATAAATATTTGATAAATTTCCCTTGCTCAAATTCATTCTTTGATAAAAAATTCTTCCAAAAGATGTCTATTCTTGTTATTCAAATAATTAATTTCTTTAATATAACCAGTCATATATCCTATAACGATTATTTTCTTCCCCTTTTTTTGAAACTTTATATATCTTAAATAGGCATTCACATATCCTACTGCTTCATTCCATTCTAGTTTAACTATCTTCAGTGATCATATACATTATAGTTGCCATCCATTCTTGTCTTTCTAACTTTTTTTCAAACCACAAACATTCTTGACACTTTACAGTATTTACATATTTTTTGATATATCTCCTATACCACCTCCCTTTTTTTTCTATTTATATCCTGCCATACCAAATTTTTTCCTGTAGGTTCTTCTTCTCTTAGATGTGTTTACACTACTGCTTAATATCTCAAGCCCTTCATTTTTAACTGCTTTATTTAATTCCAATCACTTTTCTGGTCTCCTATCATCTTGCATATCCAAATATCCAATTTTAACAATTTCTTTCTCACTACCCTTTTATAAATTCTTTTTGACTTTTTCTTCTCTATTATATTTATAATTAATATGTTTATTTATCATTAGTTTTGCAGATCTATTCTCTTTGCACATCTATATTCATTTCTGGATCAATTACACTTTGTTTACTTCATACATCACATCCATTCTTAACTTTCTTTTTGATAATACTGTAATTGAAACCCCCACCCCACCACCCTTTATATGTTTTCTAAACTATAATATTTTTCATAAGTCAAATCTCCTAATGCTTCACTTCCTTGTTTTGCTAAATGCAATCCATCTTTATTGTATAATTTCCTCTTACTAATAAAAAAAATCCTACAAATGCACAAGCATAATATTATTTCTATCACATAATTTTTTCAATCTCTCATTTATAGAACATGCCTTATCTAACATATACCTATTGTCAAATGTTGATAATCCTACTGCTCACTCATACTCTTCTTCTAATCTTATTCAAACTATTAATCTATTTTTGTACTCATTCATTATTCTCTCCAATGGTTCTGATAAATTATTCGTCTTCACTATAACATAAACATCTTTACTCCCCTCTTTATTTACCTTGTCTGTAACATCCATAATTCTAGCTCCAGGCAAACACTTTTACAGATCTATACTATTTTTCCTTGCAATTGCTTCTCCATATCCTCTAATTAGTGAGTCCCTTATTAAGATTAGCTCATAGTTTACTTTTGCTAATTCATCTGTAACATTCTCTTCAATCTTCTGAACTTCCTTATATATTTCTTCCTTATTGTTTTTATTCATTAATTCCTTGATCTGATCACATTTCATATCTAACACTTTTAACTTTACTTCTACATTCTTTACCTGTTCCAGTTATTCTTTACCTAGATATTCCCATTGCACTATTTTTATCATCTGTCTTGTACTCTACTAAATACATACTCCATTCTATTTTGTCATTATCTACATTTTCCTTCATTTCTCTTGACTTTCTCTTTAAATTATCTAACTTAAAAACCATTTCTTCACCTCTTGTATCACATTTATACATGATCTACATAGCTATACATCTTTTATATGGTTCCTAATCTTATTTAAATACTTCAGATGCCTAGTTTTTTTTTTGATCATCATACATATATACATTGTGGAATACAAATGCAATCCATAGTTCTTTATTTTTCTAATTCCCATACACTATATTTAAATTTATCAATCTCCAAACCTCTTTATACAAAAAAACCTTTTTTCCTTTTTATAATGGAGACCAAGAAAGACATGCTCCCCTAAAGTCACATCTCAACATTACCTTCTTTCTCAAATAAATCACTCTCTCACTTAAATTGAAAAAATTTTTTAACAGCAAAGCTCTTAAAATCCAACTAATCTTAAATGTGCCTTAGTTTTAAGGCCTTATTACAATAAACATTTTTTTTTTATCTTTGAAATGTCGGAGTCTTTCTTCAAACACTAGTTCTAAATTATTTCAAATCCAATTAAATGTATTTTTCTGCACTATGACTCTCTTTTCTTATTTACTTTCTAAACAAATATTTCTCAGCAACATAAATTTTTATCTAGATGTCATTAAAAATATATAAAACTTTAATTTATCTTGCAGAGCAAAAATCAGCCACATCAGGAAAGCGAGGCAGTCAAGTAATACATATGATGTGATGTATGATGTGATGTACTGTGACTTCTTCTTATACGGAGTCAGGAATCTCTCAGCAACTATGCCCAGAGAAACCTGTTAGCCACTTTATCTTCCCTTTCCATTCTCCACCCTAAGTTTTCCCACAATCTGCTCCATCCCATTTCCACAACATAATCTTTGCCAACTCCATGACCTTCATATCTAAATCCCCCATATCTTTTCCCAAACCTAGCATAAAAACCAATAACTCACTTTCTGTATAATCACTTTGTTCATATTTAATCTTTCATAACTTCATTATTTGTACCCTTTCTGCTTTCAAGCATTTACATTGAAATAACAGATGCCTAATATTATGTATGCCTTCTTTATACAACTTGCAGACTAAATCATCCCTATTTTTCCATTTACTTGTATATTACCTTGTTGCTAAAGATCCCATTTGAGCCTTAAAAAATAAACTACTTTCCTTACTATTATCATAAATTAACTCACACTCAATGTTCTGTTTACTTCTATATATATTTAAACTCATTTTACTCTCCATACTAGTTCTCCATCTCTCCAACTCCCTATTCTTTATCAATGCATCTATTTTTCTATTTCACTCTTTACCACTATAACATTCAACAATCCTCCTAACACAATCATCCCATCTTTTGTACAAGTATACTGACATAAATTCTTTATCCAAATCTTCTGCATACCACATTACCTTTCTCATCCATCTTGTTGCCTGCCCTTTACTTGTAACCCAATTAAATACTATTTTGGCTATTCTTTTATTATCCATAAACTGCAACCTACCGAACATTTTCAATTTGCTTTTTTGCATCCCTCATATAAAAACTTGACCATCCCATTTCTCCTTGAATTTCCTCCTTTGCTGTCCACACGTCTGCATCTAATGCATGTCTTCCTACTTACCTTTGTATTTTTTCTAAGTAATCTAATACCCCTTTACTAACTCATAACGCATCATTGCCATATGTTAACCCTGCTACTGTCAATCCCTTCCATACAATTCTAGCTACATCATATTTATTATATGAAAACACTGTTAATTTCTTTATCAATTCCTTTCTTTTGACAAATTATTGTATGACAACTCCTTCTAGTGATCATTATTAAAAATATAGCACATTAAAAATGAAATATATATAAAAATTAATAAAAAAGCAAATAAATTTATAAATTTTTATATTATAGTGTACAAATCATTTCTACATATACAATATTTTAACATATTTTTCAATCATCTAACAAATTGCATTGGGTCTTTAACCATATTTATACATTGGTTCATATTTTTCTGAATATACAAAATCTTATATTTTTGTAGTTTATAATATCTTTATGACTTTAATAAATATATGGTTCTGATTTTGTATCTTTTTTTTAAGCATTCTATCATGTTTTTTACCTTTTTTATTTGAAAATTTTCCTATCTTAAATAAAATATATTGCAGAGATTGTATTAATTTTCTAAACTATCTCTACTTTATTTTTATTATTATTTTTCCATCATTGGCAGCTTTTCTTTCATCTACATTTTATATACATCTATTGAATATGGTACTGGAACATATTTTTTTATCTTTGTGTATATATATTTTACTGCTATTATTATTATTTTTATTATTATTTAAAATTATATTAGTATCTTATTTATAACTCATTTCTACATAATCATTCTCAACTTCTAATATTTGCATGTATGCTTCTTTTGTATTTAATGCTTAGTTTATTATTTTATAATTTAAAATTTTTTAAAACTTCTATTTTTTGAGTCCATTTAAATTGGATCAGTTATCCCTCGTTAATATATTGTTTTATAACTATTCTATCATTAATCTCTTTCTTTAAAAATATTGAAATTTTCAATCCCTATTCTTTCTTTTCTATTATATCATCATCATCAACCATTATCAATCCACTGCAGGATGAAGGTCTCTCCAAGTTTAATCCATCTTCTCCGATCTTTAGCTTTTCTTCTCCACAACGTCTCTGCACACTTTCTTATTTCATCCATCCATCTCACATGTGGTCTCTTTCTGGGTCTTTTACAATCTCTTGAAATCCAGTTTAAGATTTCGATTATATATTTCTATTATATATCTAATGTTATATTTATTATTATTCAACTAAATATATTAATAACACTTCTATTGTTATTTATTATAATTATATTAATACATCTAAAAAAATTATTTTTACTGTTTATCAATTACATTTTCTTTTATATAATCAATTATATCATAAGTTGTGAAGAAGAAATGCAATTAATATAAATATTAAACATCTGTTCTAATTATTAATAAATAATAAAGAAATGGTAGCTAAATATATCTTTTATTAATTTAAAATCTAATCAGTTTCATAATAAATATATTTGTTTTATTTTGGAAAGTAAGATTAATATTATAATATTCTCTTTTGATATATGTATCCCTGATTTTTTAATATTTTTTGGTTGCATCCAATATATTTACATTTATTCATACTTCTTTAGTAATATAAATAAAAAAAGCATTATATCAGTAAATGTGCACATTCTCATAAATTATCATTTATGTTAAAGCTCACATATGTCATTAAAATTGCCTAAGTGTGTGATTAATTTAAAATATATTTTAAATTTTACTTTGAAGAAGTTATTATCAGGTTTTTTTTTTTTTTTAGTAAATTAAAAAGTCTTTAATGTACTAATTAATTATAAGAGAAAAAAACTTTGTCACTATTAAGAATAAAACTTTTTTTCCCTATCATAATCTTCTTAAAATCATTAAACTTTTCTTCACCATGGATTAAGAAATTGAGTTATGCCCAGGTTTAATGTTTATATTCAGAATTATTTCTTTGTCTTATCCATCATATCTGTAATTAATATAGAAATGAGTAAAAAGGAAAAACTTTACTTGATCTTATTTATCTAATTCCTTGATAAGTATAGTAATGAAGACGAAAGGTCTACTCTACTTTCCCAAACTTTTTAGCAGAACATTATAATTTGAAGATACCAAATAATAACTATAATTTTATTTTTATTAATATATCATAGAGGACAAACCAAGAAACTTAAATAATGACAACTGAAGAAGTATTTAGCATCTATTATCATATGTTCTTCAGAGAAAAGATTATTAAACAGGCAAAACTCTCCATACAATAGTGCCACCCTGTGCCAACCAGAGTAATCAATGGTTGGCAGAAGGCTTGTGGTCTTCATCAGTGAGGAGCTTTGGATCTGAGAGCACTGCACTTTGATCTTAGGATCTAATGCAACCCTCCAGCAGCCACCTTTTACCTCTACTTAACTACAAAACTATGAGAATGAAACTGAAAACACAATAATATTTTTCAATCTAAACTCAATAGCTTATATAGTCATATGGGTCTGAACCAGTTCAGCACCCATACATTTTGGTGTCTTTGACTCTTTAACAGCCATAGTCATCATTGATAACTCTGGTTGGCACAGAGTGGCACTATTGTATGGAGAGGTTTGCCTGTTTAATAACAGTTATATGCTAGCATAAGAGATGGTGGTCATGTGATGTTTAGTAGAAAAGATTATTATTACAAATATAATAAGCAAATCTTAAACAGTAATATTTTTTATAAATAAAACCAATATGACTTTTATAGATTTTAACTAGTTCTTTAATTAAATAGATATGCTTATTATTGTTATAATTATCATTTTGTATTATTATAAAATAAATAAATAAGTTTCTTTAAAGTGTGTTTACTTTTACTTTTATACTTAAGCACAGATTTTAAATTCTTTTACAATCATGATTTCTTTTAATAGTTAGAATAAAGTCTGTAGTCCTAAAGGCTAAAAAAGGAATACTTACACACATGTATGATACTAATTTCAATGTTCTCTTTCTTTTTTTTCCCAACTATTAAAACAATCATTTTGAACTGTCTAAATGTATATGTATTACAGAGACCGGATTTTCATGAATACTGTCAATATTATATTAGATAAAAAATTATTATTTTAAAAACATTAACAAACTACTTTTTATTAAATATTAAATTCTATATATTGAATATATTTATAATAGATATTAGTAATATCTGTTGCTTATAGCTATTACATGAGGAGAAAGATAGACTTTTATGGAGAGTTGAATTATTCCAAAACTGTATTCAAACTATGCCCAGTCAAGTGGATGTTAAAACTACTGCATCACCTGAATTAAATGATCTTGAATCTCAAGTTACCAAGTAAGTTTAGAAGAACAATTATTTGGAATAAAAATACTTTATAATATGCAAATGTTTTTATTACTTTATAAAATATTTATTATATTTCCAGTTGCTAGAGCAGTTTAATAATGTTTGAGCACAAAATAATAGGCTGAGTATGACTGTTTTATTTAAATGATCAGAGTTTTTTTTGTACTTTCCTCAACTGAAAATCAAACCAAAAACATTTAGCTCTTCAGTTCATCACTTTTGCTACTAAAATACAATACTTAGAGGAAAATAAATATATATTAATGAAAGTTATGGTAACTTGAGCAGTCATCACAGTGATAGAAAGAGTATATTTAATAGCTAAGCATTCCTTAATTGACTCTCA
This sequence comes from Epiperipatus broadwayi, assembly GCA_028023455.1. Lineage (NCBI taxonomy): Eukaryota > Metazoa > Onychophora > Udeonychophora > Euonychophora > Peripatidae > Epiperipatus > Epiperipatus broadwayi. The sequence continues at coordinate 1,924,525 of JAQFVV010006292.1, forward strand.
ATTGAATAAAAATAAGATATTTCCAGTTTAGTAATGTAATGGAACTTATGCTCAATTAGGTGCTCAAGCACCATATGACCCTTTGAGAAAAAATCCAAAAGATTGAAGTCATGATCCCTGAACACCAAATGTTGAGCTAAGCACTAAAGTTTCATTAAATTTATCAAACAGAAAATATTTTTATTATGATTACATGAAATCAAATAAAGAGCTAAAGTTTAAATATCTGATGTTAAGGATTCTAAAATCAAACTATTAGAAAGTTAAATATGAAAGAAGTAGAAAATAGGCCCAATTGATTGATTTACAATATTACTATATAGCAGCATGAAAAGGAATAATGACAAAAGAACAATAAAAACAAATATAATATGCTATTAAGAGATTATCCAATAATGAATAATTATTTATGTAGTGTAATTTTCACTATATCACTCTAATACAAGGTAGCAACTGGTTTCTATTTATCTTTAACACCTTGGATGTAATTATAATCATATCACCAAAGACATGTGAAACATATTTATGACATTCAAGATGTACATTTCATGTTGAACTAGCACTGATTAGTTGGCCCAAACCACAATCTCTTACACATATCTTTATCATTGTTTAGTGTGTGTATATATATATTTAGCAAATTACTACAGTTTAATTGATGTGTCAAATGTACAGCCATCACAATTTTGACACATCACTTAATGAAAGTATATTAATAATTTTTATTAGACATTCATTAGACTAAAGATTATCCAATAATGAATAATTATTTCATATTGTGAAGTTTCAATAGTCAGGTTTTATTCAATATGAGTATTTAAAACTCCCTAAGCTTAAGAATAGGGAAAAAGATTTATTATGATTAAGAAGATAATGGAACATGTAAAGGGTATGTATATTAAGTTGAAATAAATATACACATTTTTAAAAAGTAAGCATCATAAATGGACTCTATTATATTACACTTTAATTACTGAACTTGGGAATGGATTGTGAATGCAAATCTCTTAATCATTTTAAAAAATAAATGAAAGTTAAAAGATAACTGATGAAATATGGCATGGATTATTTTCAATCAAACTTTGTAAAAGTTAAACAAAGATGCAAAATAATTTCAAAAACATTTTAATATTTTTCTACAATTAAGGCAAACTAGAGCAACAACTAATTATCTAAAATATTTGTTGAGAAAAATCACCCGATAATAACAACTTAAAATAAATTTAATTAAAGCAAAAATTTAGAAAATCATATAGAGATTATAATATTTTAGAAAAAAAAACAACAACTCAGCAATGAGATGCTTTTGAGCTATGATAAACATGTTTTGTGTTCACTTGTCAGAAGGCAGGCTGTATATTAACACAATGTTTTGTAAATGAAAAAAGGTCAGAGCCAATTAGATTCATATCATTATTAGGATTCCTATACTCAAGAAAGAAAGAAGCACTGAAATAGTATTAGTCAATTTAATTTCATAACAGCAACATGTTCTATCTACCATCCATGATGAAGCAAGATAATTATGGAAGTATTTTTAAGTATTCAACGTATCCAGTTGTTGAAAAGAAATTTTAACATCATAGTGATTCAGGACATGGTGTGCTAAGTGCCTAGCATAAACGTGTTATTCATCTCCAATATCATAGAGCTTGTTGAAGATAAGTGATGCAGTGCTTTTTGTTCAGGTGCAACATAATGTTTATCTACTGCCTGAGAAGCATTGTCACTACTTGAAAGGCACTCTATCTTATTGATGATGATAGAACAGAGAATTCTGCCTTAATAATTTGATCTGTGGCAGAGCTTATGATCATAACCATTTGGACCAAGAAAATTTGAAGACCATCTGCAACTTTGAATTAGATGTAAATAAATTAATCAGTTACCAGAATCTAAATCCAAATTTGATTTTTAGATCAGTGTAAGCAAAAAATTAATAACCTGAACATATTAATAAACTGTCTTACATCTATAAAATATATATTTCATTAGAATTTTTTTTTATTCTCATGACATGACAGATGTTAGTGTTTGATGTGATGCACTGTGACTTCTCCTTATATGGAGTCAGGAATCTCTCAGCAACTATGTCCAGAGAAACCTGTTAGCCACTTTACCTTCCCTTTCCATTCCCTATCTGAAGTTTTCCCCATATTCTGCTCCATCCCATTTCCACAACATAATCTTTGTCACCTCCATGACCTTTATATCTAAATCCCCCGTATCTTTTCCCATAGCATACAAATCATCAATCCACTTTCTGTATAATCAATTTCCTTATACTTATTCTTTCACAACTTTATTATTTGTATTCCTTCTGCTTTCAGGCATTTACACACAACTTTCAGACTAAATCATTATGTTTTTTCCATTTACATGTATAATTTCTTGTTGCTAAAGATCCTGTTTGAGCCTTACTGCTACTCCCTTTCATACAATTCTAGCTACATCATATTTATTATATGAAAACACTGTTAATTTCTTTATCAATCCCTTTTTTATCTTTGCTTTACTTATCAATTTTTTCTCCCATTCATCCAAGCAGTTTTTATGATTACTTAATATGATTCCCAAATAGTTATATCTACTCAATATACTTAACTTTATACCCCCCAATAAAAATTTCTTGTCTTCTCTTTCCCCAATATTAATCATCATTACTTTTGATTTTTCTTCACTAAACTTAATTCCCATATCTTTACCCACTCTTGTGCATATCATCAGCATAACTTCCATATCTTTCCTTCTTTCTGCATACAAAAAGCATCATTTGCAAATAAAAGACCCAATAATGTATATACTCACTTGCCACCTATTAATGGTATCTCTATCTCTCTTCCTAATATTTTTATTGCTCTCTCCATTTCTCTCAAATACAACAAAATAGGTGACATAGGGCATACTTGCCTTCATCCCATCCAATTTTTAACTTGAACTGATTCTATATTCCCTAATTGATATGTATAGTAGTAATTTTCATATAATATCTTAAATAATATCCACTAATCCCTATCCAGTGCTGACCTCTATTGATTACTAAAACTTACAATGAGTTACATGATAAGAGTTGAGAATGGAAAAATTTGCTAATGAATTATCAATGAGTAAGCAAAGAGCATGTGATATCTTGTTAGTCATGTAATGGATATATAAGCATATAAAGTAATATAGAAATAAAACAAACTAACTTCTTCTTTTTAAAACTTGATTTTTTATGACTATAATCATGAAAAAAAAAATCCAATGTTTCGACTATTTTTTATAGTCTTTTTCAAGGCACACTAAAATAAAATATATATACAATAAATATCACATATTCCAAAAAAAAAAAAAAAAAAAATTAAATTAATTAAAAATTACAAAATATATCCATAACCAAAATTTTCTTTTTTTTACCTTATCTCACTCCCCTTTCCTATTACAATCACAACTTAAACACAACTAATTCCTTTTTAAAAATCTATATATATATATCAAATAAAAACTTTTAATTAAAAACCCATTATTTTCTTTTATCTTTTTCTATTAACATCCTATTTAATTCTGGTTTTATTTCATTTATGTATACACCCTCTTTTATTATCCTTTCATTATATGACTTAATACATTCCAAAGGTTTTATTTCAAAATCCCCATGCTTAAATTAAAAATATTGTTTTTAATTTTATTCTCATAGTTTTGTAGTTAAGCAGAAATAAAAGGTAGCTGCTGGAGGATTGCATTAGATCCTAAGATCTAGGTGCAGTGCTCTCAGATCCAAAGCTCCTCACTGACAAAGGCCACAAGCCAGAAACGAATCTGGGGATATTGAATGAGTAGGAACTAGATAGGGATTTTATGCACAAGCCTTCTGGCATCCATTGATTACTCTTTGTTGGCACTGAGTGGCACTACTGTATGGAGAGTTTTGCCTGTTTTAATGACTGTAAAAGGATAGATGACAAAAAATAATTTGATTATTTACCTTGCTTGACTACTTTTTGTTTTCAAGATTGTTGTCCTATAATTCCATACCACTATGATTAAAATCTAAGGTTACAAACAAATCTACACATATTAAGTGGCAAATCTAACTGGATAAATAAATATATATATATATATAGCAAAACACACATACAATTTATATTAATGCTGCTATTGTTTAAATATTATTGGGGAAGAGGCAGATCCACAAATGATCAAGCATCATCTTATTTAAGTGGGATCTAGGGGTTCAAAATAGATTTCTTTTTCCAAACTGGAATATGGATGTTGAACATGGAATTAGATGGCATGGATGACAAATAGGACCTAAATTGGTTCCCTTAATTCCTGAATTTTGTATATCTTACATGATATTAGTTAATAAAATAATTTGAGAAAGAAATTCCGTATAAATTTCTATTGGAGTCTCATGACTTTTAAAGAAAGCACATGATATATAGCCAGAAATTTTATTCCAAGTTCGATGATAATCATCTAGAAATTAAAAAAAAACAACATATTATAGCAAAATAGTAAGATTAAAAAAAGTTTTGTAATCTTATTTTCAATAATTTTCATGCAAAATTAGTGGTTTAAAAGAAATAATCTCTGAAGATGTATATAAAGTACCAATTTCTCTGTAAAGAATCCAAATGTCATTGAATCAACAAATTTTAAAGATTCCCTTGTTGAAATAAATTTATTGATATATATATAAGACTCCCTGCACACTTCTTTCATACACACATAAAAGAAGCTCCTATCTATTATTTATATTGTTATTCATGTGTATGCGTTCATAGGCATTTTAGGTACATTTATGCGTGTATTTATTTATATATATGTGTACAGATATAATATATTTAGTTAATATTAATTTTATAATTTAGAACATCTGACTAATACAATTTTAAAATTTAAACTACCATTTTTTTAATAATGAAATATATTTTTTCAAATTCATAGAACCATTGATCTCATAATAAATATTAAATTTAATATATATTTTAAATTTTTTATGGATTTATGATGTAAACAAATTAAAGTATGATATCATTTTCATATAAATTATCTTCAGATATGGGTTTTCAGTGATGCTAAATCACTTTTTTTACTCTATTCTTCACTAATAGTTTTTTGGTTTAATTAGAAAAATAGTGTAAAAAATAGTTTAGCGTCAGAAACAATCAATGGTGAATGATAGTTTCCTTAGCAATATCATTGCTAAAACACATCTGAAGCTAATTTACATGGAAATGATCCTACACTTTAACTTGCTAATACTATAAATCCAAGAAAAATTCAAATTTAATATTTACGACTCTCTGCCGAAGATTCACAGAATGGTTAAAGAAGTTGTGATATTCTGAATCATGGTGCTTGTAAAAGTAGCTTCCTGGGTTTAAATCCATATGACAATTTGGCATAGAAATAAAAAAATCTACTTTTATTTCTAATTAAATCAATAATAAAAAAGCTATTACCAAACAATAGAATAAAAAGCTATTTAATCTCAGGAATTATCACAGGCGATTGATAATTTCCCTAGTAACACCAGTACTAAAATATATTTGAAGTTAATTTTTATAGAAATATTCTTACATTTTAATTTATTTAACATATATTGTTTATATATACGTTCTATATATTTATTTTTACCTAATGAAAAAATCAAATAAAATTTATAAACTAAAATTTAATACCTCTCTTTCCAAATGTAATTCACTTTTTATAAATATTCCATATTCATTTTTCTTTACAAATGTTGTTTTATTTTACTTTATTTAACATATAAACATAAATAAATATTACGTTATTTTTCTACAGTCCGTCTATTTTGTATTTTGATATTTAAATTACCTTCATAATGACCATATTAAAAAATGATAACCACATGGAAAATTAATGAATTTGTTTATTCCAATCTTGACGAATTGACACTTTTGTAACACTCAAATTGCACAATGGGAATCTGCTCACATCACAGGATAGGTCCAAGCATATTTTGAGAATAGATCATAAGTTACAAGTAAGTAACGGAATCTACAGTAGGATGGCAATGGGCCATAGTGATCGATCGCAAGTATTTCATTTGGTGCGGACGGGATGATAGAGGCACCTACTCCACTAAAGTTTCTATTTGGTGGTTTATCTCTTGCACAAATAGCACATTTCTTGAGGGTATCCGTCACATCTTCATATAGCTTTGGCCAGTGAAATTGTCATCTTATAGCTTCTTCTGTTTTTCTAGGGCCATAGTGCCTTACTAAGCCATGCATATACATGATGAGATGGTTTCTGAGGTCAGGTGGTACCAAGATTTTTCAGTAAATTTTATCTCCCACAATCTGCTGCTGCAGCAACCCATTTCTTAGCCAGTATAGCTTCTTTCCTCGAGGTGTTGAGCAGCCTTGTATTGGATTTCCTTGCTGTTGTACAATTTGGATAAGCTTTTTATATAGCGGTTGCTGCTCTTGCCAATGTTGAAGGTTTCTTAACTTGTGTTCCATCTCCTGGACCAGTACTATTGCTGCAATTACCAATGGCTGATCACTTATTATGAGGTTGTGTGGCTCCAGTTCTATAGGATGTCGACTTAATATATCGGCCACTGTATTTTCAGGCTCAGGGCAGTAGACAACTTTTATAATGAAATCTTTGAAGTGAAAGACTCCATCTGATGAGGCGGTCATTGTTCAGGTAACTTTTATTTAGGAATTTGAGACACTGGTAGTCAGTAATGATAATCATTTCTGAACCCAGAAACATCTGCTTGAACTTATTACATGACCACACGATTGCTAGTGTCTCTTGTTCCGTCACTGTGTAGTTCTTTTCAGCTCCTTTCAGAGTACGGCTGCTAAAACATAGTATTTGGTGTTGGCCTTCTTGGTTGACTTGAAATAGAACCACAACCATGCCCAATCCTTTCTGACTGCTATCAGTCTGCAAATAAAAGGGACGGGTAAAATCTGGGTAGCGTAACATCACAGTCTCTAAAAATCTTCTCTTTACTCGACTGAAGTCTTCTTCATGGGTCTACGTCCATTCCCATCGGTGGTGAGGTCTTATCAATTCTACTAGTGATGATGTATCTTTGGCAAAATGGGGGTAAAACTGGTGATAGTAATTGCAAAGGCCCAGAAATGATCGAACTTGTTTTCGGTTCGTGGGCCTAGGGAAATTTTCAATAGCTGCGACCTTATCAGGGTGAGCCCTAATTCCTTGACCATTTACAATATGGCCTAAAAAGGAAATCTCCCTCAATGTGAAAAAACTTTTTTTTAAATTAACAGTTATATTTTTCTGGGTGCACTCATCGAAAAATTGTTTTAAATCCTCCAGATGTTCTGCAATGTCTCTTGACGCAACTACTACATCGTCTACATAACATACCAATTTTTTTTTAACTTTTCTGACAATACTTGGTCCAAACACCTCATGAGGCCAGCCCCAATATTTATCAGCCCAAAAGGTACTCTCTTAAACATGTGGGTTTGCCCATTGTATCTGAACGCGGTATATTTTCGATCCTGGGGGTGGTGAGCCATTTGCCAGTAACTGGCAGTTAGGTCAAGGGTAGAGAAAATATTCTTAGCAGTCAACTTGATAAATGTTTCTTGGATGGGTGGTGGGATGTCCCACTCAGGTATAGTAATGTTGTTTAATGTCCTAGCATCGAGACACAATTGTATGGTTCCATCTTTCTTTTTGACCATGACTAACAGGTTATTATAGGGTGATGACCCTTTTTCAATTACACCCCAGTCAATCATCTGCTTAATTTGAGCATTCACCTCTTCTTGATACTGAAATAGGATAGGGTATTGGAAATGCGTCTCTTCTTTTACTCATATCCGATGGACGTAATCACTAATTTCACCTGGGACCTGAGAAAATATTGTACGATTTTCCATAAGTAATTTTTGTAACTGGAATCAGTCCTCTACCTCGTCTAACAATGATCCCATAATTTTCTCATGGATATCCTCATCAGGAATGGCCTCCAGACATCTTAATTGGATTTCTTCAGTTTGTTTATTTGTATCAAAACTAATCTGCTTCTGCTGGAAAGTTAGTATCTTTTTTCTATAGTCCAGGATACATTCATGTTGGGTTAAGAAGTCGGACCCAATTATCACATCCTGAATTAGTCCTTTTATCACTGAGAAGGCGTGTCCTGCATTGGCTTCTCCTATCAATATTTCCAACCAGACTTGATAGTTTTCAGTTATGGTCATCCTCCCATCAGCCAGCTTCATTTGGATTGGATGAGCGGGAAGCCTGGGTATGAGTCCATGTTTTTCGTAATTTGTTAACCACTCTCTAGAAACACAGGAAATCTGGCTGCCTGTGTCAAGAAGAATTTGTGCAACTGAGGCCCTGATTCTCGTATTAATAATTGGGCAAGGGCCAATCTGAAGTCCCCAAGTGGGATCCTCTTCCTGGAAGACTGACATTAGGTTAGTCATCTCCACTACTTTCAGCTGCTGGCAAGATTAATGCTGGTACTGGTAATCTTTTACTGAAGTCCCGCTTGATCGAATTGCCATTTGGTTTCTTTCTCACTATGATTGCTAGTAGTTGCTGATTGCTGTTGTCTCGTCTCCTGCTTCCATTTGTGATCTACTAGTCTTTTAGGCCAATGGCTATCATCTAAAACTGCAAGAAATTCTCCCATTTCTTCAATGTCTTTGATACAACTTCCGATCGTCAGCTTTTGGGTAGTTACTGGCATATTTTGTTGAATTGTTCCAATGATATGTCTATCTGCCAATACGAACATCGTGAGAGATTGAAATCGGTTTGCTTGGCGAGGAAAAACTGAGCATGTGTTTCTCAGGGTATTGCTCCATATTTTTCATGACAGAGTGTGTTGTAGATACCAATTTGATGCTTGTCACTCCAATATTGTTTCATTAACACATCTGTGTACTTCTCTATAGTTTTAGGTTTCCATTTCACCATATCCCACCAGTCTTTGGCATAGCCCTGTAAATGGTAACTGGAAATAGCTATTTGTTCACCTGCTTCTGCCTTATGCACTTGAAAGAAACTTTGTAAGCTCTCTAAGTGGGTTTAAGGATTTTATCCTGTCTCTCCTCTAAAGATTTTTATCTGAATAATCTTTCCTAAGTAGCTTTGAGGTCTAACCTCCATTGTCCTTATATTTCCCCCCTCTTTATTGACTTAGGATTATTCTATATTCGTTTGCTATCATTCCTAACTCTCTCAAGACAAATTTTTGAATTTCCTGATACGCTCTAACTCTTATCTTTTCTTCCTGTCTCTGTTTTGATTCTTCATCTCTTCTTTTTCTCATTTCCTCCTCATACATTACCTTCATTTTTTGCATATTCTGTCTGAGTATTTCCTCCATGAACTTGAAATTAAAGTCCATTGATCCTCTGTATTGTTGCGGAGCTTCCCTTCACTCGGGTGTCGACTCCAAAGCTTCAGATGAATCTACTTGCTGTATATCAATATTTTCTGATTCCATTTTCTTAATATGATTTATTTATTTTATACTACTAGCATTTGATTACTCCCCACTGGTATATTGGCCCTATAATACTCTTTTGCTGCCCTCACCTACTCAACATTGCCCTATCTCTATATTGCTGCGTTTAACATATATATTATAGCGAATTACTGGTAACGCGTATAATAAGCCACTGCTGTCTATGATATATATATATTTGTACTTTAACAAAATATTTACTGTTAACATATATAACAAGCTTCTGCTGTCTATGCTATATATATAACGGTGCTTTAATAAAAAAAATTCAATGCTACTTGCTTTCTCATTTAGCGACTGATTACTTTTTTTTTTTGACATATATATAAAAAATATTTCATTAGATCCGAGTATTTTCGTTCCTTCTTAAATTACACACACATCCCTGCTTTCCTTAAATTTGTTATGCCTGCTGTCCTTTCATTTACTCGACCCACATTATTTCACTCGATTTATTTTTTTTTCATTATTTTTATCAAAACAAAATTGTATATATATAGAATAATTAGCTAACTCGAATAACGAATGCTAAAAAAAATTTATATGCATTATATTTTGCTCAGGGTATATATGGGTTTTTTGTATCGAAAGCCCCATGTTGGGCGCCAAACGCTAAAAAATTTTTTTTACTATGTAACAGTCAGAAAACGTGTGACTCGTAAACATAGTGCAGAATTTGACCACCACACAGAACAGCAGCACCATCGAGGTAGCGAAGCCACCCATGGTACTGAGTTCGAACATTGTTTATCGGTTCAACAATACAATCCATGAAACAACGCATCTGATGCGACATTAGTAAATATTTCTTTAGGCATGGTGGTCAGGGATATGCAAGAGATTTATGATTTTATTCTCGAGTTAGCCAATAATCAAACTAATATTAATTAAACATTCATATTTACATAATCGAGGAAATATTATATAGAATGGGTATCGAATAAATGAAACGTAACTGCAGATGTATAGTTTAAAATTATTTATTAATACATTTTAATAAAACAATCATTTACTAATAATATTTTATGGATTCAAAGCTTCAGTAGCGGGATTTGCGACATGATTATATTTTAAAGAATACATATATTTATTTAGACATTATTTTATATTGAGGACTTCAGTAGCGGTATTTCCGATACTGTAATGTTTACAAAAGGAATACATTTATTTGTTTAGACATTATTTTATCTTGAGGACTCAGTAGTGGTATTTCCGATACTGTAATGTTTATAAAGGGAATTCACTTATTTGAAGGCATAATCTAGCTACCTAAAATTCTTGAGTAAGTATTTCTAATGCATGCCTGGAGGGATTTATACCTTTGCAATGCAAGAGTCTAAAGTAAGGGTTATAAGAGTAATGGCAGACATACATTTATTTAATTAAAATATTTATTTATAACTAAGGGCAAACATTTATTTGAGAGTGAATTACGAAGATAATGCAGAGGCGGAGTGATATATAGAATAATAAAATTAAGTAAAGGAACACGTGGTACGCTTTAGAAAGGCGATATGGAATGGCAGTATATTGAAACTGCAATGCCACGAATGAGTTTATAAGACTGTCGGGCTGGTCTCTGCCTCGGCCTGACGAAGTAAGGTGTCACATAAGCATAACCAGGGACAAGCGGTCTGTGTCGCAATTTGCCAGCTGGCTGCATGATGGGTCAAATCCTACGGGAGCATTTATTATGTCCGTTTGTGTAGGACAACTGGTGTTAATTTCAACCCTGAAGAATCTGGAATATTTATGGTGGAATAGATCATCGCATCTTTAAAACGTAACATGTATAAGTATAAATGATTATGATAAGATTTAAATAGGTTTCTAATTTGGCCCTACATTATCAACATTTACTAAAGAACGTTAGTGACTCTCAAACAAATGTAATTTTCTGGAATTATTCGTGATGATTTAATAAATATAAAACGTATATAAATTGAGAATTATTATAACTAATATGTCAGCCATTTGCGAAGTATTAGACCCCTGCATTAAAATAAACGATGCATTGAATGCGTGTCAATTTATATGAAAGTTAAGTTAGTTATGAAAGCAAATATTAATGAAAATTTGACATGCATTCACTGTTTCAAGCGATCATAGATTTAAACTTTGAAAATAGAGACAATTATGAGCATGCAATAATTAAATAATAAATATAGATAAAATGTTGATTTTAGAAATATGCACCCAAGAAAGATAGAATGAGGTAAGCTAGATTATTAGAGAAATTTACACATTAAGTTAATTATTCAATTTAGTTATACAAATGGTAGTTTTTACATTTTACAATTTAGATAAGTAATATGCAGAAGAGCTATAGCATATTATTAGAGTACTCTAGAGTTTGAACATAGACAGGTACCTGTTTTATAAGATGTTTTCTGATCCCATTAGTTTAGCAGCAAAAAGTTCACGACGGGCAATTCTTTCTTGTAATTTGATATTTCATTTACTTTCACAGCAGCAGCAGCTTTCTCATTTATTTCAGGCAGCAGATCTTCATGGTGAATTTATGATGGGCAATGGAAAGTTCAGCATCCGATAGACCATCTCCCGATGGAGAATAATCTAGGTGCTTTTACTCGGTCATACCTTGGCAGGAACAATTTATTTTTATATTTTGGAGACTCTCAGTGATCGAGAGCAAAGCCAAAGTTGAAGTGAATGTCTCCAGCAAGTCTAAGATGGCCTCTTTTCTTATCTTGATCTTTCACATTTTTGTTAAGGTATTTTTAGGTTCTTCTTAATCTGTCCTGGTTTTAATTAAAGAAAGCTGCCGTTCTATTGTTTACATTTTACATTTACTAATTACATTTTGGGGAATTTTTCTTTAATTAATCTATTATCTATCACTGACCGATGCTTTTAAATTTCAAAGACAAAAAGGGAACATAAGATTATTTTAACTTTTAATTAAATATTACATCAGATTTTTTTAGAATTATTATTAAATGAAATTTAAACAAAGCAATAAATATGAACTTTATAATCCAAAATAAATGATTAAAATTATACAAAATTATATATAACTAAAAGAAATCTAAATTATATTATTTTATCCCTATTTATTGCCTTTAATTTGAGATCGAAATGTGTGCATGTTTATGCTGAATTCTACATATATTTATACATTTTTAATATTGCTACATACACAATTCGATACCAAAAAGTTTAAATTTGGGCGGTATAGACCGGTCAGTAAGAGACGACAGAAAAAGGTGAAACTTAAGATTCTAATATGAATCTTCCGATTTCAATGTAAAAAAAATAAAAACTGTTAATTATTTTCTATTTACAAATTATTTTTATTTAGTTTCTATTCAAAAATTATGTTTAAATCTTAGTAGAATAGAAATATTTTCTTATTTTATTTAAATGAAATGATTCAATAGTAAACAGGTCCTTGAGGGCATTTAATCGATAAATCAGATAAGAGATTAATTAAAAAAATTTTTAGTAATAAAATCTGATGTCTCCACTCAAAAGTAAACTGTCCAATAAATGATGCGAATGAACACATGCTCCATACAGAAAATCAGCATTGACAATAAGATCAGCGTGAAGGCAAGATCGGTCCTGTAATTTGATGATAAGGAATTCGAAACAATGTAAAAGGGAAGTGAAGTTTTGTTCTTTGATATTACTCTTGTTCATTGCATAATTTAATATATTTATAAGTGTATTGTGGATCTCCAAAATGTAAGGGTCACACAATAATTTGTTCCCTATATTTGCACCAGTTGAGGCAACCTCCAGAGTTATAGTTCCTGAAAAGCAGCAAACAATGAACTGGTGTTCCCGAAAACAATATTGATACTAAATGATATTTTCCAAAACATTTATTCTCATCATGAGATATTTCATATCAAATAAACCTTGATAATTTTTACAATATTTTTTATCTTATTACTTTCTTACAAAATGTAAATAAATACTGTCATTTAAAAAATGTTAAATTTATAAACTATATTTTTATTAAACACATGCATATATCACTAGAATGTATGGTGTTAACACTAAATTATAATGTAAAAATTTGATTTTAAAATGCATTATGAAGTTTGATACTATTTAAGGTCATTGATAGTGAAATATAAACAAAATGTTTAACTAACAAAATATTTATAAAAAAATTATGTCCTATATGTCTTATAGTAATACAACTTATTACTTTTATTTCTTGTCCAACAGTTTTTCTTATTATTTACCATAGCATCTTTATTACTTATTTAAATACCCCTTTCTTGTTTATTCACTAATATGTTTTAATAATTTTTAAAGACTACTAATGTAATAAATATTTTCATGCTTCTTACATCTACAAAGTTATTTTTCTTGGTTAGCCATTAAGATGAATATTGGATTTTACTTTTAGCATAATCTTATATTTTTTTAACTCAATTCTTATTTTAGCTGATGCAATATTATTTTCTGGTTTTAAAGATAGTTCATGGAGAAAATGTAATTACTGAAGGAATGTTTATTTTTTTTTTATCATTTTTCAGTTAGATAGTTCTTATTAGAATATTACATTATGTATATTTCACCACCCAACATTTTAATTTTATATATTAAATCATAACTTCTGAAACAATACAGTTTTATATTGAAACACACAAAAATACATTTTGATTACTGATAAATATGTTACTTAATATCACATTAAACACTCTTAATATAATAATATTAAAAGTCTTACCACAATTTAACTGTTAATGGTATTTAAGTTTTACAAATATTCTATAATGTCTACTATAATTTACACTTTTTTCATATAACATTAAAAATTAAAGTTTACCAGCTATAATCTTCAAAGTAGAAAATACATTTCAAAGTCTCATGAACTTTTGTCAGATCAGTTAATTGTACATCATTTTCTAACTTTATTTACGCTGTAGATTAAATAAAAATGTTTCCTAAGGTCATTAACTAAATCTTTAAAAGTTTGATCTGTGTAAATATATATTTTGCAATATTATGATGCTTTTTTTTTTTTTTTAGCGAAGAATTGATTTCAAAATATAAAGCAATGATTATAACCTTACAACGACGCTTAGAAGGAGAATATCGTAGAAACCTTCATGAAGTTAAAACTAATTTATGTAATTTCAATAAAGAAAGAGGTAATTTCTTCAATTATCTTCTTTTCTTGAAATAATTATTTTAATTATAAAATTTAATGCAATTTAACATTAAATAACTAACTCATTGAGAATAAAAGTGGTTGGATAATTAAACTCACAGGTGGATGATTGTGATATAATGGGGTGAGATGAGTAATGAATTGATAAAAACACAAAACCCCAAAACCTAGAAAGCATATATTTATAGGGCAATGATTGTAGATGTATTCATAAGATGCTAAATAAAAAAACTAATCCTAATCTTGCTTAATTTAACTATGTAATGAAAGATATCAAGCTGTTCTCATATGGGCATAAATTGCAAGTGTTTGATATTTCTATTTCATCTGAAAAGTGAAGGGCTGTTTATGAAATTCATGCTTAGTGAAATAAAATAATCTGAGTTTCTGTGTTGGTTGTTGGCTGAAATAAGGTGGGATGGAGATTAGAAATATACTGATGAAAAACCTAGAAAACAAAATTAATGTAATTCTCATTGGATTTTAAATAAGTATTATAAAAATAACCAATTTGGGAAATGGGTGAATACTAATGCAGAACATAGAATAATCATGAACTCAGCAATCATTTGCATATAATACCTCCAATTTTAATGCTGAAGGCAATTGTATCTTTTTTTATAATCAGTGCATTGCCATTTATTTGACATGCATGATAACATGAGATCTTTAATCTCCCACAAAAAGAACTAGTATTATTAGACATACCAATACTAGATGGTTGGATAAATTGGATATAGACCAACCATATCAAAAAACATTTAAGCTTGCTTGTGATTTAAACTTTTTTTAAAAAAATTCACCAGCCTTAGATATGGTAGAAACATTTTGTTCCTACTACAGCATGAGAAGCTTCAGATTATAGAATGGATTTAAAATCTCAGAGCACAATTCAACAACAACTATAAACAAACACAATTTAGCAATATTAAAATGAAAATACATATAAATAAGTAAAAAGAGAATGATTAAAGTTTTATTGCAAGGTTTATTATCAAATCTCTCTCTGTATAAATAATCCTAAATAAGCTCATTTTTAAAATATAAATCTTGTTTTATTATATGAACTAAAATTTTTTTCACATTTACATATACAGTACATTATTTATGCATCTTCACACCTATGTTTTGAATAAATCCTATGCTCATTTTCAAAGTGTATACATTTGCCACTCCAGTCAAATTTACCTAATAGTTTTTTTTAATAACTTTCAGATTTCTTAAATTAAAAAAATGATGGATAAAAATAAATATTTTGAAAATGATCATAGAATAAGATTGAAATATAGGTAGAGATGTATAATAATATATTGAATATGTAGTTGTGAAAAAAATTTGCTTTATATAATAACACATGGTTTATAATAAAAAAAAAAATGTAATATTATTTTTACATAAAAAATTTATATTTTAAAATCTGCAAATTATTACGCTGTCATTTTATTTTTTAAACAATTTTTTAAGTTAGTCAATCTTCGTTGAATTGCGGGGAAACAGCATTAAAAATATTTGTTTTTCATCAATAGTAAACAAATATTTTACTTGTAAATTAACTAAATCCCGGACTCCCATCATATTTAACACTTAAATCTTTCAGAAAATTTGTACTTAAAATTCAAGATTATTAATAATTAATATTCATACTTAAATATGCATATCTCAAACTCTAAAATACTTTGATAATTATTTTCATAATCTTAATCATTTTTACAATAAATATTTTATCAACTTCTTACTGTATATATCTTTGAATAATTAATTAAAAAAGAATGCATTAACAATCAATGCATTAAGAGTAGACACATTAATCTTGAAGGGAGTTTAAATAATTAATGATTTGGGAGACTAACATTTTAAAAATAGTACACACATGCGCGCACACATACACACACATATATATTATACCAGAATGTGAGGCTTTTATTTGGTTCCTATATAATATTTATATAAATGGAACATTATATTGGACTGCCAAAAATATAATAGAAAAAATAAATATATTTTAATGACAATAGATATGTATATGCATATCTGTAGTAAAACAACCAAAGCATTTTAATTTCAATAACAGAGAGAAAAAAATATTATGTTTTCAATTGCCATCTCGTTTCATGTCATGGATACTAAACTATAACATATTCATCATTTCTGCATTACAGAATTCAGTGGAAACTTTCATCTACTTGCAGTTCATGTAAATGCATATTCATATTGTTAATCAATCATAGCACACACCTATAAAATAAATATTAAATCAAGATCAAATAGCTAAGGTTGTATTTGAATAACAAAATTTATTTAATTAAAAATAATACTTAATTACTAAAGAAGTTGGCGATATGTATGGCAATACTCACACATACATATATTTGATTGATTTCAATGTTTCTATTAACTGACAAAATTAATAAAGATTATAATAAATATTACAAATATATGCGTATTTCAGGGATATTAAATACACTTTATTTAACATTCAATATTATATTTAAAAAAATATATAAAAAATTATCAAAGCATTAATTTTTTTTTCTCATTCTGGTCCTAATACAGTATTTTTTATTTGAAAGATTTTTAATAATTGGACCCTTTTCTTAATGAGTTATTCCTATGAAGACCAAATACATATATGTTGATTCCAATTTCTGCAAAAAAAAGTATTCATCAATCCTTTAGACTTTGAAATTGTCATTTACCAAGCAGCTTTCTGTACACTTGAAACATAGATTCCAGTCTCTAGTATTTCTTCTAAAACAACAGTTTAAAGTTAAATTACTTTCAAGATATTGCCAGAATAGTTTAATCAATAAATCAAAGTTTTTTAACACGTCATCTTTTGTTAAAATGTGTTGCCCATTAGCCTAAAGGTTATGCTAGGTAAATTTCTAACTTACTTTAAGTCTGAGTTGATATAAATGCGGATAAAAACAAAATCTTTTTTTTTTTGAAACAACTAACTTGAACGAATAATAAATATTTCTGTAGTGTAATTTTCACTACACGACACGCAAGATAAAGATTGGTTTCTAACCGCTTTTAACACCTTGTGAAGAGATGTAAACATAAACATATGACCAACGACATGTGAAAAAAGATATATGATTTCCAAGATGCATATTTCATGCTGAAACAACACTCATTAATTCGCCTAGACCACAATCTCTTTCACATACCCTTATCATTGTTCACTGTATATATATATAGATAGTAAATTACTACAGTTTAATTTATAAGTATCAAACATGTGGCCCTCATAACTTTGACACAAATCACTTAATAAATGTGTATTAATAATTTTTATTAGTCATTCATTAGACTAAAGATTATCCGATAATGAATAATATTTTTATACACTACAGAAATATTATTCATTATTGGATAATCTTTAGTCTAATGAATGATTAATAAAAAATATTAATATATAAACTAACTTAAACTTTCTTTAAAACAACTAGCAATGACAATTAATTTTTTAATTTGCAAGTGCCTAATATACTACTCATTTTCAAAAAACAAATCAATAAGCGGAGAATTATAATGTTGTTGTGGAAAACAACAAACTTGAGTTATCCTTTAACTAACTGCAATTATTAAATATGGTGAACAATTAAAAAGATTATGAAAAAAAAAATGTTTTGATAAAAATAAAAATATAATTTAAATTAAAACTACAGAATTAAAAAACTTTTTTTTGCTTTTTTCCACACACGCACACACGTGCACACACAAAAATAAAATAATGTTTACAATTTTAATGACCCTCCTAAAAGATCTTAATAATGGCTTATATATTAATTTTGGCAAAAAAATGTTTTTTTTTTTTAAAGTTTACATTGTTTTAATTTGAAATTTATATACTGGATATATAGCAACCTGCTATTCTTATCAGACAACTTTTAAATTTTTCTAATATCAATAAGCAATAGTATGGATTATGGAACCAGCATATGACAACATATATTTAAAATAAAATATTAATCAATAAATTCCTAAATATTATTTTACAATATCTTATTGTATGTTAAACCCTAAACATCACATGATCACCATTTCTTATGCTAGCACATAAATGTTATTAAAACAGGCAAAACTCTCCAGACAGTAGTGCCACTCAGTACCAACCAGAGTAATCAATGGATGCCAGAAGGCTTGTGCATAAAATCCCCATCTAGTGCCTACTCATCCAATATCCCCAGACTAGTTTCTGGCTTGTGGCCTTCATCAGTGAGGAACCTTGGATCTGTGAGCACCGCACCTAGATCTTAGGATCAAATGCAACCCTCCAGCAGCCACCTTTTAATAACAGTTATGTGCTAGCATAAGAAATGGTGGTCATGTGATGTTTAGTGGTTTAACACCAATCCTGCCTAGTAGGATAGCGGTGGCTATGGTTATTAAAGTGCCAAAGACATCAAAATGTATAGGTACTGAACTGAGTTCAGACCCATATGACTATATAAGCTATTGAGCTTAGATTGAAAATATTGTTTTCAATTTCATTCTCATAGTTTTGTAGTTAAGTAGAGATAAAAGTGGCTCCATGAAGGTTGCATTAGATCCTAAGATCTAGGTGCAGTGCTCCCAGATCCAAGGATCCTCATGATGAAGGCTACAAGACAGAATCTAGTCTGGGGATATTGGATGAGTAGGCACTAAATGGGGATTTTATGCACAAGCCTTCTAGTATCCATTGATTACTCTGTTTGGCACTACTGTATGGAGAGTTTTGCCTGTTTTAATAACAGTAATGTGCTAGCATAAGAAATAGTGATCATGTGATGTTTAGTGGTTTGACACTAATCCTTCCTAATAGAATAATGGTGGCTATGGTTGTTAAAGAGCCAAAGACACAAAAATGTATGGGTACAGAACTGAGTTCAGACCCCATGTCACTATATAAGCTATTGAGCTTAGATTGAAAATATTGTGATTTCAATTTTATTCTCATAGTTTTGTAGTTAGATAGAGATAAAAGGTGGCTGCTGGAGGGTTGCATTAGATTCTAAGATCTAGGTGCAGTGCTCTCAGATCCAAGGCTCCTCATTGACAAAGGCCACAAGCCAGAAACTAGTCTGGGGATATTGGATGAATAGGCACTAGATGGGAATTTTATGTACAAGCCTTCTGGTATCCATTGATTACTTTGGTTGGCACTGGGTGGCACTACTGTATGGAGAGTTTTGCCTGTTGAGTTTTGCCTCTTGAGGATTGTTGAGTGTTATAGTAGTAAGGAATGGGATAAAAGAATAGATTTATTAATAAAGAATAGGGAGTTAGACAGATGGAGAAATAGTATGGAGAGTAAAAAGAGTTTAAATATATATAGAAATAAACAGAATATTAAGTGCGAGTTAATATATGATAATAGTAAGAAAAATAGTTTATTGTTTAAGGCTTGAACGGGATCTTTAGCTACGAGAAAATATACATGTAAATGGAAAAACATGGGGAATAGAAAATATTAGGCCATTGTTAATTGAATGTAAATGATTGAAAACAGAAAGGGTACATATAATGAAATTATGGAAGAATAAATATGAAAAAAGTGATTATACAGAAAGTGAAGGGAAAAGATAAAGGGAATTAGATATTAAGGCTATAGAGTTGACAAAGATTATGTTGTGGAAATGGGATGGAGCAGAATATAGGAAAACTTAGAGTGGGGAATGGAAAATTAAGTGGCTAACAGGTTTATCTGGGCATAATTGCTCAGATATTCTTGACTTCGTTTAAGGAGAAGCCACAGTACATCACATTACATCACATCCTGTTTTAATCTTATTATCTGTGCATATTATAAAGAAGATTCTCTTATAAATATTCTATTTTAGCAAATATTTATTATAATTGCCCTCTAATAAATATTAATCTTTATCTTTCAGCTTTAGACATAGATTTTAAATTTATTAACATTTAAAGATATCTCTTACATATGTACTAGATAATATTCATTTTTTATTAACAGTTCTCTTCTTTCCATGTATACATTACTTCTTACTACAAACAAAATATATTTTGGTAAAAAAATACCAAATCAAAAAATTATAATTATACAATAATATAGTAAAATGCCATTGGATATATAAAGTAGTGTTTTCCAATAAATGAAGTTTAAAATATATTGGTTAACTCATTAATCTATAAATAATTTAATTCTCACAGAAGAATACTAAAACATTCTTTATTAAATAAAATAAAAAGAATTAGTTGAAATTGTTACTGGAATATTTATTGTTGAAGTTGAAAATGAAAACTGTTATAAAAATGAAAAAAACATTAAAATAATATAAACATTAAAATAGAGCTAATATTAATACTGTTTCATACGTAGACAAAAATATTGTAAACTTTGGCACTGAATACCCTTACCAAGAACAACATCAATACCAAAAGAGCATCAAAGTTACATTGAATGTTTTAAATAATAATCAAAAAATAATAATGATTTTTTACAACAGCTATATAATCAAGTAATAATTTTATACATTAAAAAGCTTTTTTTTTTCAGCACCCGCTTTGGTGCCCTTTTCAAATGTTACTAATCTACTTAACTTTCTCTGTGTATAAAGCAGTAATAATATTAATTTTAATTTATTACACTTCAGTGAGGAATTAACATTTTTTTTACAAATTTTAAAATAATTTAAACATTATTCAAGAAATATATAATTTTAATAATTTTAAGCCTCACTCTCTAGTCCAAAGATGATAATGATAATAATTATTATTAACATAGTATGTTCAAGCTAATAACTAGTAAAAAGATATTGAAATGATTTGATAATTTTGAAGACAGATGAGTGTACCATGTACTTAGACACTCTCCTAAACTCATTTGTCATTGCATTTTATATAACTGATTATATATGCATAGAAATTTTTATACAAGAAGTATACTCCTAAGATATTTATTATTAAATAATGATAGATATCAAATAATAAATGAAAACGGTTTATTTAAAAAGATTTATACATTATTCTATGTGATAATTATTAAGATACTCAGTTATCCTAGCAATATTTGATTATTATATCAATAACAATACTTAATTATCATTCTAATTAAAAAATAGTAATTTTTCTGTTAGGAAAGAGGATTTAAATGTTGGGATACAGCACAGACATTCAATAGGTTGTTACTATTTAAACAATTTAAAAATTAGAATATTTCATCATAGTAATATAATTAGTAACACCAATCCAATGTATATAGAGGCTATTCTGCCCAATTTGTTGTTAACATAAAAGTTCTGAAAAATTAAGATATTCCATAAGATTCTAAAAAGTTGACAAGATTATAGGTGAGGTGTTCATTTTTTTTTGTGTATGATGCTATTGAGTCTACTATTTTAAAACAAGATCATTATTGGATTGGATATATGAAATGATTTTCAAAACATAAGATATGAACTTGTGCAAGTGTTTTTTAGGAGAGGCAATCCTTATTTATGATATAACAAATATTGATTCAAAAGATAGACAATAGAATGCCATAGAAAAACTACAATATGTCAAGATGTTCAAGTCTTTCAAAAAGTAAAATTTTCTGGAAGAAATTAAAAGCCAGCACTACACAATATCAGATAGACTGCTTTATTTGTGGAAATATTAGTGATTATAAATTGGTTTATATAATAATGCAAAACTCATCCTTAAATTTTATTTTCATATTTCTTTTTTTTTCTGATTTGGGTGTAGTCATATTTTTTTACAAGTGGCTACTAATGATAAGAATGATGAATGTGAATAATACATACTTGAGTATATTATGTAATGGTATAGAAAGTGCCAATATGGGGAAAGGAGAAATCATCATCACCATAAAATAAATAATCAAATATAAAAAATACAGTGAATAAGAGCAGAGAATCATCATGAAAAAAACTATAACATACATTTTCATCATTGCATAAGAATAATTAAGTCAAAAAAATTCATCATCGATCAACAAAGAACAGTCAAAAATTATAAAATCATCATCATAAAATCAACAGTCAATCTTGTAACTGGATTTAAAAAAGGTACATTATAAAACAGGCTACTAATCTAGCCACTGACAAACATAGGGCAGAATATAACACAATTATTTGGATGCACATACTGAAGTGCTAATCAATCACTCATAATAATAAAAACATTCTGGGATACAGACATATGTTGATCATCATCAATGATCTGGCCAAATAGTACTATTACTGTATTGGCCAATTATAAAATTAATTTCTAATGAAAAACAAAATGTAGTGAATGAATTTTAGAGGTGATACCTTTGTGCCATCCAGAGTTATCATCTGGATATCCAAACTAGCATAAATCCATATACCCATAGAACTAACCATTATACTCTAAACTAGTTCAGAAAGCAAAAATTCTAGAGATTGACTGTAAACAAGAGATAAAGAAATATAACCACTTACTCTAAATAATTAATTTATAACTTTATTCTACAGTAATTAAATAGCTTTACTGCAATAATTAAAAAAATCCCTAAAATACAGCTGTATTGAAATCAAGTCACACACATTGCCAATTCATGTAACACATAGCTGGAGGAATAGAGACTTTAACACTAGAATATTTTTTATAAACATTTAGTTAATAAATAAACTTGTTAATAATAAAAAATATTAAAAATGACATGATAGTATGATAATTTAAATTTATACATTCTTATCAAAAGTATAGTTTCTTATTAAAAAAATTAACCAGCTGATTTTATTTTTTAAATTAATTAACTTTTGCTTTCATTAAATTATTTCATTTTAAATAACAAAAGTTTGAAAACAGCTTTTCAGTCTGAGATAAAGGTATTTTAAATTAGCTTCACTTTTTTAATATATTTTTGGGGAAAATAATATAAAACAAATAGAAAAAAAACAACATGTCAAATTTTATAAAGATTAAGTTATTTAAAAAAACTATAATTTTGGAAGGAAAAAAGATCTCATGAATAAAAAGATGTTTCACTAGAAAATTTTGCTCTACTAGAATTATTCATTCTTAGTAATTACTGTCCCATAAAATAACATCTCTACATGGGAGTATAATTTGCACATAAATAAAAAAACCTACCATGGTTTTAATTTCTTTGAGAGTACTTTGCATTTATATAATTTTCAGTATTTACAATTTAGGTTTTCTTCTTGTTCTCACTTGTAGGTTAATGTATATAATTATTTCTACTTGGAAATAAAAGATTTCAGGCTAACAAACAGCAAGAGTTTAATCATTTTCTTTCCAATAAAATTTCCAGGTCACACTTAATACATAGAGGCATTTATGCTATTGGTTGGAGACAAAGTGGCAGATTACTTTAAAGATATCTTTTTTACATTTTTTATTTTCAGTGAAGCAGGTTACATGGAGAAAGATGATGTTTAGATTTTAGCTAAACTTCGTACATGGTTGTATTCATCTTTAAAAACATTTGGTTGTTTTCTCATCCCTGGTGTTCGCCTCAAGATGTCACTATTTCTAGGTCAATTCCTAGAAATATACCATTTCACTGGCATTCACCCAACAAAAGAGGAAATTTTCCACGCTATAAATACAGAAAAAGAGTCCTCACGTTATGTTGGGCAGCGACAGAAGCCAACACAAAGAGACTTCTTTCTATGATAAAACACAGAAAGAGTTCCCAATGATGGCTGCCAGTTATGGCTTTTTTTCTATGCTAAAAGCAAAGAGAAATGCCTTTATTGGCTGCTGTAGTTGATTTTGTTATTCATTTTATCGTAATCTTCGAATATCTATTATCTCTATAGTTTCGTGTGAGAGTGTATGTATTTGAGCCAGTCATAGTTTTTTAAAATTTGATTAGACATATTTTTTTTTAATGTGATGTAACTTACTTTAGTGTTGTAAGTTTATTAATAATGACATGAAGCTTCCATGAGGAATGTGTAACCCTCAAAAAGTTATTTGAAAAGGTACACACCAGCATTTATTTGACAATCACACAACAAATAATGTTCTCGTGAGAATTCATTCAATAACAAGTAAGATGGCCACTGCTGCCTCTAACTCGAGAGTATTTGAAGCTGTGGCAATTGCCATCAACGGCGTATTTGCAAAAAACTAAAAATATCCTGTTGAAACAGAAAAAGTGTCTTTGTGGTGAGGAAATGCGAATTCATGCTAATAAAGATCTGTTATGTCTGCCAGTTCTATATAATACTCACTGGCGAAAAATCTATGCAGTAAGCAACCTTGCCCTGCCTATATATGCATACAAGAATCATAATCCCTGAGACTAACACCGGTAGATATTGCTAAGAGAAGCTATAGAGATTTTTAAAAGGCCCAACAACATTTGGAAGAAGCTATTGGAAGAGAAAATAAATTTTAAAACTTCTCAACCAATAGAATTTAAATATCAGGAGAAAGAAAATGATTTTAAATCTCACATGCATTCTTATGATTTGAGAAAGAGGATACTCTGAGGAAGGTACTTGATATTGTACTGAAACATCAGCATTTAGTTTTTTCACTACACGGAATATCACGCAAATAATAATATATATATATAAAATTAATGTCTGTTGATCTATCTATACCATTTTCTTTCTGTATATATCTATTTCTTTATCTGTCAAACTGTTATTCTATCTATCTATCCATCTATCTATTTATCTATCTATCTACTTACCTACTTTCCTACTTATGTAACTAACTATCTATCCATCCATTTATCTATCTTTCTAGCTATCTATGTATTATCCATCCTTCCATCAATTTATCTAAAATTTAATGTGACAATAAACTATCATACCAAGCAGTGTTCTTGCTTCCTGTTTTAAAATAAATAGTTAAAACACATTTTAAATAATAATACCCAAGAAAGGCACATTTACTGATAGTTCAATGTATCTGAAGATGTCAATTTGTCACTTGTTATAAAAATGTCTACAGTGATCAAAGCATTTTCAATAATAATGTTAAAACAAAAGATCATATTTACGTGATTAAAAAATACACAAATTTATTGTACTATATACCAAATCAATCAATCATTAAATCAAATTTGATGAAATATATGTTTAACAAAGAGTCACAAGATTAAGTTAGTACTATTCTACATAAAACAATATTCACATAGTGTTTATTACTTAAAAAATTTTTAGATCGCAAAAGTAATGTTCAATTAGAATTTTATAAATATAAAGAAATTGCAAGCAAATCATATAATAATATGCTACTCAAAGAAATTTTAAAATAAGTATCTGTAGAAGAGAATATATTCCTGTGGCAAAAAATTGTGTCAGCACTATATGTTAATTAATCAACATATTGATGAAACACATGATTTAGCAAAGATTGACAAATATAATCTAAGAGAAGTAATAAAAGCTATAAAGAGTTAAAACCACAACACCATTAAAATCAAATTTATTAATTAATAAGCTGCATACTATTGAAAAAGTTATTATCAAAAACAAAAAAGGAAAACAAAAGTTTCAATGTTTACACACTCACTAAGACAAACTCAGAAATAAAAATACTCTCTGTATTATATTTGCTTGGCCCAACTATGAAGAAGGTGCTTATGAGAGTGTCAAATTGTTTTACCATTTATTACTATTTTTTGAAAAATTAGTATTGTGCACTTAAAAAAAGTATATTTTTCTTAATCACATCAAGCATAGGCATACATTTATTTTAAAAGATGCAGCAAGGATTAACAGTAAATAAAGATACTTTCAAAAACAATAGAAAGAAACAATATTGCTAAACGTGGTGGATTATAAAAACTTATTTGATCATAAACCAATACTAATATTTTTACTTATGCAAACCTTCATTTAAACATGAACCCATGCATATGTAAGAGATGTTATTATATTAACTTATTAAAAATATTAAATTTATCTATGATTAAAAAGTATACTGAGAATAACTATTAAATTAAAAAGATATTTTAGCATTCTCTATTGCAAATTTAAACTAATATTTTTAACCAGTATATAATATAAAATATAACATATATTAATCTGCAACTTTGCTTTGAAGATATGCTAGGTATTTGAACATCTGTTCTCTACATCACAATAATGTCCAGAATGATTACAACTTTATATTGTATTTAAACCAGTTGATAATCAACCCTTAAACTATCAATAATCTCAACCTGTAGTCAAGACAACCTCCTTTAACAATAAAGATGATCTTTTATTCAGTTGTGTAATATTAAAAACAAGAAACTATTTATATATATATCTTTCCCTTCCAAAACCCCTATTGTACCCCAGACAGAAAGTTTAGATTTTAAATTGAGCTTGCATGGAATTGGTACATTTCACACTTATGGTTCTCACATCATTTGATTTGACATTTTATTACATTTAAAATAATGCATAATTTTTTTTTCTACAATGAAATTTACATGTTTTATGACTTTCTTTTTTTGAGATGCAACTTTTAATTTTTTCTCTCTCATTTTTTTAGATTTAGAATTCGTAAAATGTTTTTACTGTTGAAATGGACTCTATCACCACTTGCTGAGATTATTCAATTGCCAATGTATGTATTTGTGAGCCTTTTCTTCTTCTCTTTTTTAGATTTAGCATTCATAAAAATGTATGGACTCTCATGGCTTGCTCCAATTGCTTGCTCAGATTGCCAACATAGTATTCTAAGCCTTCTTCTTTGTGATAATTTTAGTGATACTTCAGATCTAGACACTGCATTGACCAAAAAAAGTTGATGAAGTCATTTTATTTGCAGGACAAGCATATAAATTACATCTAAGCTTTTTCATGACCAGAGTTTGAACTTGGAATCAACTTTGACAGACCTGGTTCAATATATTTATCATATTCTATTAAATTTGATTTCATATTTTTTCTTAGCTAATAATATAGTTAGCTACTGTTCAGATAGTAAGAAATTTACTTGTTTTTGCCTCAAGTATCATAAACCTTAAGATAATGCTCTCATGATAACATAATACCACATTTAACATATATATTCATATTGAATATACACATAGATAAAATACTGAAGACTTAATATGCTATTATATTTTATCCATGAGAATATATATATATTGAAACAGATATACTGTTCCATGTATATATTCAAAAGATCTCCCTCCCCATTTAAGAAGAGACTAGCATGATTTGTTTATAAAAAAAGAAAAGATTTAATAATGGTTAAGGAAAACTAAAAAGTTAAAGAAATAAAGGAATCATGAAAATTGACAGCAATGAAAAAAGAAAGTTAATTTGGTCAAATTAAAAAGAAAAAAAGAGACAACGAATACGTTTAAATCTGCAATTAAAAAAAAAGGTACAAATCTTTCTTTATTAAGATTCGTCAATTCAAGAAAGAAAATCATTATTGATTTTATAATTTTAAATCACGATATAAATAAAAGCTGGAATTTATTAAAAACATTACATTTTCAATTTTTGGAATGATGTTATCGGATAAAGTGTGATAATTGCTTGAGGCAGTCTTAACAAATTGGAAAACATGGCTTATCCTTGTTATTCATAATCTGTCCCACAAAAAATATTGTCTAATCCTTAAGAAGAAAAAAGCACTCAGGCTTAAATGAAAGCTGTGGAACAAATAAAATACAATGGGCAGAGTTGCTTAATTAATCCAGGGATAGAGTATATATAGTTGAGTTGGAAGTTCAGAGTAGATTCTAAAAAAGTTTTTCAAAGAGTTTTTTTTCAAAGAGATATTTTTCAAATAGATTTTGAAGATTTTTGAAAAGATTTTAATTTTAAAAAAATTTTAAGAGCAGTTAAAGAAGTAAAAAAAAGTGAAGAGTTAAAAGTTAAAATTTTCATCTAAGTGTTGCTTGACTATTTAATTGACAGCTGATCTTAAGGAACCTTGGAAGATAATATTTACTGTTAATAATAGAAAAGGAAAATTTTTATTAAGGATATCATAACGATGGAAGGCTAATTCGTAATAGCTTCTTCTCTTTATCCAAAAGCCATGATTCTCCAAGATTTGCCTGGGTGACCATCATGAAAGGGAATAATGCCATTCAGCTTAAATAAAATGACCCCTTTTTGATGGAACAGACTGGATATAAAAAAACCCTGAAAGTAACAATTTTATAAAATATGTAATATTTATATGTGATTATAAAAGACAAACAAAACATCTTTCTTAGAAAAGAAACTAAAATTATGAATAAATGTAGCTATATGAAAATACATTTATTATAAATGAAACTAAAATTATGAATAAAATTAGCTATATGAAAATATGTTTATTATTGATAAATTATAAATGAAGATGCTGATCAACTTATATCTGGAAACATACATCTGTGGCAGACCAAACAACAATATTTATGATAGATATTAGAGTAACCAAATAAAATTACAAATGCTTACCTGTCTATTGATTGTATAAGAATATTACACATAACTATAATTAATTAAATTATAATAACGTGTTTATAATTTAGATAAAATTAGAAAATATCAAAATGAAGGTATACATTCAAAATGAATGAATTTAGTAGAATTATACTATATTGTGAACAAATTCAAACATTTAAATATGAGCTAGTACGTCAATAAAAGTTAATGGTATATGCGTATAATGAACCATGTCCTTAAATAAGTTGAAAGATTGAGAAAATCTTTTTTTGTTGTTGTTTTTAAAAGGATTTTATTTATTATCTGAGAACTCTGAAAAAAGTAATTTAAACACAGAATTAAAACATGTTATATACATATGAATTGAGAAATAAGAATACCAAACCAATGAACCTAGGATAAATGTGCATATAGTATGGGTTCAAACCTGGATTTGGATAACCATGAATAAAAATATCTGTATTAGGCTTTAACTAACTTAAAATTAATTGGAACTCTGAATTAGATGTAAAACATAAATTGTTAAAGAACTTGCATTCTTTAATTCATATTGCCCTACTATTGGATGTAGACCAAGATACACAATGGATTGTAAATAAAATATTTGTTGAATTAAGTGGAACTCTGAATTAAATGCTATCAGTTGTCTTCATTATTCTCTCTGTTGTCTTAATATATCACACTCCTCTCTGTGAGTTAACTAAATGATTAAAGAGGTAAACTGTTAAAGAACTATTGAAAAAAGGACTTTATTATACTCTCAACAGATTACATTTTTTAAGTCATATAAAAATGTTATTGGAAGTAGGCCGCAGAGATACAAGGGACTGTCAATGAAATATTTTGTTTGATGAACATTTATTTAAACCTGTTATTAAATAAAATTATTGTTACTTAAAATTAATTTTAGTTATCCAGTTGTTCAATTCTATTTTTTTTATTGCATCACTTATCATTCATTGCACTTGTTCACGAGAATCTCATGCCTCCTGAGCTATGTCTGGCATAACTAGACCTAGGTAAGTCAGGTTGTAGTGAGATGGAACTCTAGTGGTGCCATTTAGAAAACCAAACCCAGAAATGTCTAGATGCTTCCAGTCTCTATGGTGCTACCTCTGATGAGCAGGAAATACTGTTGTAGGGGGGGGTTAACATCTGCATTGGGGAATGCCAACTGATAGTTCCTTCCTGCAACATGCTCATCAGAAAATTGTTACAACCAAGGTAATAAAGGGGTTGTATGGTGGACCGGTTACAATATATATATATATAAACATACTTTAGATTCACAATGGTAAAAAGAACAAAAGATCTATTAAGGTTTAAAATAATAAAATAACAACTGAATAATAATCATAAATATTAAGTGATGTGCATATAATTAACAAGAATTTAAATTTGAAAATCTGACTCTTGATACATATATTAATGATTAATATTCATAGTTAGTATATGTATAGCATGATCAACACAAATTAAACTAATATAAAAATATATCTGATATAATTTTATAATTAATGTACAGTGTCCTTGTTTGATTCAACCTAATTCTTAATGTTACATTAACTAACATGCAAAATATTAATTTCAAAATGTCTGAATTTTATTTTTATTATAACCTTCCCCACTTAAAAAAAACCTTTTATTTAGTATTATCACAATGTGTGATTGACACTATAATCAGGCTTAAAATACTCTTAACAACAGAAAGCCATTTAAATTGCTCGATGGTAAAAGCCTTAAATTAAAAAAAGCTTTGAGTGATTTTACTAGAAAGTGTTTATTAGGTTTTAAGACTTGGAAATCTAGCCCTTTTCCAGATTTCAGAAGTTATTGATGATAAAGAAAAATGTCAATTAAATACACTCATTATCAACTATGGAAAACGTATACTGATAAACATCACATGACCACCACTTCTTATGCTTGTGTATAACTGTTGTTAAAACAGGCAAAACTCACTATACATATTGCCACACACAGCAAGTTAGAGTAATCAATGGATGCCAGAAGGCTTGTGCATAAAATTCCCATCTCTCAGATCCAAGGCTCCTCACTGATGAAGGCCACAAGCCAGAAACTAGTCTGAGGATATTGGATGAGTAGGCACTAGATGGGAATTTTATGCACAAGCCTTCTGGCATCCATTGATTACTCTAGCTTGCTGTGTGTGGCAATACGTATAGTGAGTTTTGCCTGTTTTGAAAACATATTCCTATGCTTTAGCAACATACACTTTTTTTGACATCATAAAAGCAAAAATTCAGTACACTTAATTTGTTTCTTTGTTTATTATTATTCTGCAAATTATTAAATTTTTCTTTAATAACAAATATTTGTTGTTTACATTTATTTCTTATTTCTATAAACATTGGTTTCAAAACAAGCAAAACTTAGTGGTTTAAACATTGGTTTTCTAATGTTACAACATAAATGATGTAAGTTAAAACTGTTTTCACTATCTACATTTTCTAATTTATTTTTTAATATTATTGATTCAATCATACCATATTCAGAATTAAAATTGTTGAGCATTTTATACCATTTTTGTTTATAAATGATATTTTATTTTATTTCATTTCTGATTAATTTTTGACACAATTATTTTTGGTTCATGATTAAAATTAATATGCACAAAGAATTTGGATTAAAAAATGCTATAGATTTACAAAAATAGACAAAAAATAAAATAAAATTAATAGTATAACATCTAGTGTAGAGCCAAAAATTATTACTCAACTTCAGAAGAGTATAAAAAACAAATAACTTTAATAATAAATGAATTAAAAAATAATAATTAGCTAATAAAGATTATAAAAGATAATATAAATTAATGGAGAACAAAATTAATGATGTTAAAAATAAAAAGATTTAATTGAAAACAAAATTAAACATCTAAGAATCAAACTTATAATAATATCATAGCAAAAAATATAAATAAGACTATTAATAAGTTAAAAAGAAAATTTAATAAAATAATAAATTTTAAAGTAATGAGTAAAAAAGGCCCAATATACTTGACATACTAGATAATAAATATCAAAAAATTAATAAAATACTGAAAATGCATAAATGGGATATATGAGATTAAATGCAAAATTTTTTAGATAAATAATAGTAAAAATAATTACATAAATTGAAATAAAAAAATTAATTAATACAAGATTGAAACTATAAATGGAATAAAAGATGATAATTTTTTAAACAATAGTATAAAAATATTTTGCTGCACTAATAATAATAATAATAATAATAATAATAATAATAATAATAATAATAATAATAATAATAATAATAATAATAATAATAATAATAATAATAATAATAATAATAATAATAATAATAATAATAATAATAATAATAATAATAATAATAATAATAATAATAATAATAATAATAATAATAATAATAATAATAATAATAATAATAATAATAATAATAATAATAATAATAATAATAATAATAATAATAATAATAATAATAATAATAATAATAATAATAATAATAATAATAATAATAATAATAATAATAATAATAATAATAATAATAATAATAATAATAATAATAATAATAATAATAATAATAATAATAATAATAATAATAATAATAATAATAATAATAATAATAATAATAATAATAATAATAATAATAATAATAATAATAATAATAATAATAATAATAATAATAATAATAATAATAATAATAATAATAATAATAATAATAATAATAATAATAATAATAATAATAATAATAATAATAATAATAATAATAATAATAATAATAATAATGTATTAATTAAATAATGAACCCATATTTAAAGAAAAATTTGGGTATAAAAAGATTACTAATATAATAAAAATGAAATTAATATAAATTACAAATTAAATACATAAAAAATATTAGAATAAACCTAGAAGAAATTAAAATATATAGTAAATGCATTTTTACTTTAAAAGTTTTGACAGTTAATGAAGTGAAGCTAATAAAAGACTGATAATTTAAAGCATAAAAAAATAATAAAATATATTTAATTTAAATATATAAATTCATATTAAATTTTAAAAAAAAATTAAATAATTAAATTACAATAGTGAAAATTATAAATTAAAAAAATAAATAAAATTAGTTATTAAATTATATATAAAAGTGTATATAAGGATTTAAGATAAAATAATATAAATATTAAGTAATGCAATAAAATATAAATTTAAAACGAATATAATTTTAGGTCTATGTGATATTTGTAAATTGTAATTAAAGTATGAATTGTTTATGTTTGGATATAATTATAGTTTAATATATGATTTCTATGTAATAGAATTTCAAAACTATAAGAAAATAAATGAAATTAATTTTAGAAATAATATATTTAAATTGAAGAAAGTATAAGAGAAAGGAGTTATTAATTAAATAAATTACAAAAGAAACTGCAGAAGAAATATACTACAGTAATTAATGACAACTAAACTTTGAAAACTATGACAAAGATGATAGATGTTATTGCAACATTTTGAAAAAATTTGAGCCCAAGTTTTCTAATCATCTAGTGATGCTTTTTGTAATATTTATTACTTTAGGAAGTGATATTTATCAATATAGCTATTTCTAGGTTAAAAGTTACAATTTATATATCAACATTAATAAAATTTCAAATTCTGCTTTTAAGGTTTGTGATTAAAATTATTATAGTATATGCATCCAGAAAAAAACCTTTTAAATATGAATGTACAACATTTTTACTAGTAGTAATAGTAATAAATGAATTAAATTAAAATGTTAAAACTTAGATTTATACCATTTTCACCAAATTTTCATAGTGAATTTTTTATTTTTTGTCATCAATATTAATCAGATTTTGGTCATGACTAAAATGATTATAGTATATGCATCTGGGAAAATACTTTTAAATAAGAATATATGTTATTTTAATTGCTAGAGTTGGAAAAGCATAAGCTAATTAAATCAATTATCAAATTTAAACAATTAGATATATGCCATTTTTACCAAACTTTTGTTTTGAATTTTTTTTTATACCATAACTAATTAGCTTTCATTTTCTACATTTATGGCTCATTGCTCAAATTATTTGCAGTATATGCATATAGAAGAATACTTTTATTTTTTAACAGAAAACAATGTGATATGGCACTGTCTGTTATCTATTGTTTACAATGTACTATTACAGAGGTATGCTTGATAGAAATCCTTTAGATGCATGTAATGTATTCACACCATTCTCTGATTTCAGTATATGCATATAGTATTAACTATCAAGTATGAGATTTCATTTAGAAAACAGCTGTAATCAATGAGAAAACATGTTTTCCATGAACATTATTTGTCTCTATCATTGAGGCATATATAAAATTGATAGTTTTTTTAATATTGATCTTATAATTTGGTTTGAACCATCAATTTTTTACTTATAATTAATAAGTTATACAATAAAAGTATTTCAATAAAAATAATGAGTTTTAATTTTTTATCAATTTAAATAAAACATTACTTTCTCTCTATCAGAAAAACTTGCAAGAGTAAAGTGGTTATTTACTTTTAAGGTCTCAGCTTTGAATTTGAACCCTAACTATGCCATTCTCATGCTTTATAACATCAGAAGACACAAAAGTAATCAAACAATTTACTCTTGCAAAAGATGGTCATTTAAATTGACAGCACATAAAAAATTACATTATTTTCAGTTATTTTACATATATGTTAGAGCTTCATTTATTGAAATATTTTCATTTATTGATTTGTAATTTATTATTTCTATAGTTTTTAAAAATGAAAAAATAGCTGTTATCATTGAATTATTTGCTCTAAGTTCAAATTAATGTTATTATGTTTACCTTTGATTTAGATTGGAATTTTAACTTGAATTACATTATTGTCAGATAAATCATACCATATAACACAATAATGGCCTATTTATCTTCTGGCAAAGAGAAAGGAATGATTCATTTAAATTCACAGTACACAGAAAAGTGGGTTGTTTTTGATTTTTTACACACATATAATTACAGTGATTAAGCACACATATATATTCATATTAGCTTATCTAAATACCATATGGGGTTTTAAAATAAAATGTGTTAAGAGAATGGTGAAATACGATAAATAATAAGCAAAGGCTATGACATATTATACAGTTGTCTTGATTACTAGATCTGCATTCGCAAGAAAAAAAACCATATTCATATATGTATATGTGTGTATATATATAAAGACATGCTCGAAACATAGTTATATAAATACAATTATATATATATAATTTAATTTTGACAGAAAAGTTAATACAAACTATTTTGCTAAAAGATAAAATTAATTTAGAATTACGAAAACAACTTCTAGATTTACAAAGAAATAAAATAGCTTCCCTGGTAAGTGAATTAATTATTGTTTTAATATTGTTTTTATTTTATCTTAGCTTATATTAATTATATTATTTAAATCACTATTCAGTTATTTTCAACTCAAGTATTCATTACATATTTTACTAATGTGTTAACATAATATTAAATATTTATTTACAAAATCAAATAAACTCAATATATTATTATAATTCACAAGTTAGATTCTTAAAAAATCATTTTTAATAAACTTGTAAGTAACACCGGCTCTCACATTAATGACATCAATTTACATCCCATGAATCCCAAATTTTAATGTTAGCAGCTTGTCTATTAATTATCATTTTATTTTTATTTATTAAATTGCCTCCTTAATTTTTCTTTTATTATGGTTTCTCTCTTCATGAATAATCTTAACATTTTCAATATCAAACTTAAATTTATATTTACATGACCTTTTATGATCCAAAAAAACTGAAGCAGTAATTAAATCATTATTATTTTTACTTTTAACATGCTTGTATAACAATTTATACTCCTTTAATCTTTTTTCAATACTGCATATCGATTCACCTATATATGATAATATATATCTACAAAAAATTTGACAACATTACTTTTCTGTATGACAGGTATGATATTTTTAGAATTATTCAATAATTTATTAACATTATTTGTAACACAAAATGAAGCATTAAACACATTTTTATATATATCTTTAAAAAATCTCACTTGAGCATTTGAAATATGTGGAATAGATATCCATTGTTTACTATCAATCTTCAACCCCTTTTAACAATTATAACTATTTTTAAATTGACATAAAGTATTGGTAATAAGTTCAATCTTATAACAAACTTCAAGCAATTCCTTGGAAAATATGTAATATTATTTTAATTTATCACAATTTTTCATTATGAAACAAAAATCTAAAACCTTACCATCTTATGCTTAATTGGTACTTTTGATTTACAATTTATATAACCCTTTTTTGCAATGGTTTCATTATTAATTTATAACTTAACATACTATTATTTATTGCAATAATTAAATCCAAATACTTAATACTTTTGTCCCATTTCTTTTCAATAGTCCATTTCAAGTCATTCAAAGTATTTAACTCCTTTACATACAAATGTATAGTATCGGCATTTCTGAAACAACCCAAAAAACATCCACATACCTTTTGTAAATTTTAATATTTAAAAAAAAACCACACATTTAAAATACTACACTCATATGTTGACAAAACAAAATTGCAAACTTGCACAACAACAGGCAGACCCAATAGGCAAACCTTTAGACATTTTATAATATCCAACTTAAAAAGAAGCAGCAATATTATCAAAAACATTTAAAGAATCAATAACAGATTTGTTCACATATTTCCAAATCCCTTTACTTTTTAATGCATGTTCAATTATTTAATGGAATCAACTCTATCAATAGAACCATATATTTCTGTCACATTTAATGAAGTAATAATATCATTCTCATTATGCACTATATTTTTAATTTTGTCTACAAAGTCAAAAGATGAAGCAATAGTATTTTTCCCAAATCCTAAAAACTCTTGTAACAGCTTACCAATGTATTTAGAACTCTGATACATAAATGAATCACCAAAATAACTCGTAATGTACAAAGGATTACCTTTATGTAACTTTATATTTGCAAAAATATGTGGACATTAGTGCAGGAAGGATATATCTTATAGTATACACTATTACTTAAGGCTTTATTTTTAACTTTTTTAAAAATACTGTTAATAAATGTTATTCTCTGACCATCCATATTACAAGCTTCTTAAATAGGTTTAGAATGGTGGAATAATAATTATTTCTCACTAAAATAATTATTAACTTATTAAAAGATTTATATTTCTTAGTGACAATACAACAAATTTTAAATATTTTAAAATAATAATAATATGAATAATCAATGTTTAATGGTAGTTGTAAAAAAAAGTATACAAAAAATAATTATTTTATCTCTCTCTTCAGTAATTTTATTTATCTATTAATTTATATTTAAAAAAATCAATAAGAGATAGACAAGTAAAATTTTAAGTAACATTTTCTAGTTTTTTTTTTAAAGAGAAAATAATAAGATATTAACATTTTTAAAGAATGCTGTTTTTAATTAATTAAAGGTGATTTTTTTCTCTTTCACTCTCTGTAAAACAAAAAGTAAAGGATTATTTATTTCTAATAATTAAAAAGAAAAAATAATTAGAGGAATTTTTCAATAATTAGAATATGATTGAAATTTTTAATTTTAAAAAAGGAGGGAAATAATACTATTGTAAAAATAAAATCATTTGATTAAAGTATAATGCTGCCATTTCTAAGACAGTATGTGATTGGATTAATAAGAGATGTGTGAAAAATTGGATAGGTGGGCAGGTTAAAACAGTAGATTTTAGTATCTAGTCAATAACAGTCACTCTGATCCAGCTGTTGAGAAGAAAATAGTAGTAAAAGCTCAGCTGTTTAGAGAAGAGTGAGAAGTTAAGCATGTATTCTGAAGTTATATTGACCTCATTTCTAATTTTAACCTCATTTCTAGTTTTCAAAAATATTTTTTGAAATGGAGTTGAAGAAAACCATGTGCTAAGTTTTAGCTAAAAACTGAACATCACCAATACAAAATTTAATATGTTTCACTAAAAGAATATTTAGAAGGAGAATACTCCTGGGGAAAGTTTGCAATAAGCCTTGTGTGTCCATCCAAAATCATGTCTGTTTCAACTTATGCTAATATGACCTGCAAACCTGTGTTAATCTAAAAAATATTACATTGTATAATGGATAAATTCAGGCTTTATTCAGTGTTAATCTGGAAATTATCATTTTAATCTAAAAATTTAAACCTACAAAAAAGTTAATGAAAGAACTTTTAATGAATATGGTGGCTACATTCAACTGGTGCTAACCTATTCTGGAAATTATCATAATTTTAAATTGAACATTTGAAGAAACAAGAAGAAAAACTGTTCTGAAAAGACACTGAAATTATGACTACAAAAAAGGACTAAAAAAATAAAATTCATGGTAAAATATTGTATAGTTAATGTGCACACTTATATTTGCTCATTTTTAAATATAGTAAAGACTAATTTTTATTTTTATTTGCTAAAACATATTCAAATATATGGGATGTTTTTATTTTCATAAGAAAAGGTTTTAGTTAGTCTTAATTTTTTCTTTTTTAAAATTTTTATTGTGTAATGTAGACTTTTCAGATTTAATTATTATTAAAAAGGGGAAGGTTTTAACTCATCCTAAATTTGTATCTTTTACTGTGAAATGTTGTTACAGTTTTAATCAATGAAAAGGGAAATAATTCTGTTAAATGTTAATTAATTTAGTAATAAGAATAAAAAGGTTGATATTATTTTCTATACGAAATTATATATATATATAGAAAATGTGTTACATTTGAAGTTATTATTATTATATCTCTATTGAATTTTTTTATTATTATTCATTGATTAACTTTATCAAATAATTGTTAAAAAATTAGTGTTAATGTCTTTATTGCACCTGCTATCTTTTCTATGAATTGTCAGAGTGTGTGACATGATTTCATCATAACATAATGTTTTAAGGGATTTGTAAATTATCCTAATAGGAGTTATTTAATACTAAAATAAATCTAAGTATAATATATTTGTACTTTCTCATGTTGACTATCATAGCCTTTAGTATTCTTGTAAACTTCAGTTACCTCATAAGCAATAACCATTAGTTTATATAGATGTGTGGATATATATTTATGTTAGGACATGATAGTTATTTGGGCACAAAAGTTAAGATCACCTTTAAAGTCCATTCAACACCCTTTTTTGTTCAAATTTGAAATTAGTTTATATATGGTCAGTATAGTCATGCTAACATAGGGGCAGAGCTTTGATAATGATTAGCATGTATCACACTCCCAGCATTTCTATTATAATAAATATTTTAGCACTGTTCTATGTGTGTGTGGATGAAAGTTTAATAATTGTTAAATAATTAGTCTACATTTCGATGTTTAATCTCTTTTAGATCCAGTTAATAGGGATAATTGTTGATTATTCATGGTTAATGCTGCTCATGGAACTTATTATAGTTGTAATTACTTATTTAATTACAGTGCCAATTGATTGCTCTTATTCATTGTCTTCATTTTATTGATCATGAAATGATAATGATTTCCATCACCCCATATCACCCTTTCATCCATCATCATCATCATCATCATCAACCATTATCAATCCACTGCAGAATGAAGGTCTCTCCAAGTTCAATCCATTTTTTCCTATTTTTAGCTTCTCTTCTCCACATCACCCCTGCACACTTTCTTATTTCATCCATCCATCTCACATGTGGTCTCTTTTTGGGTCTTTTACAATCTCTTGGAATCCAGTTTAAAATTTCAATTGTCCATCTATTATCATCTCTTCTAGCAATATGTCCAGCCCAACTCCACTTCAATCTTTTAACTTTTTCAATGAGATCAGTAACACCTGTTTGTTCTCTTACCCATACATTGCGTTTTTGATCTCTTCTTGTTACTCCCAACATGCATCTCTCCATACTTCTTTGAGTGGTCTGAAGTCTCTTTATTGCTCTTCTATTAAGTGTCCAAGTCTCAGATCCATAAGTAAGAACTGGCAAAACACATTTATTAAAAACCTTTCTTTTCAAACACATAGGCATATTTCCTTTTAGTATCAAGTTATTTCTACCAAAAGCACTCCAAACAAGTTTAATTCTATGATTAATTTCCTCCATTATGTTTCCATCTGTATTAATAATCTGACCAAGGTATTTGTAAGTGTTAACTTCTTCTAACTCATCATAATCAATCTTATTTTCATATTTTGAGAAAGAGTTTGCTATTAACTGAAAGGAGACCCTTTGATTCCTCTTGGAGGCCTTAAAGGAACCAAGCAGGGCTAATTCCTAATGTCCACTCCATACAATCTTGTTGTTGCAGCTGTTATTACTATGTGATTATTCATATAGTATACGAACATGGATGGGCTGCTCACCAACATGCATTAGCCAGCGTGGTGAGTTTATTGGCTTTTTACTTCCACGTTTAATAATATTTTTTCATCCATACCATTACAATATATTGTAATAGTAGGGAAAAGAGAGTTAAAGTGCTTAGTAATAAAAAATATTTACTATCATTTCACATTTATTAATTGAAAATGGATTCCATCCATTTTATTCTGACTTGCAAATATTTCTAAATTATGAGCACTCTTCAAGTCAGATTGTTTCTCCATTATAAACTTATGCTTTTTTTTCTTCATATCTTGTTACATCATCCTTATGATCAGTATACTAGTATTAGAAATTATGAGACAAGTATTAAATTTTCTGATGATGATAATAAAGAGATTATGATGAACTAATGTTATTAAACCATCACAATATCTAGCATTGACAGATATGCATTAGATTTAAAATAAAATAAATATATAAATGAAATTGAGACAAAACATCACCATGTCATTTGATAACAATAATATAAATTTTTATTACAAAATATATATGAATAAAATATACAAAATTAAATTAACAATAAAACAATAAATAATAATAAAATCCAAAAATAAGTACCTGGGGTGTACAACATTCTATGCTCTTATTCTGGCATTCTAAAATTCATAGTTTTCTTTTCTTAAAATTATACTACTAATTTTTTTTATAAAAATAAATAAATATTATTAAAAATTATTTAAGTAAACTATAAATAAATCTATGGTTCTAATACTAAAATACATACATGCATGTAAAATAACTTACTATTTGTAAAACAATAATTATTTATTTTGACCACACATATCAATTGTGGTCATTCTGTACATTTGCTTAACATCTATAATTTATGTTGATTTGTTAAATGTTGCAATTATGCTCCTGAATAGAAATTTTATATCAACCTAACATTAATAATCATAGGAATATTCGATAAATTATTTGCTTTGTCATGCCAGTTAATTTTAATGTCTTTAAAATGAAAAATAACTTTATATTAACAGAAACACATATCCTCGTTTTTTTTTCATAAAATATTTCATTTGTCTATTTTCTATTTAACATATAAATTAATCACCTTATTGTACCTATTACATCATCATTATAAGTAAAATACATATTCTTTAAGCTTACATTGTATACACAAAAATATATTTGCTTAACACATAAAAGCTGAGGTCTTGTTTCTCTAATGCAAATTTATACTCAAGTTGTATGGTCATGAAAAGCAAATCTCTCTCTGATATATATAAAATAAAGTAAAATTATCTGCTCAGTTTCACATTCAAAAATTGATATTTATAAACATATATTTATTTATCTATGCCTATTTTAAAAGACTGTAAATAATATCTAATTATCAAACTATGAATGTGCATTTTTAAAAAACTATTTGTTTTGATAATTCTTAGATATTCAAGTGTGTATGTATTTAAATAAACAATGAAAACATGTTTTTATAAATATTTTTTCTTAAAAAATATTCTAAATTGAATACATATTTTGCCCTAAATTATTAAACAAAATTACTATTTCTAAAATGCTTTAACTTTTCCATCATTAATACCTTGAAATAAAATCAAGAAATAAACAATAAAATATTACCACACGAATCTTTAGTTTGAATGTAAATTGCAGTAGTTGGGAATAATTGTTTAATCAGTTCTACTAAGTAGGATCTTTTCTTTGGGGCCCATTTTCTGATCTGGCAGTAGAAGCTTTTAACGGTAGCATTGTTAAATGATTAAACTATATTAACTATCTGTATTATTATATCCAAATATTTTATGCAATTCTTTGGGATTAGCCCTGCTTTCTGGCATATTGAATCTAACACTTTTTTATTTTTTTATGATTAGAAAACTTTATATTTAAAAGAATTAGTTTTTGAATTCAAGTTCATCTAAAAAAGTTATTATGAAGATGAAATTTATATTTAAAAAAAATGAGATTTTGAATTCAATTTCATTTTAAATAAATTATTACCAATACAATAGAAATCGAAGAATTTTTTGGATACAAAAATGAAGAACAAAAGCAATTTTTGATGCTTAGTTTTATTTAATTCTATATCTTTTATATTTAGAATATATTTTTTAAAAATTAGTGTGAACCAAAACCCCATTTTTAAAGTATAAAGTTTGCTAAATCTAAACTGATGCTACCAAATATATCGCAAAGTTAGAATCAATATGGCAGAAAGTAGCACTAATTCAGAAGTACATTTCATTTTTTTGTTTTTATAGTAGAATCATCATAAAATAAATTTGGTTTTAAATATGGTTTTAATTTCTCCTTATATGTAAAAACAAAAATACTTAATTGTAATTAATTAGAGAAAATATAACTTACTATTAAAAATTTTCAGCTGAACGTTTTCGAGGAACCATGCCTCATACTCATAGCCTTCATGAAAAGTGTAATAAATATATGCAAATGTAAATATTCAAATAAGCTACTGTTACGTAGCCCATTTTTTCGAGATCTCGAAGCATGTGTCCTTTCTGTTAATGGCATGGATGTCTCTATTAATATAGAATGCCTCCTTTATTTTTCTTCTGTAATCATTTGGCTCTGAGCATTTGCATACATTTATTACACTTTTCATGAAGGCTATGAGTATGAGGCATGGTTCCTCGAAAACGTTCAGCCGAAAATTTTTAATAGTAAGTTATATTTTCTCTAATTAATTACAATTAAGTATTTTTGTTTTTACATAAAATAAATTATAAGACAAAAAGGAGAGGTATCAATTAAGTTAATCCAACTCTTTGGAAATCTGATTCAGGAAATAAATGAATGTCTTTCCCCTGCCTTCCTTTTACTTAGCACTTCATTTTATCATAAGTTCCAAAACAACAAAATATATTAAAATTCCTGTTTTATTACAAGTTTTTGGAGACCATTTTTTCCATTACTATTTCACTTCAAGGATTTAGATTATTTCTCTTTTATTTATTCTGCCTTTTCATTCATCTGACTATTCAATTTAAGAAAATCTTATTTTATTCCACATTTAACATAGCGTTCTTTAAATAAACTTAATTATAACAAACAAAAATATAAATATAACCTTTTATCAACTTGAATATACATGAAATAATGTAAAAATACTAAAAACCCTCCAGCG
Source organism: Epiperipatus broadwayi (assembly GCA_028023455.1). Lineage (NCBI taxonomy): Eukaryota > Metazoa > Onychophora > Udeonychophora > Euonychophora > Peripatidae > Epiperipatus > Epiperipatus broadwayi. Next base: position 1,968,028 of record JAQFVV010006292.1, read on the forward strand.
AGCTATATGTAAACTAATTGTCAGTAAACGTAAAATGTAGATTGAACCTACCTATACTTTAGCTTTGATTGTGTATAAGCATACTATTTACTGACATACTTACATGCAGAGTGTGATTTCCATATAATAACATAATTTTAAGATAACTATAAGCTATTCTGAAATCATTATATCTAATCAAAGGAAAGGCTGAGCCTTGTATTTAATAACCTCTAGATGTAAATATAACATTTTTCCAGTTTGAAAATACATGAAATAAGATGGGAGGACTGAAAACCTCGGCAATCTAAAATATAGGTGGGCTGATTCTACATTTTATATTTACTGATAGTTAGTTTACATATAGATTACTGGAGTTTTCAGTACTTCTGCATTATTTTATCTACATTTGAGCTGGAAAAATATTTACATCTATTACCTGAAAATTAGTTCAGTATTCTATGTTTTAAGTTTACTTTCATTTACTTACATAGTATGTCTTCCAGAAGTTTGCTATCTGTTTTTATTTTAAATAATCCACTTTCAGTGGCTTCCACAACACATGGTATAAACAATGTGGCTGACTCTAATTTATCGTACTTAATATTTACTTGTTTTTTATTTATTAAAATGATAAAGAAACACAAAAGTCCAAAGGGTTGTAATTAAAATTTTTTTAATGTAAATGCAGTAATGAAATTAAAACATGATTAAGCAAACTATAATAAAGGATGGTTATTCATGTTGATAGATAGACATCATTTTCTGGGTGGGCACTATCCCATAATGTTGAAAATATTTTATTGCATCTTGTTCTGTTGATGGAAGATTCCAAATTTTAATCCTACTTCCAAAAAATGATAAAGCAAAAAAACAATGTTAAAAAAATCATGATCATTTTAGTTATGTATTAACAGTTGGCCACATGTTAAGGGTTCGCCATGTATTTTAAATAATCCATTTTCAATGTTGAAGTATTAGTTTACATTTTTCCCCCATGAAATTATTTTCTTGAACACTCTTTGCTAACTTTAAAAAAATATATTAACAAATGTATTTTAAATTGAATGTTAATTTTAAAAAAAATTTGAATACATCTTTAAATAAATTTCATTCGCAACATAAGATTCAAATGCTAACACATAGTGAACAGTTAATACATGTCTAAAATTATTGTGAATTTTTTTATCATTCATTAACTGAAATTATTGTTATTTTTTTAACATTTCTTTTTTGCTTCCTCATTGTTTGAAAATATGATTAAAATTCGGAATCTTCCATCAACAGATGAAGATGCAGTGGAATATTTTCAAAATTATGGGATAGTGCCTGCCCGAAAAGTGATATCTGTCTGCTGACAGATTTTTTTGACTACATTTACATTAAAAATTTTTTTTAATTACAATTCTTTGGACTTGTGTATTTCTTTATAATTTTAGTAAATAAAAAAACAAGTAAATATTGAATAGGATAACTTAGAGTCAGTCCTATTGTTTATACCAGGTATTGAAAGCCCCTGAAAATGGATTATTTAAAATAAAAACAGATGACTTCTGGCAGACATATTACATAAGTACCAAAAATGGCAATATTAGTATTATTGTTGTTATTTAAGAGTGGCAAGAGAAGATATTAGAAATTAGAACTTGCTAGTCTCTTATGAGTTTTGTATAACATCCTAACTAATATTATTATAAATCAACTACAGATAACATCAAACTTAAGCCAACAAAAAATAATCATATTCAACTAACATATAATTATAAATCATATCTAAGTATTAAAAGAATATGTTAGAAGGATTAATGAATACGAATTGTCAATTTGCATTGGATTATATGAATCGATCAGTATTTGTCTGCTGATTAACATTTTCAAATATCAAATTGTAAATCTAGAATTCATAATATCATTAAGAAGATTAACAGTGATAAGAATGTGTGATACAACGATTTGAGTTTTTAAAAGCTTTTATGGTATTTCTATGATATATATTTTGTGACATAAAGTGAAGGAAATAAAAATTACTTTAATTTTGTAGATGACATAGTTTTTGCAACATTTCATAAAATATTAAAAAAACTGAAGTAAAGCAAGATAAATTATACTAATTCTTCATGTTCTATATCATTTGCTGCACTAATAGAATGGTATATTCTGATGCTCAAGGCACATGGATCTTGGGCTACTTGATTATTTATTTATTTAATGGATATACAAAAAAAGAGAAGAAAATGAAGTCTAAGAATAAATTATAAGAAATTAATGTTTTCAAAAACCTTAATCAGATCAATAAGATGAGTGATTCAGATGAAAACACAATGAATGAAAATAAGTATACAATTAAACTTAAATATATTGCATTTTATAAAAAAATGATTAAATATAAAAAGAAAGTATATTTATATGTGCTAACAAAAAGATGTTTTATTAATATGAACTCATAGATCTGAAATCTGAACACTTAATAAAAGAAAAATACGAAACTTCAGATTGCATAGTGAATAATTTTGGGATTAACAATGAAGGACTGAAACTAAAGTACAAGAATCCATGGCATAATAAAACTGAAATCTTAAACTGAATCCTAAAATATTTAATTAGTCCTAAAAAGAAATGGCATATGATATAGATGGATCAAATAAAGTTTTCCAGTGAAACGGAAAAGATACACTATGGATTAGTAAAACTGGATTTATGCTTATTTTGAAGTATAGTGAATAAGATATTTGCAAAACAGGACTTTACTATTAACTTTTATTCATTGAGGATTTTTTATTTATTTAAACAATTCTATCAAATATTTTTTTAGAAATTTGCAAAAGGGAGCTTTTCTCTGAGACAATAAGACTCTTTATAACCAAAGAATCTTTCAGGCATAGATAATAAAAATTGCACAAACTATATTGTTTGAAATATGATTTTTCTGGATAAAATTTAAGTGTCTATATATATATAAATGAAAATTGTTTACTTTTAATTCTTATAAACCACTAAATAGAAAGAGAATAGAAAGATGCAGCATGGAGACACACATTATCTTAAAACTATGTATATTCACAGAGAAACTGGATAGAGCAAATTCCTAAAGATAATTTTATAAATGTTTGTAATTGGTTCTGGGATCACAATTTATTGAAATAAGATGAAATATATATGAATGGTTAATTGTCTGGAAGTTCATAAAAAATTTGATGGAGTGAAATCACAATCCATGAATCACGAGTTCCAGATTTAATTAATCTATCACTGCAATAAACCTCACATGGCAAAAATAATTGAATGGTTTATTACTTGGGATTCATAAGATATTTGAACACAAAAATGATAAAGCTAGACCACTTGAGATACAGATTCTATGCATTAAACTATGCTGGACATTTGAATAGTAAATACCAATATCATCAAAATCATTAAGTAACATTTATTTTGATAATAACAAAATAGAAAAAAAAGTTACTAAAAGATCATTGATAATGTTTTTTTTAATTTATAGACTAATTACAAAAAAAAAAGAATTTCTAAATAAATGCTGTAGAGCTGCAACATTGACAATGACTCTTGGAATGATGATCGACATTGACAATGACTCTTGGAACAACGATCGACATTGATGATGACTCTTGGAACAATGATCACATTCACAATGACTCTTGGAATGATGATCAATGCTGTGACATTGGCAGGGACTCTTGGAATGATGATCAATGCTTTGACATTGGCAGTGACTCTTGGAATGATGATTGACATTGACAACAACTCTTGGAACAATGCTCGACATTCACAATGACTCTTGGAATCATGATCGACGCTAGGAAGATAGGCATTCACAATGATTCTTGGAACAACGATCGATGCTGGGGAGACAGCTGTAATACCAAAGTACCTATACATTTTATATCACAGTCATGAAACTACATAATGAAAGACTTTGCTAACAACTATTGTCTCTATCAAAAAGAATCTAATATAAATATTACCATCTTTAGATAAGTAATGTCATGTATATTCTGATTTTCTTTAAAGATAAACTATTTTAGATGACATACATGCTATTTTAAAATTTTTATTCTAGGATAATGTTGGTAAAGACATTGAGATAGAATTCAAACGGTTAATGGCTAATGTTCTAAATCAGCTAAATGATATGAGTTTAAGAATGAGTCAAATGTTAAGTCCGCAAGGCAATAAAGGTAATCAATTAATTATTTAAAATAAACGTTTCTAATATTAAATTTGAGAAAACAACCAGCTTTATTATTTTTTACTTTTATAATTTATAAGCTAATTATATATATATAAAAAATTGTAAATAGATATTGCATTTCATAAAAAATACTATATCATACATAACATTTATTTCTCAAGATGATAAAAAATGCAAGATAAGTTTTAATATAATTTTCTGCAAATCGCTGAGAAGTTATAGATTTTTTTTTTTTAATAAATAAGTTTTCTAAGTTTAAAAGATTAATAAAATTTATTGAAAAAACATTTACATTCTTTGATAGTAATAAATTTTAAACTATTTTCCCTTAATCACTTTCATCATTACAATTTTTGTCTCAATGCTGAAGTAAAACAACATCCAAATGATATATCATTTTGATTATCTTTACTTGTTCAGTTTATTCCATGATGTGACCATATATCTTTCATCAAACATCTGTCAAGAATTTCCACATTTTCTTGTATGTCATGTCATATTATTTCTATATATTTCCATTACTTTTCCATACATTTTGTTTTAATAGATCATACACCTGTTTATACTCATACTTTTTTATACTCCGACTCATTAATAGAATCATTAAAATAATAGAAATGCATATATTTTTCATAAATGTTTTTTGATTATCATGCTATCCAGGTACACACTTTGCAAGAATATCAAAAGTCACCATTTATAGAAGGCTACGTTTTTATATAAAATTCACAATTATCATTAAAGAATTCTAATTATACTAGATTTTAAAAGTTATTTGCTTAATGGTCTTTGTGAATATATTATTAAAAAAATAACAAGAATCATGGAGTATCCACATATTGTTTTTACAATCAATGCATCTACATTCATCTAATCAACTCATATTAAATGTGGGACATTTATTCTGTATAATAATGAAATACCCATTTAACAAGTAACATTTGGATGGTTTTTTTAAAGAAACCATCCAGATATTACTTATTAAATGGTTCTGAGAAATGGTATCACAATCCTATTAAATCTAGAAATGATACTCTTAAATTATGATGTCAGTGATATTTTGAATATGTGGAAACAAAAATTGAAATGACAACTTTTAATGACATATCCATTTTATTTAGATTTGTACAAAGATATTCAGCTTAATGCAGATCCTGATGAAATAAGTGAAGAAGTTTTTAAATATGGTGGTGATATGTTAGCTTCAAAAATATTGGAATTTTATAGGAATATCTGAATCCATGAAGTTGCAGCACCTAATCTTAAAGATGCTTTTATTGTTTTAATTTTTAAAAACAGAAGGAATTGATAGATTACAGTAATTATCATGGAAATATCATTATTATCTACTGCAGAAAAAGTAGTTTTAAGAATTTTGTTGAATAAGTTGCATTTATTATAGGTGAATAAATGATCAGAGACTCAATATGGTTTTAAAGAATCAAGCACTATAAACATAATTTTTGTTGCAAGTCAAATGCAAGAAAAGTGTTGGGAATGAAGAATGATTTATATATTGCTTTATTGATTTAATCAAGGCATTTGATTCAGTTAATAGGACAGGTCTATGGCATTGTTTGAAATTAGTACATTATCTGCCAAAGTTTATTTGTACAGTTTCTACATTATGGAATGAGAGAAAATGTTATTACTACAGGTGGAAAATCTGAAGCATTTAAAATAAAAACTGGTGTTAAACAGTGATGCATACTTGATACAACATGGTTTTCAATTTTTATGATAGTGGTCTTTGGAATTGTTTTATAGATGTCTTAAATGGATCAAGATACAATATAAATTTGGTAGCAGAATTTTTAATTTGAATCAATTAAAAGCAAAAACAAGAACTTGTTTTTGAATTTTGGATTTACAATATACTGATCATTGTGCTATTTTTGCCAGTTCAAAAGTTGATTTATAGAATGGTATTAATGTTTTAAATGCAACATATAAAGACTTTGGTTATTAATTAATGTTCAAAAAACTCAAGTTTTTTTATTATTAATCAGTGACTAAAGAAAAATTATCAGTAACTTTTAGCTTGGTTGGTTATCACCTTGAGAATATGAATCAACTTAAATAGCTTGGTAGTTTTATAAGTAGAAAAGTGGACTTAGATGTTGAGGTACAATACAGACTTCAATGTGCTACTGCTGCTTTTAACAAGTTAAAGGGTAAAGAATTTCACCACAGGAAGTAATTAAACAGGCAAAACTCTCCATACAGTAGTGCCACCCTGTGCCAACCAGAGTAATCAATGGATGCCAGAAGGCTTGTGCATAAAATCCCTAACTAGTGCCTACTCATCCAATATCCCCAGACAAGTTTTTGGCTTGTGGCCTTCATCAGTAAAGAGCATTGGATCTGAGAGCACTGCACCTAGATCTTAGAATCTAATGCAATCCTCCAGCAGCCTGGCATCCATTGATTACTCTGGTTGACACAGGGTGGCACTACTTTTAAGGAGAGTTTTGCCTGTTTAATAACAGTTATGTGCTAGCATAAGAGAAGGTGATCATGTGAGGAAGTAACTACTGCAACTAAGCAGTAAATAGAGCTATTATTTTATATAATTTATTGTAGTGCAATATAAAGACATTAGAAAAGCTTTATTTAAAGACACTGTAAAATTTTAAAATATAATGGCAAGTTCATAAAACCAATCAATTGTAAAATCACACCACCATTGGATTGGACGTGTAAAAAGAATGAACAATGGAAGACTTTCTAAAAGGATGTTTTATAGTGAACTTGAATATGTTCTTTTATGGGAGAATTAGACCTTATTTTTGATAGAAGGGTTATCTTAAAATAATTCAAAAGAAGTGGACTGACAATGTTTCTGATATGGCAGAGAACAGAATACATCAGAGAGCTACAATTAGACATGGTGTTGAAATATTTTAGGAAAAAAGTTTTATCCTGAGAAAACTAAAAGACAACATTATAAAATATCAAGAGACAAAAAAATGGATCACTATGTTTTATATGTGGACAAATCTGTAGTTCACAGATTGGTTTGTGTAGTCATTGCAAAATTCCATTTTAAGAATAATGTTGTTCTCTCTTTTTCATCTTTTTTTGGAGATGGAATGGCCATAGTCATTTATGATGATAATGATAATTATTATTATTCCAATGTGTATGGTTAATTAAGTGGTTTATGGATAGGCCTCTTGAAAAAAAATCCAATCTGCTTGAAACCTGAAACATTTTCAATTTTCACTCAATCTAGACTCACATCTTACACTGTTGGGCATGTCTGGTTATTATGCTACCCACTGCATGAGAAACTCATCAAACGCATTTTTGATTTGAAATAATAATTTTATAAAAAGTATTGTTTTTATAAATATTAATATAAAACATATATTTAGGACATCATGTTCACTAACTTATCGGTAGAAGGTAAAATACTAACCAAATCTCAGTTTACATTTGAAATAAATAGGATCAATTTTTTCAGAAAATTGAACAGTTGGGATATTATGCCTGTAGATCAATTGGCAGGTATATGCTTTTTCAAAATGCATTTAAAGCAACGTTAGTGATATTGAATTGTAAAGTAAATGGTGTGAGAAATGGCCTACATTCAATTTACTCATCATTCTAAATAAAAATATTCACATATTGAGAAAATAATAAAGGTATGGACCAGTTTAGTGTTGACATTGTCATATCAGTTTTATTTTTATCAACATCCTGGGAAATTTTCTTGGTGAAAGAGGGAGGTTTGTGAAGTACACTATTATATTTTATAATGTAAATGTTATTAAATCACGTGATCAAGAAATTTCTCAAGTTTAACCATCTTCTTCCATTTTTGTAAACCTAATGAGAGATATGCCAGAGAACATTGACAATTAGAACATTTGTTTTATAATTATTTAGCTTGTAGAAGGATTAGTCTTTGGCTTTATGATGTTGGAAGAAGATAGAGAAATATTCAGTTATTATAGTCTTTTGATTCATTAACATTATCTAACTTTACATTATCAATATTCTTTACATCAATTTCAATATTATAAATTAGCAATGTAGATCTTAGTAACTTATAAAATGCAGAGTATTTTCATTCATTTCAGAATATTTTATTTTTATTATCATTCTTATCAGTGACATCATGCACTGCATGATTTAGAGTAGAGATGACATGAGCTAAAGATCCATTTATCATAGTCACAGCTCTGCCACTTTTAGTACTCAAATTTTTTATGAACTTCTAAGCAATAAACTATTTGATCATGTTTTGCCCTTGGTTAGGTGTAGTAATAATCTCAAGGTCACAGGATCACACTGCTGCTCTGTCACTTTCAAGATTCCAACTTCTTATGAATTTCCCAACAAATAGTCATTTTAGACTCACTACTTTAATTAATTATTTTTATAAATAATATTTTGAAAATATTGTTCTTGTTCAAGGACTTAGCATTTTTACTCTTATGGATCTTGCCCCCTTTTCAAACTAGACATAAATTATTTCAGTCCACTGAAATCGACTTTTATTATCATTCTCATGATTCTAAAAGTTAAACTAATTAATTCTCACTTTTGCTTATATATCGTCATAATTGAAGAAATTTCCGGAGTTTTTTATTAAATTGACAACGTGAGAATTTGTTCTTTTATTTATCATTTGAACAACTTCTATTCAAGAAATTTCATTTTCTTTTCTATATCAAACAATAACATTAAATATTCAACATTTATTATTTACCAATATAAATTTTATTAGTTATTTAATCCTTGATCTATCAAAACATCCAGCAGAGTTCATTTTAAAATGCAATATTTTATAATTAAGTAAACTGAGATAAAAAGACTGAAAAAAACATTGTAATAATACTATTTAGTTGGTAGCACTAGATAATTATATTATAAGTAATCAAGCCTAAGAACAATTTTGAAAAATTCAAATTTACTTCAACTATCTTTAATTTTCCTTGAAAAAATAATTGAATAAATAGACTAACTAAAACCTGCAATAATATTACAGTTTTCAAATATTACATCTTACTTATCTAAATCCTTAAAATATTTTATAACCAATCACTTGGCAAGTTTCTTTTCATTAACTATTGAGAATATGGTAAAATAATGACTAATTCTAACACCATAAATCCACCTATGACTCAAATAAGAACTATAACTATTGAAGAAATATCTTCAAAAATTTGTTAGAATATTATTAAATAAATTCCAGCTCTTTTTAATAAATAAACATGTTCATTTCTCTATCTATGGAAAATGCATTCATCATGAAATATTGGCATATCATAAGGTTATAACATGTAAAATAAAATTGCCTGCCAAATATGATCATAGTAAAAATAAATTTTAAGAATGCTTTTGATTTGTAAATCTTAATTATCTATCTAAATATATAACTAATATTATTCTGTAAAATCCAATCTTAGATATTGATTAATACATTAAATAAAAAATAGATTAACAATAACAAAAAACTTTATAAGACTATCACCAATATTTCAGGCTACAAAAGACATTGTCCAAGGATCTCTTTTTTCTTTTTCATTATTTGTTATTGATATTCATTTAATTTAAAAAAAAATCAGTGGTCTTATTCCTGGAATATGTTTCACAATCTAGAATGGGCAATGATTTGATAAGTGTCAGAGGAATTTCTAACATTATTATTTTTGAAAAATGCTTTAAAAATATTTCAAAAATAACTAGATTAATTTTATCAGGAGACAAACCTTCAGTATGGCAAATATTAACATGAAGAAATATTCCAACAATGTTTACAGCTATTCCAATTAAATTTCTTGGTATTTCAATATGTACTTTAATACACAATAATTAATAAAATAATCACTAATAATATTTCATCTAAATTATTAATTTTCAATCTGATTAAATGCCACCTGAGAACAAAAATTAAAATAATTAAATATTCTCTAAGATCTCTTCATGAATACTATGAATCTTAGACTGGTATAACCAATGTAATAATAGAAATTTGTGGAGAACAAGATCAAAGCTTTTATCATACAATTTGTAAGTTAAGTCATTATGTAAATTAATAAAATTTAAGTCATATAAAAAAATAGTTAATGATCCTCTATTTGATATCAATTTTTCTGTCAGCTATCTGATATGGCCAAATTGGCAAAAACTTATATTTGGTAGTTGGGAACTAGTCTATTTAGATATAAGAACTCAGATGAATAGACATAATATAACTCAAATATTATACAAAGATCTATTAATGATGATACATTTTAAAATTCAATCATGATGCAAATTAGATATATATTCATCTATACAAGTGTTAGAAAATGTATTATAGGATAAGTCATTGATTTATAGAGGCATCAAATTTTTGTATGGCATGTTTCTTACTACAGTATCTCCATAAAACTCATAGATGGTGCTTTGATAAAACTCGTAAATTATGTAGATCAGGTGAAAAAACTTTTTATATATTACTGACTATTATCCTTTTTTCAATAACTTAAAATTAAGTTTTTTGATAAATGACAAAAAGACAATAAAGAGTTACACTATTACTTCTGAGATTTAGATACTAATAATATGTAAGACAATTTTTCAAATAAACATTATCCTGCTCAACAGTTTTATGAATATTGGTGAAAGCTGTATTACAGAGACTAAAAATACTTACCAAACAATTTAGGATTTATAATGTGACTACAGAAATTATTTAATTTATGAGATCCATTATGGCTTAAGTAAAATGTGGATTGACAATTATACCATCATTAATGAAGACCAGATTTTCTATGTAATAATTTATTTAATTATTTATATTCAGAGTGATATACATAGAATAATCAGCAAAACATATCAATATTTTTTTGTAAATGTAATGTGTTAAGTTTTGAGTTTAAATATGAAACAAATTTTTTATTTGATATGTATAAATTATTATATATAGTAAAATAAATTAATTTAAAAGCAAAATCTTTATGATGCCCTGCTTTAACTTTTTCAATAGAAAATTGCCTAATTGTAGTTTCAATTGTGTTTTATTCTCATCCATAATTTCTCAAAGAAATCAACATTACATTTTCTAGGGTGACTTGAAGTTAATTTTTATAACATAATTGTGGTAAGGATTATTTCATTTGTCTCAATCACAATATCTATAATTTTATAAAACATTCCTAAATAAAAGTTTTAGTATCACATATATAAAAATCAATTTTGAGCTCAGACTTTCACAAAACCCTCAACTCTCCACACTATCTCATACCACTGATACACTTGACCACATATATGTCTAAAAAATAAATAATCACCAATATATGATTTCATGCTAAACCAGCACTTGTCAGTTGATCCAAATTATCATCTCTACACATATATACAATAAGTGCTCAGATTTATATTAAGATAGCCAGTCTTCATACTTTAATGGACAGACTTCAATCCACTACACCATCCATCTCTTCAGCCTTCCATACTATTGAAAATATGATGATAAAATGCTCAGAGCCATGTTGGCAGTAGTGTGGACTTTGAGCATTCCATCATCAGATTTTTAATAGGATGGACAGCTGAAGAGTTGGAGAGTGGAGTGGATTGAAGCCTGTCCATTAAAGTATAAAGATTGGCTATCTTAATATAAATCTGAGCACTTATTGTATATATGTGTAGAGATGATAATCTGGAGCAACTGATGAGTGCTGGTTTAGCACAAAATACATGTAATTGGAGATTATTTATTTTTTACACATATATGTGGCCAAGTGTATCAGAGATATGAGATAGGTGGAGAGTTAAAGGTTGTGTGAAAGTTTGAGCTCAAAGTACCCTATATATTACATTGTTTGTACTGGTATATATATATAGCCTGTATGTTAGATATTAAAAAGCAATTTTATATTTGGAAAAAAAATCTATTAAATTTTTTTTATAAATAAAGTCGAATCTCGTGTTATGATTTGTAGAGGTCTCTTGCTAAAATTAAGCACTCAAGGCGCATGTACTAAAGCTTTAGCTGTATATAAGTATTACGTGCTGACATTGAGCTTAATAAGAATTAATATTTATAACTTTAAATATAATTTTTGTAGTTTGAAGATATACTGATGATTTAGATACTAGAAATTAATAGTATAAAATATCAGTAAATGACTGTAAATATATATCTTCAATTATCCCTTCATCTGATAATCATCAGTCTAATATAAACCATTTAATTAATCAATAAATGATAGTACTATACTAAATGTAGTCTTATATAGCAAAAAATTTATAATAGAACAGAAACAAACTATCATAAAGTTCATTATAAAAGGAACCATCACATATGGAGAAAATGATTAGTCATTAATACACATGAATAAAAAAAAAAGACTGAACATGAAAAATGAAAAAAATTAAAAGTTATAGCATTTTTAGGAATTAATTAATGTATTCAAAATTAAAATAATCAGAAATGAATGCAGAAAAAAAACTATTTTTGCTGATCTTCAGGAAAAAAAAACATAGAAGATTTTGTATGGCCTGCTGATAATAAGAGACCAATCATAAGATAATGATTTATGAAAAAATAATTCCCGGATAATACAAGCCAATATCTGAAAAATAGTATCTTCAAAAGTAAATATTTTATTCTCTCTTAGAATATAAAGAAAAATGTATAAAATGTTTTATAATCAAAAAGACTTTGATTATTGTTTATATATACACACATGTCTATATTTTAATTTATTTAAAAATGTTGAACTCTATTTTCAGAAACAAGTTTTTTGATGGCAAACTTGCAAACTATCAAAATTAATCACCAATTAGAATTAGAAATACATAGATTAGTGCAAATGGTATGTATATATTATTTAAATAATGTCATACATACACACATATCTAATAAATAACAGAAATAAGGAGATTTTATTCATATAAAAAGAGATATTCTTTACCATTGATGTTGTCAGGAAACTATTGATTATTACTAATTGACAATCTCTCTGAGGATAAAGTTTTTCATTCTAAAATAGCTCTTTTGTTGAGGTTTATTGTTCATTTCAATAAAATTTTTATTAACAATAAATAGTGATTACATCCTGATAAAAGAAAAATAAATAAATAAATTGTACAATAACATGATTATATTAATGTTCTGTTTTGCCATCTGGCTGGATTATGTTATGAGAACACAATTGTTATAGACTTATGTGATTGGGTATAATGAAGAATGTTTGAGTAGAATATGAGAAACTAAGAACTTGTTTAATGGTATTAGCATTTTTAATATAAGCATGAATATTTCTTTTAATATTTCCTAATCTAAAAATGTTGGGTAGGTTGGAGTTGATAATCAGAAAGAAGCTAGAGCAGTTAAAGACCAGGTGTCATCAAAGGCTTTACTGGAGGCAAGGAGCTGATCATGTTTCTTGATTTTTTTGATTTGTGGTGGGGGTAATTCCATGAGAGTTTTGCATCTCACTATCCATATGGCATAAAGGACAAAGATAGAAAGCCTTATTATTGCAAAGTTCCATTATGAATGGCATTTTCAAGTGAGAAAATCATGTCAGATCTTATGTTGGAGTTGATGATGATTGGCACCGGTGTATAATATGATCTATAGTTTCATCTTCATGAGAACACAGATTGTTGAAGTGAAGATGAGAACACAGATTGATGAAATAAATGAAGTCCCAAGAGGTCTCTATTTTATTTAAACCCAAGCTGTTAAATGGATTTAAACCGAGAAAGCTATTTTACTTCAATAATAAATCCCAACAAAATAACTATTTTAGATAATAAAGAAAATTTATTTAGCCTCAGGGAGATTGTCAATTAATAGTAATTGATAGTTTTCTGGTAACATCAATGGTAAAGGTTACCTCTGTCTATATGGATAAATCTCCTTATTTCTGTTCTTTATTAGAATAACAATTCATGGAAAATATTTAATTCAATATATATATACACATAGAAATATGAATACTTTCATGAATAAGGATGTCAAATGTTTTTTTGTTTTTTTTCTTGCAAAAGGACAGACAAAATATCAGAAAATAGATCATGCTGAAAAGAATTTGAAACATTATTGTGACTATGCATGGCATTCAAAGTTACATGTCCATATTTCACAAATATATGTAAGCAATTTTGGATACTTTCGTAGTCAAAACAAAAAGAATTTTTTTCAAGATTGTCCATAAGTAGCTTTTCAACTTTTTCCATATCAATAATACTGTACATAACACAAGTATATGGCACACTTACAAACACACACTCAATCATATGTATTGCAAGGGGGAAATGGTTAAGCTATTAAAAAGTAATTGCATTATGAGTTAGCTGCATATTTGTGCACCAAGTATAATGGGAAGCTGACTCAAGTAGTGCATGAAAGCAATAATTAGCAAATGTATATAAATGGTTAGTAAACATTAACTATGAATGATGATTAAACCAGGCACTCTGTGCTATTGAGCATTATTCCATCACAATTTAAAGCTTTGGTTAGATTTATAGATACATCACTTAATTCTAAATGATTAGTATAATCTGCTAAAGATAATTTTTATTCATAATGGGCACTATTTCAGACCAAAGTATTAGATGACACCTATAGAACATAAAGACTATCTGTGAATTTAATGCTATTCTCTCTGCATTTTAACTCATCTGCTATTATTTCTTTTCTAACAAAGCATGAACCTGAAAAATAATAATACATATATTGATTATTGTTAATTAATTAACCATGGCTAAAAATATGCATATAAGAGAATAAGAATAAAATGAGAATAAGTTGGATTATTGGCATATTTATCAGATGTCAATTCATTTTCTAGTTAATAACTGAAATACAGGCTTATTATATACCTGTATCAATATATATATATATATATATATATATATATATATATATATATATAGGGTATATGAGTATAGACTTTCACATGACCCACCACTCTATCTCATAACACTGATACACTTGAACACATATATGTCGAAAAGATAAATAATCACCAATATACATATTTCATGCTAAAACAGGAATCATCAGTTGGTCCAGATTATCATCACACATATATGCAATAAGTGCTCAGATATATATTAAGATAGCCAATCTTCATACTTTAATGGATAGGTTTCAGTCCACTCCACTCTCCAACTCTTCAACCATCCATCCAATTGAAAATCTGATAATGGAATGTTCAAAAGTCACCCTGAGGCAAGATTCTCATCACACCCATGTTGACCTAAAGTTATTTATCTTTTTGACATATATGTGTTCAAGAGTATCAATGTTGTGAGATAAAATGGTGAGTCATGTGAAAGCCTCTGCTCATATACCCTATATATTATATATATTGATACAGGTATATAATAAGCCTGTATTTCAGTTATTACATAGTAGAGATGTTTGTCCACCCCTCATATATGTATTAAATGGATTATGTCCTGTACATGAGGAGGCAGATTGACTTTAGATTAACATGGGTGTGATGAAAATCTCAGCCTCAGGGTGGCTTTTGAGCTTTCCATTATCAGATTTTCAATTGGATGGATGGTTGAAGAGTTGGAGAGTGGAGTAGATTGAAGCATGTCCATTAAAGTATGAAGATTGGCTATCTTAATATATATCTGAGCACTTATTGCATATATGTGTGATGATAATCTGGACAAACTGATGATTGCTGGTTTAGCATGAAATATGTATATTGGTGATTATTTATCTTTTCGACATATGTGTTTAAGTGTATCAATGTAATGAGATAGAGTGGTGTTTCTAGTTAAATACTTGTTTTTATTTTATTATTATCCATCAATATTCATGAAATTATTATTATTCATTAAATTATAGAATTGGCAATATTTGACTAATGTTTTGAAATCTCATCCATTTTTTTATACTGAGATGGCATGAATATTTATAATTATCATTAAGTATTTTATATATGCAATAAAATAATTCACAACATTAATGTATATGGGATTTGAACTCAGATTTTTAAGCAACCTTTAACTATCCACACTATCTCATACAACTTATACACATGACCACACACATGTAGAAAAGATAAATAATCCTAATATACATATTTCATGCTAAACCAGCACTCATCAGTTGATCCAGATTATCATTTCCCACACACATATATATAATCAGTGCTCAGTTTTATATTAAGATAGCAAAGTGCTGGTTTAGCATGAAATACATATATTGGTGATTATTTATCTTTTCTGCATATGTGTGGTCATGTGTAACAGTTGTATAAGATAGGGTTGATAGTTAAAGGGTGCTTAAAAATCTGAGTTCAAATCCCCTATACTTACAATTAAGCTCCCAGGTTTGTGGAGTGCCTGGTTTTCAAATATTTACACATCATGCTTGTATCCTGCCCATCTGCCTTCTATATATTGAAATATATAAGGTCTTGTACATGAGGGATCAGAATGATTTGAGGTCAACATGGGCATGGCAATAATGTTGGCATCACCATGAGATTTGGGTTTTCATCATCAGATTTTCAATGATATGGATGGCTGAAAAGTTGGAGGTTGGAGTAGATTGAAGTCTGTCCATTAAAGTATGAAGATTTGCTATCTTAATATAAAACTGAGCACTGATTATATATATGGGAGATGATAATCTGGACCAACTGATGAGTGCTGGTTTAGCATGAAATGCATATATTGGTGATTATTTATCTTTTCTACATGTGTGTGGTCATGTGTATCAGTTGTATGAAATATTGTGGATAGTTAAAGAATGCTTGAAAATCTGAGTTCAAATCCCCTATAGTTATAATTAAGCTCCCAGTTCTGTGAAGAGTGCCTGGTTTTCAAATTAATGTATATGTTAAACACAATTGTTTTTTAAAATAGTAAATGCTGCTGCAATACCAATTCACACCCCCATTTCAGTAATTGACAACACTGCAATAAATAAATGAAATCTCTTTTTTATTGGTTCTCTTGGTATATAAAAAAGATTGTATTTTTATACTTAAGGAAGTGAGTATAAATTAGTAAATCCATTTATTTTATTATTTTTATATTGATCAAACAAACTGATTTCTATTAAAACAAGTAAAGAAATTCCATCTCACTTTTTGAATGTTAACTTTGTAATACACATTAAATGATCTGTAAGTAATAAAGCAATTCACAACATGAATATATATATATATATTATAATGGAATGACATTTAATCATCCCAGTTGATGTGTCAAATATAACGGAATTGCTTATATTTAATAAGCCAAATATAACAGAATCAATTATATCTAATGCATCAACTGGGACGATTAAATGTCATTCCATTATATTTGGCGCCCAACATGGGATGCCAAATATAATGGAATGACATTTAATCGTCCCAGTTGAAGCGTCAAATATAATGGAATTGCTTATATTTAATAAGCCAAATATAACAGAATCGATTATATCTAATGCCTGGAAATCATTGATTTAATGCTTCACAGTTGGGCTCGCCAAATATAACGAAATCGATTATATTTAAAGTCTAAATTGGGCTTGTTAAATATAATGGGATGATTAAATTCCCTAGAAAGAGGATATGCATTTCACTACAATCGGACTTTGGGTCTTCAGGTAGAATGCTAAAAATGAATCGATGAAATACTAAGTCCATGATTATATCTATCTTTATTATGCTAGCTCAATAATTTTTAAATACATTTTAATATAATTTAGACTAGTTCATCCATCTCTCATCCCTCTTTCACTCACCATTATGCCACGATATTCAAACTCATGGAGAATTTGCAATTAGCTCTTTTCAGGGATAATTTCAAAACAAGTCATTATTTAATATGCCTTTATATAAGCATTAACTAATAATTAATATTCATATGATGTTTATAATACTAACATATATATATAATATAATAATGATTAGGCAGAGATCAACTTAATAACTCAATATTTAATAAACAATAAAAAAAATATAATGTAAAAAAAAAATATTAATAAATAAATGAGGATGAATTTTACCATTTAAAAAATATTAATAAATAATATTCTCTTCTAATACTTTATGATAAAATTCTATACTATAATAAACTATACAAATGTATAGATTATAATTTAAATTAACAGATATATAAAAACAATATCTAAATTCAAAAATCAATAACTTATATAACTTATCAACCTATTTACAGTTATTATATATGTTTCTCAATTATTAATATATAATGTAACGATATATAAATATGTCGTTACATTAATTTAAAATAAAAACTTAAAAGTTCGCAAATAAAAGTAAAAAACTAAACACTAAAATTAAAATGTTTTGTTAAACGTATATACATTCGCACAGATGCCAAACTTTAAAAATATTTTTTTTTTAAAATAAATAAATAAGTATTTGAACGTACTTTTTTTTATAAAAAAAGTACAAGATTCAAAAATAAAAACAGGTATTAATTAATTCTTGTAATCTGTAAATGGAAATGATTGTTTATAAATTGTTTGAAAAGCAAGCTAGCCTTGGGCTCTTGTATAATTAAAATTATCTGATGAAAGATAGATAAGAAAATAAAGAAAAATTAGCTTGACCAATGGAAGCACGAAGCCTTGGCTCGGACCCTGATGAAAGTGATGGATTAGTGATGTTTTGTTGATTGAATCCGTGTGGATAATATAAAAAGGGAAATACAGTTTTTTCTGACAGTTCCAGCGTTTTGTGTTTGAGAGATGTGGTAGGATGCACATACCACACTCTCTGTATAAAAAAAATGAAAGACTGTGATATCTTGAACCAGCTATTGCCATCTCCAGAACATTATCTTCCAATGGAGGCATCATGGGAATTAAAAGCAGAAACCTGGACTCTTCTACCGTGAGCTATGAACTTTACAAATTAACAACAACACAAAAAAGTAATTAAGAACTTTCGTCATTGTTTTTTTTAAAGATTCAGCTAATTTAAATTTTAAAATGAACTTTTATTTGATTTTCAAATTAATATTTGATTGTTTAAATTTATATAGTTAAGTTTTGCTAAAATCATTTCCATTTTATTAATTTTATTTGTAATAATATTTATTGTAGAGATTATTAAATGCATTACATTTAAGTTGGGTATAGATGTTGCATAGATTCGTTAGTGGTTGATTATGTTGTGGTTTTCACAGTCGATTAGAACATATAAGTCAACAATGTCACTGCGGTGTCTTAGGATGAACACCAAAGGGTCTCCTGTATTCCCTCAGCAATTGACGTTATCGATTGACTTTGTATTGTGATCAGTTGTGTTTAATTTGGAATGTTTTTGATCATGGAATCTATGCAGCTGATCTATACTCGACATTATAAAACAAATTGTATAAAAATAATCTGTGCGAATGTATTTAAATGTTAAATTTAAGTCAGGCGTGAATGGCTATATAGTTTTGTAAAGTTATATTAAGGGAGGGTAATCTTAGGTTATTCATTTCGTAGTTGAATTGGTTCAATGGATTGGATATATTTGTGTAATTGTAGATGTAGTATGAGATCCACTATGGGCAGGATTATATATATACGCTACATACCTTCTGTTTGCCTATGGATGGGTTTGTAAGATGGCAAAGGACCGCAGTCCATTCCTATGGAGTTTTATGTTTATTGTTCTACTTGCCAACAGATGTAACATTCCTGTTGGTGGAGAGACAATGTCTTCTCTAATTCTACTTACTGATCATATGTACATTCCTGACAGTATAGTATTTTGTGTTGTCATATTTTCATGCTACATTGAATACATAAATGTATCAGATGGATTGGTGCCGGTTTGATTGCGAAATTTGTTGCCTAAGGTTAAATCAGGGAAGAATTTTTTTTTTTTCAAATGCAGATCTATGTAGTCTATTCATACTCAACTATCTAAATAAAATATTAAACTCATTGAAACTTAGTTAAATATAAAATTAAAAGTTAATATAAAAATCTAAAATGTTAAACTTATTCCTCAAATTAGAATGATTTTATATGTGTGTAAATAAATATTTTTATTTGTTAATTTCTGCCAGTGGCTTTTATTTATTTATATTTAAGATATAAATTAAGATATAGATTTTTATCTCTGCGTCTCCACTGGGCTAGTGACTTGGGCTAACGATCTGAATATTTAAATAAAGTGGAATCTTAACAGTGCGTATCTGCCTACTCTATAAATTTTTCTAGGTTTAAATGCCTAGATGGCACCCCATAGAGCAGATATCGTAGTTTGCGGTTAGATTCGATCTTCACTTTGCATTTCGATCGTTATAATAAGTACTATTTACAATTGTATAACTTATATATATATATATGTGTGTGTGTGTGTGTATTTATAATAATTAAAATACATTAAATGTTTATTATATTATATAAATAAATATAATAAATTTATTTAAATATCTCTTAAATTATAACCATTTTAATATTCCCATTTAATACGCTATGATATTCCTATTAAAATATAATGATGCCAAATTTGAAATAATAATAATAATAATAATAATAATAATAATAATAATAATAATAATAATAATAATAAACATATTAAAATAATATAAGTATTATTATAATATGTATAAATAAATAATAAAGAAAACTTATTTTCCAGAGTTGAGAGTAGATATTTAAGTCTATAGTTCATAATCCTAATGAAGATCTTATACCAAGTAT
Source organism: Epiperipatus broadwayi (assembly GCA_028023455.1). Classification (NCBI taxonomy): domain Eukaryota; kingdom Metazoa; phylum Onychophora; class Udeonychophora; order Euonychophora; family Peripatidae; genus Epiperipatus; species Epiperipatus broadwayi. The sequence goes on from JAQFVV010006292.1 coordinate 1,988,850, forward strand.
ATTAATCCACTGGAATAATGATGATTTATTTATCCTTAATTGATAAACTGTTAATAATATCCAATGACTTGATTGATATAATATAAAGTAAATATTCTTCAAATGATGATGTTCTTATTCTCCATTTTTCTATTATCATTAGACTTTCTTTTCAATTAATATTTCAAAATAACATGTAAGTTGGTTTTGAAACCTTTTATGATATAATAATTATATTATTCACTGCAAATTGTGTTATCCTTAATATATATAATTATCTTAAATTTATATATATTTAAAAAAATAATGAAGTGTTAGAATAACGTAGTTTCCAAAACTCAAATAAATGTTCTTTTCTTTTTATATTGCTATTCCTTTTAAGATTTAATAGAAAATTTAAATATTTTCCTTATAGATTTTTTTAATCCATAGATTTATCTTAATTTGGAAGAGTTAATAGTTAATTCCAAATGTTGAACAGTAATATTTTTTTATAAAAGAAAAAGTTATTTAAAAAAATGATTTCTTTTCTTCTCTCCAGTAACTAGAGAAAGAATAAATCTCCTCGTGTTTTGTTACAAGTTCATGCTTAATTCAAATATTAATTGTTCAATATATATTAAGATTTAATAATAAAATATATATATATATATATAATCATTTATTTCTCTACTTCAAATCTGGCAATTATTCAAAAGCTTAAGGTATGTATTATTTAAAGCTCACATGTATATATAAATAGTATATTTAAACGGAATATTTAAATAAAGTGGAATCTTAACAGCGCGTATCTGCCTACTCTATAAATTTTTCTAGGTTTAAATGCCTAGATGGCGCCTTGTAGAGCAGATATCATAGTTTGCGGTTAGATTCGATACCCACTTACTTTCGATCGTTATAATATGTATACATAATAAAATAGTCAAATAAATTTTATATTTATAAATAATTTCATAAGAGATAAAAGTATGTTAGATTAATAATAATAACTGGAAGTTACTATTATAATATATATATATATATTGAATCTGTGCATATATATAAATATATATATGCTGGCTTCACCATTCACTGTGGACTAACTAAGACCCTAAGTCCAACCACAGTGAATATATGTTTCTTTTTCAAACTAAATTTATCGTTTTCTCAAATAGTTGCCTAAATTAAAGAAGAAATTGTGTTAAAGAGAAAAGATTTAATAAAATAAAATATAGAAAGTTAAAATTATATTTGCAACTATTTTTAAAATATATGTTGGAAGAATTTGATAAGATAAATTTTCTTAATTAAATAGAATCCATTAGGAAAAGGAATTTAATTAGTAAAACATTTTTCTGAATTAGATAAAAATAGATAACAGGAAAAATTTGAAACAACGGGCATGATTCACTACTAATTAGCAGATTAAAAACATAATGGAAAAAGGGTATAAATAAAGAACTTTTCTTTTGTTCTTGGTCTTATGCTTGCTGGTAACCTGTGCTGAAGGTCAGAGAGAAATCTTAAGAATTTTGTTGGAAGAAATTTTGCTGAAAGATTGGACAATATAGCGAACTCTTGCTTGCTGTACTTACTTCAAGCTGCACTCTATTCTTTCAGCATATAAATAAAAGAATCCAGAAATGTGTTGCTCTGCAAAAATGCAGAGGTAACTTCTTTGCCTTCGCTCTCCTGAGCTGTTCCTGATGCAGGAGTCGTAATCATGTAAGCCAGCCAGAGAACTAAAGTATCTACCCTGTATCCGTGAAAATCTGCCCTCAAAAACATGAAAAAACAAATTTGAAGAAACGAGAAGACCTGCGGGGAAACATCAAATGAACTCATTTTGACCCACCCATCTAGTTACCAGTAACGTTCCCATAAATTATTAAAATATCTTTGTAATTTGCAAATTCAATCTATATTTATGCTTTTCTATATATATGTTTTTTTTTAATCTATGTATTCGAGTCTTGTGAAATTATATTTTATTAATTGCTTTCTTTTTTTTTAAATACTTTAATGGGTGGTAGGGTTATTACATATAATGGTGGTGATAATTCTTATTAATTTAATTGAAAAATGCTTCGTTTAACTTTCCGCCATTATACTCCCGTAATTAAGTTATTTATTTTATATAAATATTTATTTAGAAAGAAAAGGAAGCAAATCATAGGAAGTGCAAAACTCTATTTTAAAATCAAGATTTAAATTGCTAAATATTCTATTATAAAACTTTCCAAACTTTAATTTTGATTTGTTTTTATATTTATATATAAAAGAAAGATCCTTATCAAATGCCTGTATATTTTAGTCAATGAAGGGTTACAAATTATAAAACGTTCGCATTTATATTTTAGTAATAAGAGAGAGTACATTTTGACAATATGTATTAAAAATTATTAAATAGCATTGATTCTGGGGTGTTTTGGTTAAACTTCAACTAAATCAATAAAATATCCGCCCTCTTGTTTTAGTGATCTGAATTTTATAAAAGGTAAAGTTACTATTTTTCTGTGGATTTTCAGTGATAGTTAGCTTTCCTAATATATTTATATTTTGCAGAGGGTTTCTTTTTAAATTTAAAGGTCATTGACCATATTTATATGGCATCGTGCCTCCGGTGATCTACTGGGTCTCTCAGCATATATTACAGTGCTTCTTTTGCCAAGTTTTCTTAGGTTAACATACCTACATTCGGACCTTCTGAAAAACAAATAAATTGTTCTGGATCTCATGTTGATTTCAGTCCTTTCAATGTACGTAACTGGACATAGGCAACAAAAACTCCGATCCTGAATCTGGGTCACACGTTTAGCGAACAGGTTCCATTTTTCTCTCTAACCTAGTTTAGAGATGGAGAGCTATCTGGTCTGGTGTTAACCTCTTGGTAACTGTTATGTCTTGAGCCTCACAGCCCACTATATGCTATCACCTTTGTGCATGGTCTTGTATATTTATATTTATTAGGAAATCTTTCTCAAAATCTCATAGAAATGTTTCAATTATGGCTGGAAATTCTCGCTGGGGTCACTTTATCATTCTTCTTAAATCATAAGTAGGGCTGTGATTTAAACCTGTCCAAAGTGTTTAGTTGAGTTTGACCACCTATTTATTTCTGTTCTCCAACCACAGAGTTAATGAATCATGTCTCTCTCTCTTGATTTCTTTTACATAACACTTCCATTGGCTGGAATATTTTAAAGAAGAAATTATAACGTAAAAATTTTGTCTGTTCTTATCATTACGATCAATGGATCTTTCATATATGTCTATCCGGTTGCAGTGAAAATAGCCTGCGACACTATTAATAAAGCATTGTGTGAATTATTTTAATGTCAATAATAAAAGTTTCTGTTATCTTTCATTCACTATAAATAAAACCACTTAGTATTGTTTTTTTTTGTGACATACGTATGTACATCTGATCATTATATATGTAAAAATTACTTTTCGTGGTCTCTGCTCTCCCTGACCACCAGGCATACATTAAGATTAAATTCTAGTGAGGTTTGGGGAGTAAGTCGCTTAGTAGCAATCTAGAGGAGTAGATGAGGTTCGAACCCCTTCTATCTGCATCTCTAGGTTAGGTTAAAGCAGCTCTACTTTTCTTACCATTACAGTTTTTTTTTGTATAATCTGGCATCCCAAGTGTGGCCTTACTGTTTAGAGATAGACCCTGAGATATAATAATAGGAATTTCATGATCAGAAGAAAATTTTTTGTGTGTTTTTTTTTTTTTTGAAAATAAATATAGTGAATGACAGAGGTTTATATATTTTTCTTTTGCACTTTCTGTGTTTGCTATCAGTTGTACAGTTTACAAGATGTGAAATCAATCAGTTGGGTTGAAAATTAAAACCAAATCAGATATTAATGAATTTTTCTTTCTTTTGCTAGGAAGGGAGACAGAGTGATCAAACAAGGAGCAGAGAAAAGATGGGCGCAAGTAAAATTTTTTACCCCCCCCTTCCAGCAGTAGTAATAGTATTTTATTGAAGTGTATATCAAATACACATAGTTATAGTCACATATATAACACACAGAACAGGGTAGTAAATAAGTAAATAAACACGGATAGGGCAGGAACTATGGATAGAATAAGAGATAGATAGAAAGCTGGCAGATTAAAAAGGACAACAGTTGCAGGAATGGTTGGGAGAGTGAAGCAAATTTTTGAAAAGTAAAAGTAGAAAAATAAGACAAACTTTAAGAATAGTATTAGTACAAAGACTAAAAACAACAGCATACCAAATATTTTTTTTTATATATTTTCTTTTATCTATTCGTATTTCTTTAGAAAAGATGTATAGCCCAGAAGGAGACATGGATTCACGAGGACTACAGAAAAACAAAGATGACACAGATATGTCACTTTCAGAAAAGTTATGGGAAGACCAAACACCAATTATAAGGACCAGAGACATAGATACACCAGAACCACAATGGGTACGGAAATTGATGGAAACTATGTTACAAAAAATAGAAGAATGCAAAGAAGAATGTAGACAATATAGAGCAGAAATCAACAAGATGAAAGAAGAGAGACAAAATGAAGCAAAAATGACACAAGAGAATCAGCCAAAAAATGAGAATCTTCAAAATGTGAAAAAAAGAAACTACTCAATGTGAAAATAAAGAATGCATAAAAGTCATGGAAAGAACAGACAACCCAATGATGGCAAGATTTATCCACATCAAAACTTTTCGGGGTGACATAGGAGAAAATCCCATGGCACACTTGCAAAGTTTACAAGAGCTGTTCATGTTCCAGAAACTCAGAGAAGCTGAAAAGTTATCAGTTGCAGTTAATCATTTACATGGATCTGCCTGAAATTGGTGGGACAGTATAAGTAACAAACCAGTAACATTTGCAGATTACCACATTGCCTTACTTAAAAGTTCTTGGGGTGAAGAGAGGCAAGATGGAATAATGCACTGTATATCTCAAGAAAAGTACTGCACTTCAAAGGGAGAAACTCACACCCAGTTTTTCTTGCGTCAAGTGTCTTTGTTAAAATCATTGACTGCTTTCCACTTATTGGAGGGGCAGATTATTCGGACAATAAGGTACAATATGCCTTTCCACATACAACAATTGGTGCTGGGCTGCCGCAACTGTGGAATTGATGAGGTGGTAGACTTACTAACTGCTATAGATTTTGGCAACCTAAATAAAGAGCATGCAGACAAAGGAAAAAGAATTGACACACCCAAAATACAGATGGCAGCTGTCAGGAATTGCTATGATGATGATCAAAACACATAGCAATTGCAGAAAAATATGGGTCCTATAATTTATATACCCCAGATAGAACTCTAGGATGAAACAGAAGAAATTATTGAGGGAATTGAAAGAGTGGCATCAGCGTTCATGTGCGAACTGGAAGATGATCACAGACCACCACTCTCGGAGTGCCCCACAATTAAAGCACTGTTAGAAGATATCCCAATTACAGCTTTAATAGACACTGGCAGTCAAGTGTCACTGGTATCAAAAGAATGGTGGGATGCAACAGTAGGAACTCATGTACTACTGATCTCACCGAGAAAATCTTATGCTATATTGGCCAACAGAGAAAAAGCCAACATAGGAACACATCGTTTGAAACTGGATATCAAGATAGAAGCAACAAATGTAAAACATATATTTCAGATTTGATGTACTGTTAGGGTCAGACTTTTTAGAAAGACATGACTCAGGAATAAATTATAGGGAAAATAAGTTTACATTTTACAACAACAAGTTAGATTTTCACAAATGGAAAACCCAAGAGACAACCAATATAAGCTGCATACAGGAACCAACTAATCCTGAACAAACAGAAAATGAAACAAAAGGCCAGATGGAATTAGAGATAGAAGGACAGAGCACACCCCACCTTGCCTTCAAGCATTTTACTCATCAATTTAATGATCACGAGATATTTCCAAAATGCACCACGGCAGATCAGGCAAAACAAACTACTTTATCATGTGGCAGCACAGTTTTAGGTTTGAAACCACATTTACCCATACCAAAATCACTGATCAAGAGATCTGACCATGAGCCAGTTTCATCATCAGAACACATAAGAAGAAAACAGCTAAAGAACAGAGCACCATTAATAAGGAATTTCAACTTGACTTCTAGCAAAAGAATTGATAGAAGACATGGTAATAAAGTGGACACAGCTCAGAGAGCTAATAACAAGGCCCAGAGAGGAAGGTCCATTGAAAAAAAAAATAGTTTAAATAGAGTGCTCCATTCAAAAGTAAATTTTTTTACAAGATCCCCAAGGTATGACCAGGACACATCATATGGACAATGAAATCATATTATAGGCTTTCAGTTTTTTTTGCGTGTATGTTTTATAAATATTGGCGTTGTTATAATATATTAATTAATATTATTATATACTTCTCTTTTAATGTATATATAATTTATATATCAGTATTATGATAAACTTTCAGTTTTTTTTTATTAATATAATCTATTTATCAGTATTATTATAAACTTTCAGTTTGTTTTTATAAACTGCACATATCAGTATTATTTCATGTAAATACACTAATATTCTGTATAATAGGAGCGCTCTTTCTGGATCACTCTGCTTCTCTCTGCAAAACCGTAGCTTTAGTCATTTTTTTTTATTTGTTTTTTTTTTAATGGGTTCTAGGAATATGAAGCTGTATATATATATATATAAATATGCTGGCTTCACCATTCACTGTGGACTAACTAAGACCCTAAGTCCAACCACAGTGAATGTATGTTTTTTTTTCAAAATAAATTTATCGTTTTCTCAAATAGTTGCCTAAATTAAAGAAGGAATTGTGTTAAAGAGAAAAGATTTAATAAAATAAAATATTGAAAGTTAAAATTATATTTGCAACTATTTTTAAAATATATGTTGGAAGAATTCAATAAGATAAATTTTCTTAATTAAATAGAATCCATTACGAAAAGGAATTTAATTAGTAAAATATTTTTCTGAATTAGATAAAAATAGATAACAGGAAAAATTTGAAACAACGGGCATGATTCGCTACTAATTAGCAGATTAAAAACATAATGGAAAATGGGTATAAATAAAGAACTTTTCTTTTGTTCTTGGTCTTATGCTTGCTGGTAACCTGTGCTGAAAGTCAGAGAGAAATCTTAAGGATTTTGTTGGAAGAAATTTTGCTGAAAGATTGGACAATATAGCAAACGCTTGCTTGCTGTACTTACTTCAAGATGCACTCTATTCTTTCAGCATATAAATAAAAGAATCCAGAAATGTGTTGCTCTGCAAAAATGCAAGGGTAACTTCTTTGCCTTCGCTCTCCTGAGCTGTTCCTGATGCAGGAGTCGTAATCATGTAAGCCAGCCAGAGAACTAAAGTATCTGCCCTGTATCTGTGAAAATCTGCCCTCAAAAACATGGAAAAACAAATTTGAAGAACCGAGAAGACCTGCGGGGAAACATCAAATGAACTCATTTTGACCCACCCATCTAGTTACCGGTAACATTTCCATAAATTATTAAAATATCTTTGTAATTTGCAAATTCAATCTATATTTATGCTTTTCTATATATATATGTTTTTTTTTAATCTATGTATTCGAGTCTTGTGAAACTATATTTCATTAATTACTTTCTTTTTTTTTTAAAATACTTTAATGGGTGGTAGGGTTATTACATATAATGGTGGCGATAATTCTTATTAATTTAATTGAAAAATGCTACGTTTAACTTTCCATCATTATACTCCCGTAATTAAGTTATTTATTTTATATAAATATTTATTTAGAAAGAAAAGGAAGCAAATCATAGAAAGTGCAAAACTCTATTTTAAAATCAAGATTTAAATTGCTAAATATTCTATTATAAAACTTTCCAAACTTTAATTTTGATTTGTTTTTATATATATATAAAAGAAAGATCCTTATCAAATGCCTGTATATTTTAGTCAATGAAGGGTTACAAATTTAAAGTTACTTTTTAAAGAGCGTGAAATAAACGTTCGCATTTATATTTTAATAATAAGAGAGAGTACATTTTGACAATATGTATTAAAAATTATTAAATAGCATTGATTCTGGGGTGTTTTGGTTAAACTTCAACTAAATCAATAAAATATCCGCCCTCTTGTTTTAGTGATCTGAATTTTATAAAAGGTAAAGTTACTATTTTTCTGTGGATTTTCAGTGATAGTTGAGCTTTCCTAATATATTTATATTTTGCAGAGGGTTTCTTTTTAAATTTAAAGGTCATTGACCGTATTTATATGGCATTGTGCCTCCGGTGATCTACTGGGTCTCTCAGCATATATTACAGTGCTTCTTTTGCCAAGTTTGCTTAGGTTAACATACCTACATTCGGACCTTCTGAAAAACAAATAAATTGTTCTGGATCTCATGTCGATTTCAGTTCTTTCAATGTACGTAACTGGACATAAGCAACAAAAACTCCAATCCTGAATCCGGGTCATGCATTTAGCGAACGGGTCCATTTTTCTCTCTAACCTAGTTTAGAGACGGAGAGCTATCCGGTGTGGTGTTAACCTCTTGGTAACTGTTATGTCTCGAGCCTCACAGCCCACTATATGCTATCGCCTTTGTGCATGGTCTTGTATATTTATATTTATTAGGAAATCTTTCTCAAAATCTCATAGAAATGTTTTAATTATGGCTGGAAATTCTCGCTGGGGTCACTTTATCATTCTTCTTAAATCATAAGTAGGGCTGTGATTTAAACCTGTCCAAAGTGTTTAGTTGAGTTTGACCACCTATTTATTTCTGTTCTCCAACCACAGAGTTAATGAATCATGTCTCTCTTTCTTGATTTCTTTTATGTAACACTTCCATTGGCTGGAATATTTTAAAGAAGAAATTATAACGTAAAAATTTTGTCTGTTCTTATCATTACGATCAATGGATCTTTCATATATGTCTATCCGGTTGCAGTGAAAATAGCCTGTGACACTATTAATAAAGCATTGTGTGAATTATTTTAATGTCAATAATAAAAGTTTCTGTTATCTTTCATTCACTATAAATAAAACCACTTAGTATTGTTTTCTTTTGTGACATACGTATGTACATCTGATCATTATATATGTAAAAATTTCTTTTCATGGTCTCTTCTCTCCCTGACCACCAGGCATACATTAAGATTAAATTCTAGTGAGATTTGGGGAGTAAGTCGCTTAGTAGCAATCTAGAGGAGTAGATGAGGTTCGAACCCCTTCTATCTGCATCTCTAGGTTAGGTTAAAGCAGCTCTACTTTTCTTACCATTACAATATATATATATATATGTCAAACACAATCATTTTTAAAATAATAAATGCTGCTACAGTAAACAATGCACACTCCCATCTCAGTACTTGGCAACGTTGTAATAAGAAAGTGATTTCATTTTCTTATTACAATATTGTCAAGTACTGAGGTGAGAGTATGTATTATTTATTGTAGCAGCATTTATTATTTTAAAAAGTGATTGTGTGTAACATTATCTATATATAAACAATGAGGATTGCCAATTCCTCAATAAGCTTTGTGATAAATGCTTAGCCAGAGAAAGCATTTAAAATATCTCTGTCAGGAATCCCTCTCCAAACCCCTAACCCTGGTTTCATGCTTTGGCACTCCTCAAAGAGATGTCAGGTAGGTCTGACACCTCTCTGAGGAGTGCCACAGCACAAAACCATGGTCAGGGGTTTGGGGAGGGGTTCCTGACAGAGATATTTTAAATGCTTTCTCTGGCTAAGCATTTATCACAAAGCTTGTTGAGGAATTGGCAATCCTCGTTGTTTATAACTTACAAGCTTAAGAGAATAGGGTCATGTGATCTATGACTCTTATTTTGACTATGATCTATATATATTGTAATGATCAGACTATGAAGCAATTGTTTGTTATTAATCTCACACCAAGTGATGTTTCTAGGTTAATATCTTAAACCTAATGTGATCTAAATATATAAAATACTCCCACATATTTATGTACTTTATTTATATAATAGTATGATATTTATCAGGGAAATCCCCATGTCCTGATTTTCTAAAGCACCTTCCATCACAGTAGGTATATAATCATTAATGCTGGTTAGGTCAGGAGAAACACAAGTCTCCTCATCCGCAAATATTCAAACATATAGAAACAACTTCAAATTCTAATAATAAATAAAATTAATATTTTATTGACATATATCCAATAAAATGATTCTATAATAATAAAATTTAAGATGCAGTTCAATTATTTTATATACAAAATAAACAACTTTAAAATGTGTGCTACAAAACGTTAATTCTAAACTTCATATTCAAATATAAAAGGAAATCAGATTAAAATGAATTAAACTTATAATAATTTTGTATTTAACATTTATATGCATTGCATTATCAAGGACAAGTGTAACTTATACAACATGTGAGAGTATTTCTTATTAGTTTCTTGATCTTTTATAATACTATAATTTCTGACTGTTTCATCTGAACATAAATGTATGTTATATCATATGACTTATTAATCAATTTATACACATTTAAATAAGAATTACATCTTTAGACAGGTGTTGAAACCTATTATGCAAGGAATTGGAACAATGCATGTTAGTTTCTTAAAATACTATAGTGTTATATATAACAATATATTAATTTTTTATCATTAACAATAATAATATAATTCAATATTCATTAATAATTCAGTCAGTTATCCACAAACAGTAAATAAATTATGTGAGTGAGAAAATACATTTTCATAAACTAGTATGTAACAAAAATGGTAAATATTTCCTGGCAGCTTGATCAATTATTCATAAATTATTAAGCCTTGAAAATAATCATTATATCAATACAAATTTCATACATATAGCTCATCTGGAAGGCTTTCTGTGTAACATACAGAACATTATTAATAAAACAGCAATGAACACAGTGTATCAATATTTTCAACTTCTGAACAAAAATATTACATCTGCATATGTATAATGTCAACATACTAATGAATAACAATTGTTAATAATATCTTTATTTTTTAAAATTTAATGAGTTCAAATTTGATTTTAATATTAATTAAACATGAAAATAGTATAATATACGTACATATTTCATCTTTAACATCTATATAAATCACTGACAAATAAATTCTTTCATTTCAATTACTTACCTATTTTTTAATTATTATTAAATATTTTTAAGACAGGCTTTAACCTGAATCATATGCACCTTGAAATTTATATTAGCCAAACAATATCCTTAATTGCTGATAGAGAGACCTCTCAAACCATGACACAAGATAGCGACTTTTACAAAGATAAGAGTGGCCATCTTATCTTTAATGTAACTTTTCACTTACATAGGCCAATCTGAAGCATCTTGATTTGGGAGCATGAAGCTGTTATTCTCTCCACTATTTAAGTCCACTATTTCCTTTACAAATTATCATTCGTGAAATTCTCTGAATAAGCCAGTATAAAATAAAGATATCTCCAATAACCTTTGAGAAATAAAAAAAAAGAAACTCATTAGATTTATTAATTACCATGTGGTAAATGCTTGAGTGATTTTCCATCCTTGGTTTTCTCTCTAGCTATGAATAGCTCAGATACTTATCAATTTACTGCCAATGTTTGATGCTTAGGTGGATTATCTAAAAAACTTCCAGCCTATTGAAAAAAATGTAAAGCTTACTTAGCTGGGATAACAAATCCAAGTTATAGAGATGGCAGCAGATTAATGCACCAACAATACATCATAATAACTTTTTATTTATATTGTAATGAAATAAATGGATGTTAGTTTAGTGACCTAAGTTATATAATGGAATATATTGAAAGTGTTTAGATAGCTAATCTAGGCTCCATGTGGGCTCAAAATTCTGTAATAGAATTTATTTTGAAGAAGTGAAAAGGAAAAGAGAAGTAGTCATTAACCATTATACTTAAAAATACATATATATATATAATTATTTGCTAGTGTGACTATTATATGCCATGTATATCTCCAGATGACAAACAGGTCTTGACCTTAGGTTTTAAAAATTGTTCCAGTTTTATACAATGAACAGGAGATTTTGGAATGTGAAATCAAAACAATTGCTTAACAATAAACAAAAATATTATAGATATCTATAAATAAATAAAAATGAAATGATTTTGCAATTTTGAGTAAAATTAACTTTATTTTCATAAGGGTGCCACAATCTAAACTTCTACATTGATTAAGATTAATATATATAGAAAAGATACTTCTAATCCTATATTTCCTTATATATTTTTTCCAAGACTCAATCTCACTCTCAAGCATATATTAAGGGTTTAAAAATGATCACACCCATATATAAATTGCACATATATAGACAAATTATATTAAAGCTAGAAAAGAAAACTGGTTGCTGCAAAATAGAATAGCTATAATATTCTTTTACTGATTATAATAAATAGATAAAGAAATATGAATAAAGTAGGAAGTTATAGTCAATATATTTAAAATAATGGCTAATCTGTAATTGCTTCATCTTTCTTTATAATAAAGTTTATTATCAATTTATCTAATTAAACCAATAGGCAGCTACTATAATAAGCTTTCTTAGTACAGATATACAGATTAAATATCAATAATATAAAATAATAGCATCTTTCGTTTGGCCATATGTTATTCATTATAACACTATATGTGGACGCGTTTCGTCTTTTCAAAGCATTCATATACTTTCTTAAGTTGCTTCATTGCTATGAAATGACTATTTTGATGTATTTTCTTCATTCTTGAAATATTCTTGTTAATAATTACTCTAGACTTCTGTGTAACTTTTGAGGGTTCCTCAAAGATTTTATATCAATTCTTTATAATCCTGTGTATGATATATTCCTTGAATAATCCTTAATAATGGTCAAACATAAATTTGTCCATAATGTTGTTTTCAATCATTAATAATAGTTCAACACAATTGAAATAAAACAACTATATAAAAATAATAAATATTTCCTTTATTGAACCGGTTTTCACCCTACATTAGGACCTTTTCAAAATACACTTCTAATATAATCACATGACCTTTATATCTATCAATACTCCCTCTAACGTTAATTTTATATAATCATTTTACATAATCACACAACCTATTTACATATATATATATATCCCCCTCCCCTCAATTTTTTTATTTTATATACATATTATTTTTATACAATAGATAAAATTACATTAAATACAATTCAATAATTATATACATATATTATACACCATAAAATTACATACACATACTTTATACATTAAATTATATATCATTTCTCATATATTTTTACTAACCATATCTTCAAATATAAACTTATTTATCTATAATTAACAATTATTTATATTAACTAATTATTTACATATATCATATATATCAATTTAAAAAAAAAAAAAAAAACAACAACAAATCAACCATATATTAAATTTTCCAGTTATCCTTCAATGCCCATTTACTACTCAACTTTGCAGGTCCTTTAACTAAATTAACACATTTATTCATATTTTCTTGAATATATACAGTCTTATAATATTTCCTTCTATTATAATCTTTAACATATTTTATAACCTTCATATCCTCAATACATCTCATTCTATGACCAGTATTCAAATAATGAACATATGGTCCTGAATTTATGTCCTTCCTTTCAATAGCCCTATTATGCTCTTTTCCTCTTTCTATTGCTGTTTTCCCCGTTTGCCCTATATATATTTACTGCAACTCCTACAAATTATTTTATATACTAATCCTATTTTACTTTCTTTATCATTCTCTCTCTTCACATTTGATATCCATTTTTCCAATGATTTATTATTCTTCCATGCAATTCTTATATTCTCATTCAACCTCCCTTTTCTTAAAATCTTATATACATCTTTATAATAAGGTATTGATATCCATTTATTATTGAACCTTCCATCTTTATTTTTATTTTCTTTTTTTCTTCCCCCATATTTTACTTCATCTTTACTCTTACTGTTCAAAACTTTTCTAATATCTTTTTTATTATACCCCATCTTTACATAATCCTTTTCTATATTCATTTTTTGTTCTATAGATTCTTTTTTATTTATTGTAAGTCTATCATTTTTTATTTTAAACCCCTTTAAAACTGACATTTTTTGTGACCAAGGTTGGTATGAACTAGGATCAATTATTCCTCTAATTTCAACATCTTTAATATACTGTTTCACCTCTATTTCATTTTCCTTATTTCTATTCAAATAAATATCCAAATATTTTAAACCGTTTTCTTCCTTCTCCATTGTAAACTTAATTTTATATATATTATCATTCAATTCATTAAATACTTTCAATATACTCCTACTATTTCCAACAACAATTATATCATCCACATATCTAAAATATTTAATTATTTCTTTATTTTTTATATATTTTCCTACTATTTTTTCTTCCAAATTATTTATAAACATCGATGATAATAACCCACTTATTGAACAACCCATAACCCATCCTTTTTTTATATTCCAAAACCTATCCTTATATTTAAAATACAAACTATCACTTATTATCATCAATGCTTCCTTAATAGTGTATATCCATTCTTTACATATTCTTCCACTTTTTTCCAACATACTTATAACTAACTTTATATTTTCATCTCTTGGAACACTTTGATACATTTTTTCTACATCTAATGAAGCAATCAAACTATTCCTATTTAATTTAATATTATTTAATTCCATAACAATTTCTTCTGAATTTTTAATACTATAGGTACCATATCCAATTACATCTACTATTTTTTTTATATATTATTGTACATAAATTCTTAAGAATATGATTGTCAAAATTTACAATTACTCTTGCAGCCATATCTTCTTTGTGTGTTTTTATTTTTCCAAATATATATGGATGCACAAAAGCCATTGGATATAACCATCTATATTCTTTACTATTAATCAATTTCTTCTCTTTCATATAATTCAATATTACTTTATACTTTGTTTTTATTTTATTTCCAGGATCTTTATACATTTCTTCATATCCTTGTTTTACTATGTCCTCATTCATTTTCTTATTATACTCAGATTCTTTTAAAATTACAAACCTATTACCTTTGTCTTCACATGTTATTATCAACCTCTCATTATTCATCTTTTCTATAATTTTTTTTATAATACACTTTTCTTTCCATTCTTTTTTATTATAACCTTTTTTAATATTTATCACATTATTAAGTTTTGACTGCAGTTCAATTTTTAATTCATCTTTAATGTCTGCTGCTTCCACACTTACAACAGTTTCTTTATGGACATCTCCACTAACAAATGGTATATACTTTTTTCCCTTATTTAATATCTCCAACTGATCATTATCAAACTCAATATTTGATAAATTTACAACTTTAACATTTTTTTTAATGCAATTATCACTTCCTATATTATTTTCATGTAAACCATCTTCCAAATTCTCATTCTTCCTTTTTAACCAATCCCATTTTTTATCATACTTTATGTTCAACATCTTCATTAATTTCTTATTATGATCCAATAATTGGTATTGTATATATTCAAATGTTTCTTTACACACATCTCTTCTTAACATGTTTTTAAGTCTATTATACTATTTTATACAAATATCCACAATGTTATATTTTTCTTTTATAAACCAGTTTAAAATAGTTTCCTTAATCTTATTATATAAATTAATGTTTTTATTTATTTTTATATTACTTATGTAAAATTCACATGACTTGGGCAAAAGGCCCTAATGTAGGGTGAAAACCGGTTCAATAAAGGAAATATTTATTATTTTTATATAGTTGTTTTATTTCAATTGTGTTGAACTATTATTAATGATTGAAAACAACATTATGGACAAATTTATGTTTGACCATTATTAAGGATTATTCAAGGTTAATTGACGTTGGATTTGGATTAACGGTTTTTTTTTTTTTTTTTTTTTTTAAAGAAGTGGTGGAGGGGGAAAAAGTTTTTATTTTTAATATCATTTGTATTACTATATTTAAATTAATTGAATTGGAAATTATATTTTAAGGTAGAATGGGAAAAAATAGTGGAAATATGGCATGGTCGGTTTTGTATAATGTCTTAAGTAAAGTGAATTTTGTAAGATTTAAAAAAGTATGGAATGTACAGAGAAGGATAGAAGAATTAAAGCACCAGTTATCTTTTCTAAATAAATGTAAGAAACATGGATTAATGCCCAAGTCATGTGAATTTTACACAAGTAATATAAAAATAAATAAAAACATTAATTTATATAATAAGATTAAGGAAACTATTTTAAACTGGTTTATAAAAGAAAAATATAACATTGTGGATATTTGTATAAAACAGTATAATAGACTTAAAAACATGTTAAGAAGAGATGTATGTAAAGAAACATTTGAATATATACAATACCAATTATTGGATCATAATAAGAAATTAATGAAGATGTTAAACATAAAGTATGATAAAAAATGGGATTGGTTAAAAAGGAAGAATGAGAATTTGGAAGATGGTTTACATGAAAATAATATAGGAAGTGATAATTGCATTAAAAAAAATGTTAAAGTTGTAAATTTATCAAATATTGAGTTTGATAATGATCAGTTGGAGATATTAAATAAGGGAAAAAAGTATATACCATTTGTTAGTGGAGATGTCCATAAAGAAACTGTTGTAAGTGTGGAAGCAGCAGACATTAAAGATGAATTAAAAATTGAACTGCAGTCAAAACTTAATAATGTGATAAATATTAAAAAAGGTTATAATAAAAAAGAATGGAAAGAAAAGTGTATTATAAAAAAAATTATAGAAAAGGTGAATAATGAGAGGTTGATAATAACATGTGAAGACAAAGGTAATAGGTTTGTAATTTTAAAAGAATGTGAGTATAATAAGAAAAAATGAAGACATAGTAAAACAAGGATATGAAAAAATGTATAAAGATCCTGGAAATAAAATAAAAACAAAGTATAAAGTGATATTGAATTATATGAAAGAGAAGAAATTGATTAATAGTAAAGAATATAGATGGTTATATCCAACGGCTTTTGTGCATCCATATATATTTGGAAAAATAAAAACACACAAAGAAGATATGGCTGCAAGAGTAATTGTAAATTTTGACAATCATATTCTTAAGAATTTATGTACAATAATATATAAAAAAAATAGTAGATGTAATTGGATATGGTACCTATAGTATTAAAAATTCAGAAGAAATTGTTATGGAATTAAATAATATTAAATTAAATAGGAATAGTTTGATTGCTTCATTAGATGTAGAAAAAATGTATCAAAGTGTTCCAAGAGATGAAAGTATAAAGTTAGTTATAAGTATGTTGGAAAAAAGTGGAAGAATATGTAAAGAATGGATATACACTATTAAGGAAGCATTGATGATAATAAGTGATAGTTTGTATTTTAAATATAAGGATAGGTTTTGGAATATAAAAAAAGGATGGGTTATGGGTTGTTCAATAAGTGGGTTATTATCATCGATGTTTATAAATAATTTGGAAGAAAAAATAGTAGGAAAATATATAAAAAATAAAGAAATAATTAAATATTTTAGATATGTGGATGATATAATTGTTGTTGGAAATAGTAGGAGTATATTGAAAGTATTTAATGAATTGAATGATAATATATATAAAATTAAGTTTACAATGGAGAAGGAAGAAAACGGTTTAAAATATTTGGATATTTATTTGAATAGAAATAAGGAAAATGAAATAGAGGTGAAACAGTATATTAAAGATGTTGAAATTAGAGGAATAATTGATCCTAGTTCATACCAACCTTGGTCACAAAAAATGTCAGTTTTAAAGGGGTTTAAAATAAAAAATGATAGACTTACAATAAATAAAAAAGAATCTATAGAACAAAAAATGAATATAGAAAAGGATTATGTAAAGATGGGGTATAATAAAAAAGATATTAGAAAAATTTTGAACAGTAAGAGTAAAGATGAAGTAAAATATGGGGGAAGAAAAAAAGAAAATAAAAATAAAGATGGAAGGTTCAATAATAAATGGATATCAATACCTTATTATAAAGATGTATATAAGATTTTAAGAAAAAAGAGGTTGAATGAGAATATAAGAATTGCATGGAAGAATAATAAATCATTGGAAAAATGGATATCAAATGTGAAGAGAGAGAATGATAAAGAAAGTAAAATAGGATTAGTATATAAAATAATTTGTAGGAGTTGCAGTAAAATATATATAGGGCAAATGGGGAAAACAGCAATAGAAAGAGGAAAAGAGCATAATAGGGCTATTGAAAGGAAGGACATAAATTCAGGACCATATGTTCATTATTTGAATACTGGTCATAGAATGAGATGTATTGAGGATATGAAGGTTATAAAATATGTTAAAGATTATAATAGAAGGAAATATTATAAGACTATATATTCAAGAAAATATGAATAAATGTGTTAATTTAGTTAAAGGACCTGCAAAGTTGAGTAGTAAATGGGCATTGAAGGATAACTGGAAAATTTAATATATTGTAACAAACGGGTTCGAATTCACGCATATGTAAATATGACATAATTAATAGTGTTAATGTAAGGACAATGTATAAACAAATAAATAAAAGAATATATGTAAATGGTCATTCGAACCCGGTTACAAGTAATGTAAATATAGTGTATGTGCGAGTATAAAAATACGTAGTTAGTATCTGGGAGGTTTGCGATCACTTATATATGTAGAGCTGTATAAAGCGCAATTAATTATTCTTAGATTTTATTCACATATTTTTTTTTTTTGAGTTTATTAATAATTTTGGTAACACGTGTTTTCTTTTGTTGAGTCACCTTGTGAACATGTGAGGACTGAAATAGGACGAGTGAATTGCTGTAGGCAGTTTGGTAATAACTGGCGCCGGGAAGGCGGAAAACTGGTCTGTGGATATAGTTTTTTTTTGTGTTGAAGAACAATGGAAGGACTGGTCAGCGGTGTAGGAATATGCAGAAAGATTTTGAAGAGTTAAAGGTGAATACAAAAGAACTTTTTTTTTGTCTTGCGCTCGAGTGGGAAAAAAGAAAAAAAAGGGAGACGCGGCTTGAATCCTAGCAAGGAGGACGCAAAAATCTATTTCTTAAGAAGTTTAATATTTTTTTCTTCCAAAAAAATGTCGGGGTAATTGGATTGTGTGCTAGTCGTTACTCGACTCCGTGGACTCGTCATGAACTCACCTGACCGGACTTGTGAACTGTCATAATAAATCAAGAGATTTTGTTCCATCGAAGAAATGTTGATTCAAAATCGTTCGAGATTTAGACCTTTGCGAAAGAGTACGCCAACTGCTCCACCTCTGAAACCTATCGCCGGACCTAACGACCATTGGAACTGTTTGCCATCCGTGAGATCCACCAGATTAAGTTCGTGGCAAGACGTCAATACGGACTTGTTTAATTGCGCGAATACAGGTAAAGTGACATGTCACCAACTATTTTCAATATATGTATCTCAATAAAGAACTCGTGTTACCTCAGTTAATTGCTATATTAAAATTTTATATTTAAAGTTAGATATATGACTATATTAATCATACAGCTCACATATATATATGTATTTGCATTATTTGGTGTGTGGATGAATGAGCGTGATATATGTGTGGGTATGATAATGAATGGCCTGAGTGTTTGCATAGCAATCTTATATGTAGGTACGAATGAGATTTATTGGGAAGGGATATGATCGAGTAGAATAAATCCCATCAGCCCGGGTTAGAGTAAGGATTTCGAGCTTTAGGCTATCGTAAAAATAAATATATGCGTGAGATAGTGTTGGTTAGTTTATAGCTTTGTTCTCTAGATAGACAGATGTCCCCAACCTTGAGATTGAGCTAGTTCGGTGCATCACCATATCAGATATATATCAGAACCTGTATATATGTTTTCGAGGAGGTAATTCCTACTTACTGGTAAGATTGGCGCGTGAGATGGGTTCAAACCATGCTCATAAATACCTCTCGTCGAAGCTTCAGGTGAAAGTCCACAATGGAGGATTATAGATATGTCGGTGGGTGTTATAATATGGTTGATTTGTTGTTGTTTTTTTTTTTTTTTTGTTTTTTTTAAATTGATATATATGATATATGTAAATAATTAGTTAATATAAATAATTGTTAATTATAGATAAATAAGTTTATATTTGAAGATATGGTTAGTAAAAATATATGAGAAATGATATATAATTTAATGTATAAAGTATGTGTATGTAATTTTATGGTGTATAATATATGTATATAATTATTGAATTGTATTTAATGTAATTTTATCTATTGTATAAAAATAATATGTATATAAAATAAAAAAATTGAGGGGAGGGGGATATATATATATATATGTAAATAGGTTGTGTGATTATGTAAAATGATTATATAAAATTAACGTTAGAGGGAGTATTGATAGATATAAAGGTCATGTGATTATATTAGAAGTGTATTTTGAAAAGGCCCTAATGTAGGGCGAAAACCGGTTCAATAAAGGAAATATTTATTATTTTTATATAGTTGTTTTATTTCAATTGTGTTGAACTATTATTGATATATTCCTTTTTAGATCAAGTTTTTTTAATTGCTATTAAGCAATTCCTTTAAATCTTGTTTACATTACATGTGGTGTCACCTGCTGATTAATCAGTTTCTAAAAAATGTAGAAACGTAAACGATCTAAGAGATGATCATATTCATTAAAACATTACCAATAGTTCTGAATTTTATGCTTTTAATTTATAGGACGATTATAGTAAGACTTACAATCTTCCTCATGGCGTTTCTTCTATATCTCTTAAATATTATTTTAAAATCAGTGTTTTTTTAAACCGATATCAGCTTTTTTCAAATCCATCAACTTGCATCTTAGAGGATTTCTGAGTTGACTTCTCAAAAAATATTCACAAAATTTCTAAACTTATGAAACTTTGTATATCTGTTTGTCTGGTCAAAATGATACTTTTTAAAATAATTTATACAAAATGTTTTTTCCCCCAGCGTTTTTTTTCTTTCACTCTTTGCTTAATATTTTTTCACTTGGTTCAAATATCAGACATATATATTTTATAAAAAGTGGGAGATCACAACTTTTTAAATATTTTTCTCAAGTAAATAAATGTTTTCTGCAAAAAAGTTTTTATATATTAGTTGGAAAATTTTCATAGAAGTTATAGATGTAAACATAATAGGAATTTCTACTTATTTACCTAGAGAAGCTTCAGTAATGACTTAATTACTCAAGCAATTAAAAATTAGGGGTTGCAAACTCATTTCATATCATCTAGTAATAGTATATTTGTCTAACTTACTTTTATCTTAATATTCTAGATGTCAATCATATATACTTTATATATGTAAAAATTGAAAGATCATAACTTTCTAAACATTTTTAAATAAACAAATCTCTTCTATAAAGCGTTATTGGTCAGTAAAAATCTTTTAATTAATATATATATAAATTTTTATGAAAGAGATTTATTTGTTTGTGAAAAATATTTACATAGTTATGATATTCCAGTGTTTAGTTATATAAAATACATATGTCTGACTTGCAACAGTTATACTATTCCGATTACTAATAAAAATGTTTCCACTTTTAACTGATGGTAAATTAGATAAAAGTACTATTGCTAGATGGCACGATTTTAGATTGAAATTGCCAGTTTTAACTGGTTGTTTGCATAATTATATCATAGCTAAAATTTATATAAAAAATACATTGACATCCTTGTATACTTTCAATGTTTACTTTCATGAAACTTGTGAAAATTTTCTAATCTATATATAAATTGTATAATAATAGCCCAACTTGGTCTACACTGTAAATATTTAATTTGTTGTCAAAGCAACTTCTATAAGTAGAAGGTGAATTCCTATCTTTCACTCTAGTCTAAAATCTTAATATACACAAGAAGAATGACATTTGGACTGTAACAAACTGATATTTTTAAATTCACAAAAGTGTAAATAGACTATTTGATATGCAAATATACATATAATAAATTCAATGTTCTATATAAATGTTTATGCAAAAATTATGACTTCTATAGCTTTTCAAATTCAAAGCAAAATTTAGAACAAAAATATGAATTTCCAGATAGATTGCTTTGATCAATAACATTCTTTCTCACTAGGTGTAAACAGTATGCAGATCCATAATTTAACAAAAATTCAATTTTTATATGTAACCTAAATTACACTTTTTTTATGAATATATAACTTTAATGATAATATAAACACAAGTTCTCTATATTTTATAAACTTGGATATAACATAATCTGCAAGTCAAAAGCTTTTTAAATTTTATTACAATAACTTTGCATACTTAGTTTATGAATATTAGTCAAAAAGTTGAAAATATTACAGTGTTCATAATACATTTATATAAAATGACATTGAAGTTATATATTTTATATTAAGTATTATAACATTTTACTAACAAAACATCACATAACTTTCTCTACTTACATTTAACATATGCTATTAGGAGCATTTCTTTTCACTCCAAGCTTGAGTAATTAGTGGATATTATAAATAGTTGTCTCATCTTATTCATATCTTCAGATTGCTTGGAAAACAAATGCTAAATATAAGCAGAAAAATCTGTATAATATTTTGTTGTCAAGTACTATCCTCATCAATATATGAAAAGTGTTAGCAACTAATATGAAATTGAAGTAACTAAAATATAAAAATACTGCAGGCCTAGTATCAAATTTATATAACTATACAAGCAAGTTGTACTAGATTAAAAAATCTTAAAATCCATTTATCTTTTGACTACTTACATGATAAAATTGGTTTTAAGCCAATAAACATCACATGATCACCATTTCCTATGCTTGCTCAAAACTATTATTAAAACAGGCAAAATTCTCCATACATATTGCCACTCAGTAATCCAAGGCTCCTCACTGACAAAGGCCACAAGCCAGAAACTAGTCTGGGGCTATTGGATAAATAGGCACTAGATGGGGATTTTATGCACAAGTTTCTGGCATCCATTGATTACTCTGGCTTGCACTGAGTGGCAATATGTATGGAGGATTTTGCCTGTTTTAATGATAAAATTGGTTTATTGTTTTTAATCTTGATGTTAAAATTTTCTTCTCTCACTCTAAAAAGTAATAATTTTTATTTTTAAATGCCTATAATACACATAACAAAAGAGATGGATTGATATTATAAGCTCTAACTGACAAAAATTATAATCCAGAAACTAATCTGGAGATGTGGAATTGTTCTATTATTTTGTATACATTAATTTTTAAACCATTGGAATAGAATGAAAAGAATTACTCTGAAAAATATATACAAGATTCATTCATGAAAATAATTATTATTTTTTGCCTTTCAATTTATATTACAAATGCATTTCAGATTTGTGAATAAAACTCCTTTTGTGTTGTTATTATCCTCATACCATTTTCATTCTTTAACAAACACTGGTTTCTTAATTACATCTAAAAATATTTTTTATTTATTTGTAAATCAGAACATTTCTCAAGCTTGTCTCAAGTCCTTTGAAAAATCATATTAATAGAAAAACAGATCTATCCAGATTACATTTTACAGTTTATGAATTAAATGGCTTAAAAATGACATAAATATTAGTTTTATGGCACATTATATATATATATATAGATAAATAGATAGATAATATATTAGGAAATGTGGTTTTTAATTTTGTCACCCACCATATGATAAATAACATGTCCACTCTGACAGTGTTAATGAGCTTTTGTCTGATTAAAGATCTTATATAGAAATAAATTTAGACAACAATCATTGAAGAATGAAATTGTACTCTATACATTGCAAATATAAATAGGACTCTGTTTCAGTTATACTTAATTTTTTCAGTGCAGAATCACTGAGTACTTATTTTTAACATTTTTTGGGGAAAAAAATCCATTGCTCTTAATATATTATATATGTCATTCTTTAAATTTATATGTATACATATTTATGATTAATAATTGATAGATTAATACTTATTTATTAACAATAATCATATTATTGCTACATATTTGATTTACAATAATTGCAGCAACTATATATGAAATAAATAAAACCAGTAATTTTGCAATAAAAAATAAATTATGCTTGTTACATCATAATTTACAAATTTACACATACATAAATAGATTCTATATAACACATTAATTTTATTTTTAATTTTTAAAGATACTTTAGCTCTAAACTTTCATAGAACTATTCCATTAATAAATACTTAAGCAAAAAACTTTCTTATATATATATATAATTTATTTATATTCTATCTCTGATTAATTATTATTACAAGCTGATGTGCAAGGGTATCTGATATTAATTACAACTGATAATGATAAGGGTTTAAAGTATATATATATATATGTTTTGTATTAGCAGCTATTAACACCTGATTCCTCATATGGTTAAATTAGAAGAGACAAAAAGCAACATAATTATCCTATATTCACATATTTAATAACATCTAACTGAGTTATTGAATGGATTTTTTTAAGGGAAAGATATGTGGCAAATCTGTACATATGTGAATGCTCATTCTATTTTTTTATGTTTACATTTAAAACAAACAAGAATGAATTATAATTTTCATATTCTAGAAACTGTAAAGTAATCAATTAAGATAATAATTGCTAAATGAATGCAGAGGATGCTAAGAATTTCTGGGTAATAGATTTTTATTAGGCTATCTACATTGATAAATTATTTTCAAGTAAAATATATTGCATAAATTAGATAAAACACTTTCTAATATTGGGTACACTTTGAGATACATAAAGAGAAAGTAATTTGAAATGTGGACATATACTTTACTATGAAGATACAAATAATAAGAGATGAATAAAGTAAGAGTCATTGTAAATATGATAGTGTAAAGTAAGATTCATTGTAAAGAAAAGATGATAGTGTAGAGTCTATATAGATTAGTAGTATATTATATAAAATGGTAACCTTAGTTATTTAACTTAATAAAAGGTATTATATTTATATATTCTAATTTAAAAAGCACACTTTCATAGTTTTTTTATTTAATGTATATACCTATAGGCAAATGATATATAAAAGTTGTTTAATTAGGAATCAAAGATTTGGAAAAGTGCTCAAAAAGGGTTTTCCGTTCTTCACTAATATAATATTTATGAAAATGGTGCAAAGAGAGTTTTGTAATAAATTAAAATTGATCTTCCAGGTAGAAGCAATGTTTACTATTAGTAGAGGAATCTAAAATTGATGCCTTATCTTTAAAAAAAATAATATAGATATACTGAAAGAGAATATAGAATGAATTAAAAAACATAAAGACAGTAAAAATAGACTCATTCAATACGACTTATCAAATAGGAGTTAATTGTCTAAAGAACTAAAAACATGGCTATAATGTTTTGTTTTAAATAAATATATAAAACTGTGATGCTATTTAAAATTTTTCTCTTATCTATCTATCTATCTATCTATCTATCTATCTATCTATCTATCTATCTATCTATCTATCTATCTATCTATCTATCTATCTATCTATCTATCTGTCTGTCTGTCTGTCTGTCTGTCTGTCTGTCTGTCTGTCTGTCTGTCGTGTCTTTTTTTGTGTGTCGTCGTCGTCTGTCGCGTCGGGGGGGGGGGGGTGGGTGCGTGTCGCGGTGGTGTGTGTTTTTGTGTGTGTTTCGTGTTGTTGTTTTGTTGTTGTGTCTGTCTGTCGTGTCTGTCTGTCTTCTTCTTCGTCCGTCCCGGGTTGTTTTTTTGTCTGTCTGTCTGTCTGTCTGTCTGTCTGTCTGTCGTCGTGCGGTTGTCTGTCGTCTGTCTGTTGTCTGTCTGTCTGTCTGTCTGTCGTCGTCTGTCTGTCTGTCTGTCTGTCTGTCTGTCGCTGTCTGTCGTCTGTCTGTCTGTCTGTCTGTCTGTCTGTCTGTCTGTCGTCGCTGTCTGTCGTCTGCGTCTGTCTGTTGTCTGTCTGTCTGTCTGTCTGTCTGTCTGTCTGTCTGTCTGTTGTCTGTCTGTTGTTGTCTGTCTGTCTGTCTATCTGTCTGTCTGTCTGTCTGTCTGTCTGTCTGTCTGTCTGTCTGTCTGTCTGTCTGTCTGTCTGTCTGTCTGTCTGTCTGTCTGTCTGTCTGTCTGTCTATCTGTCTATCTATCTATCTATCTATCTATCTGTCTGTCTGTCTGTCTATCTATCTATCTGTCTGTCTGTCTGTCTGTCTTTCTATCTATTTATCTATCTGTCAATCATTTATTTATCTGTTCATTTGTACATCTATCTATTTATACATATATTTATCTATTTGACAATCTAAACATATAATCATATGAGATAATCAATTTTCAAATTTCAAATTGTCCATAGTATTGTCATTAATACAAAATATTGACCAACTTTTAAGTAATTTTGATGATAAACAACTTTAAATAAAACTCGTTTTTATTCTTTATAGAAACTTTTCAAGATATCTACTTTTAAGTGACACATAGTAAATTACTCTATAGCAATTCCTTTTAATAGTTATCATTTAAAAATAAACATTAAACATAGTATTTGTAAATTAATAAATATAATAAGTATGGTTAAATATCCAATGCAACTGGGGAAAATAATTATTATCAGATGACTGAAAACTTTAAAAATGTACTTTAAAATATTATTTATTCAGATTTGATTTGTACAACATAAAATAGAAAATAATAAGTTTGTATTTATTTATATATGTTGTAATGGTAAATGAATTATGTAGCGGTAACTCCCCAATCAACTAACTATGAAGCAGTTAATACCTCAGTAATTTGAGATTGAATCCAAAATCACAATATACATAACATCTATAAACTATTTCATGTTGAACAAGCATATATATATATAATAAATATAAAAACATCCCACACCACATATCTGTGAATTTTTTAAATTCTGGTTTAAATCAATATAATTAAATTCAACAATAGGAATGATGATGATGGTTTTATGATCACAAATACTCTAAAGTATTATATTTGTTTTTGTTTTCTATTTGAAAACACTTCCAGTGTCAAACTTTTTCAAAAGAGAATGTTTACTTAGAATGATGTAAGATAACAATCATCATCAATTACAAATCATTACAGTAACACCCCAGCATATTCCTAATTGAATATTTTATAAACTAGCATATGTATGTGTTGAAGTTATAATATTTAAACAATATGGAAAACAAACAAAATGAATTGATAAAACAATATAATCATTTGTTAATAACACAAAATATAGTTTGGTTGTAGCTATATAATAATAATTCCAAATGTAGATCTCAAGTTGAGCATATAATAATTAATATAATTTTAACAAATAATTCATATATTTCAGTTCCTTCTTGTTTAGTACTTTCATATATATATAAAATCAAGCACACAATCCTTAACTGTAATCTATTTCAGTACAATAAAAAATCACCTTTTCGCCAATTCACCACCTGGTGAATTTTTTCGTAAGTATTATGTGTTAAAATGCATGTAAAATGGTATATTTTATTATAATAAATTTTTCACCCGAAAAATTTGTGCTAAAAGGCGGTAAATTCAAAATTCCTGCTCTTACAATAGACATAAGTCCTGCCCTGACATGTTCAGCGATTGTCTGTTGCCAAAACTGTAAAATGTTTGGCCTTTTATGACATTGTAGTTCCAATGATCCAAAAATTTATTATGGTTTTAGATATTTTTATAAAAATAATTTACTCTATATTTATTAGATATTAAGAAATATAAATTATTAATAACTTATTTTAACTTGAAATACTTTATTTTCAAAAAATATGTTATATTAGCAGCTAACGTAAATATGGCCTGAAGCAATTTACAAGATTAGTTTTGATGTCAACAATCTATTTTATATTTACGAGTAAGAAAATATCATAATTTTGTAATAAATATTCAAAAAATTTAAACTTTTAAAGAGATAATTCATTAGATATAAGAGAAATAAATAATTATTCATTGGAATATTTAAAAATAATAAGAATTAAGGAATATTTCACTGATTTTATAAACTGAAAATAATCTTTCTACAAATGATGATGTATAAAGTCTTTGTTTTGATTACGTCTTCATTTTTTAAAAATATTTACAAAAACAAAATGTGAACATTTAAAATTTATTTCAGTAGTAAACAAAAATATCTATCAAATGAAGTCAAATTTATTATTTTCTGATATTTAATAATCACGTTATCATATATTTTACATTGATTGTGGGACAAAGAAAAACATCAGAAATGTCAGAAAAATAGCGAAATTCGGTAGGATTAATCTATTTTCAACAAACAGTTCATATATTTAGTTTCTTCCCATTTAATAATTTCACATGTAGATATAAAATCAATCACATAATATTTAATATATTTTTAACCAACAATTTATATATTTAATTTTTCTAGTGATTTCACCTATGTTTATATATGAAGTGTAACAATGTCACATTTAATATATATTCAAATGTAAACTTATAGGATAACATATCACAATATTAAATCTTTGTAAGTTTAAAGTCTCTTTCAATATTATAGAATGAATAGCTTAATATCTTACCACTAAAAACAAATATTTAGAGTCCTACATCCTAGGCTTCAGATATCAGTTTTCTTCTCTATAATTACAGTCATCTTCATAAATTTTCTTGAAGCATATATTTTTTCCCTTCACATACTGGATAAGTCAATTAAAGTTATAGTAACATAGTGTATATAAAATACACATAACACTTCAACAATTTGACTCCATAGTCCAGTTCTATCCTTTTATTAGTAAATTATAAAAGATAGTGATAGAATTTCACATAGTGCATTGCTATTTATTGGACTGGGCTGCATACTCAGGGTCTTCTGACTGATGTGCTACTTGTTCTTGCCTAGCCTCCATGGCAAAAGATACATTACTGCAATAAAACATTTTATAGCTTATGAGTTGGATGGTACAATTTTAATTAGCGGTAATACAATAACTTTTCTCTTTACAACTCATTGACATTTAGATTCCACCAATCAACACTGGAATAAAGTTGACCTCTGAATGAATGATTGTATACTGTCTGTGTTCTTATCCATTACCCATACTATGATGTAGACTATCCTTTTGTTATCTGTGGCACTTACCATAATGAAAACTATTCTACTATCTTGGACCCTAGAGAAAAATATTCCATTGTTTTTCTTTAACAACATATGGAAAAACAAGATTGTCTACATTATTATATAGATACATTTATCAACTCCATATTATGAGAGAAAATTCTTTGCCTATTTTTATTCTTTTGTTTCTACTTTTTAAAATATTGTTGATTTCTAATTCTTTTTCTGGGATTTAAACTCCTATTCTATATTCTATCAGAATGGATGAGATTTTATTTACAACACGATTCAAAATAGGTGAAACTAAAAAAATCTTAAAATGCTCTTTAATTTATGAACTATATATTTTCTCTTTTTTTTACCATATATGTGTATGCATAGATGCACACACACACACATTATTCTTCAAATCTGATTAATATGAGTTGCACTCCTGCTACTAGGGTTATAAAATATTTTATTGTAAATATATTGTTAATGATGACTGCTAATAGGAATTTCTATAGAGGAATTTTAGTAGTAATACCAGAGTTACATAATGAGTGTTACATAATGTGTGTGTAGCTGAAAAGGTGGCAAAATGGATGAAAGGAAATAATATAATGGGAGAAATGCAAATAGGTTTTAGAATAGATAGACATAAAGATGGTTTATTTGTAGTCACATAACTTGCAGATATAAGTAGGAATGTAGGTAGATAGTTATATATGGTCTTTATAAATATAGAGAAGACATATGATAGAGTAAATGGAAATAGATTATGGATAAATTAAAAAAATTTGGGAATGAATGGAGCTTTAATGAATCTTATTAAGAGATTGTATGAAAATAATTACTATACATATTAATTAGAAAATATAGAATCATTGTTAAAAAAGGAGGTAGGACTAGGTTAAGGATGGATGCCTTATGTCATCTATTTTGTTTTTGTTATATTCAAGAGAAATGGAAAGAGCAATAGAAAGACTAGGAAGAGGGTAGAGATACTATTAATAGATGGCAAAAGAGAGTATACATTATCAGGTCTTTTATTTGCTAGTAATATCTTCTTGTGCACAGAAATTAGGGAAGATACAAAAGTTATGCTGAAGACATGTGCAAGGATGGGTAAAGGGACAGGAATTAAATTTAATGAAGAAAAATCAAAAGAAATGATGATAAATGCTGGGGAAAGAGAAAATAAATAATTTTTATTGGGGAATATAAAGTTAAATGTGGTGAATAAGTATAACTATTTGGGAATCATCTTAAGTAATCAGAGAAATTGCTTGGTTGAGTGGGAGAACAAAATCATAAATGAAGCAAAGAAAAAAAGGGACTGATAAAGAGATTGTGTTTTTATATAATAAATATGATGTAGCAAGACTTATATGGAAGGGAGTGGCAGTAGAAGGGTTAACTTATAGTAATGATGCATTATGTGTTAGTAAAAGAGTGTTAGATTACTTAGAAAAAGTACTAAGAGAAGTAAGAAGAAACACATTAGATGCAGATGTGTAGATGGAAAAGAAGGCAATTCAAGGAAAAATGGAATGGTCAAGTTTTTATATGAAAAATGCAGAAAGTAAAATGAAAATGTTTGGTAGATTGCAATTTATGGATAGTAAGAGAATAACTAAATTAGTATTTAAGTGGCTTACAAATAAAGAACAAGCAACAAGATGGGTGAGAAAGATAGCATGGTATGCAGAAGATTTGGATAATGACTTTATATCAGTATACTTATACAAAAGAAGGGATGATTGTGTTAGGAGGATTGTTGAGTGTTATAGTGGCAAAAAATGGGATAGAAGAATAAATGCATTAATAAAAAATAGGGACTTGGAGAGATAGAGAACTAGTATGGAGAGTTAAAAGAGTTTAAATGTATATAGAAGTAAACAATGTTGGGTATGAGTCAATTTACAATAATAGCAAGGAAAATACTTTACAGCTTAAGACTCTAAGAAGATCATTAGCAACAAGGGAATATACCCACAAATTTAAAAATGTGGGTGATTTAGTCTGCAAGTTATGTAAGGAAAGCATGAAAAAATTAGGCATCTGTCAAGTGAATATAAATGTTTACAAGCAGAAAGGGTACAAATAATGGAGTTGTTGGAGAATAAATATAAACAATGTGATTATACAGAAAGTGAGTTCTTGGTTTTTATGCTGGATTTGGAAAAAAAAAAAAGGGGAATCTAGATATAAAGGCCATAGAGTGGACAAAGATCATGTTATAATAATGGGATGGAGCAGGATAGAGAGGAATATGGGAAATAGAGTGAGAAATGGAAAGTAAGGTGGCTAACAGGTTTCTTTGGGCATAGTGGCTGAGAAATTCCTCACTTCGATAAAGGAGAAGCCATAGCACATTTCATCACACTGTGTAATAATTAGAACACATCATGAAAAAATTCAGATGAGGAAGAGAAATTAGTTTAATATTGTAAATAAATTTTATTTAATCTTGAATTGTTTATTATCAGTTTTATTTAAATTTGATTAACATTTTATATTTATCTCCATTTATCTATCTCTTAATAAATAACCAGTAAGATATCGCTTATCAAACTTATATAAAACACCACAACAAACAAATACACAATTTATCTCATTTTTTTATTACTGAAAATTAAAATAAAAAATGAAAACTAAACTTTAGCATTTGTTTCAAAGTCAAACTATCTTCTTTTAGCTATTCTACATTTAAAATAAGTAAGCTCTCTACAGGAATTTACTTTTTTATTATTTGCTTTTCTGTTATAGTCATGTAATTATTTATTACAAAAGTAAATTAATTTGACAATGCTACCCTTAGAAGTTCAATTTTTTGATGAAAATCTAAAAATATATTGGTTGTTTTTACAGAGTATTAATTTTTATTATTAATATCATCTGAAAGATGTCTTTTTAAAAAATAGATATACACATAGTGTGTCTCAATGAAAAAGTGACTGATGATCAATTCTCTCTTCAAGGTGTCTGCGTCACTTATTCTGAATCAGTGCATATGTTATATAGTGACATGGTTTTACTAACCACCACAAATATTTCAAAATGTCTGCATCATGCATTGTGTGACATGGATTGTGATTGTGCTTTATAATTTAACTAACATTAACTTTTATTTTAAATTGGGAAAAATGGATACTGAAACATTTGAAATGATCCATGATATATATGGCAGCAAAGCTATAAGTATCGAAAATAATTTTAAATTGTTTTTAAATAATTTATGATGGCAGGTAGAGCATTGAAGACTATTCATGAAGGTAGAAAACAAACTTTCAACTTTCATGGAATAACTTATGATCCAGACATGATAGAATCTTAAAATTTTTATGATGAGTAGCTAATGTTGCTTCAGAACCCATGCATTGATTCAGAAGTGGGACTGTAAGAAATTTAGGGAGAGAATCAGACAATTTTCATTGGATTATATTGTGTAAATATAGGTATGTAATAAAATGAACTGTTATAAAATTTATCATAGCAATATTAATTATATAAGTTAATGCCATTATATAGCATGTCTGGATTCTCAATACATGTATCTATTCTTAGAGATCTCAGGCATGCTACAAACTGACTATAACTTAATATTTTTTTATTTAATTTGTATTGAGACAATACATTGCAACAAGAGCAGTTTTTCACTGGTTATTCTAGTTACAGTGATTAGACTAGAGATAAAAAAGAACTGCTTTTGTTTATATAACTCTAGTAAGCAGAAAAAATCAAGTGATGTAGAATAAATTTCATAAAATAAATTTTATTATTATTTAATTACATATATTTGATATTACATATGTTAGATCAATAAACTGCAGTCAAAAGTGGTGTTTTTGGAAATGGACAATGGATTAATGAATAAAGAACTGGAGCAAACAAGGTCTCTTCTAGATCAAATTCAGGTAAATTAATATCATTACTAAATGCTTACTATAGATAAATAAAGTTTAATCATTAAAAAAAGACAAACTAATTTTAAAATTAAGAGCTGTACATCTCAAATAAAACCCTAATCACATTTCAATGTAGAAAATATAGTCTACAACTCCACCACAAATATACAAATGATATTTAAGACTTCATATTTTAAAACAATAGCAAACATTCCATACAGCAGTGTCCTCCATGCATGCCATAGTAATCAATGGATGCAAGAAGGCTTGTGCATAAAATCACTTTCTAGTACCTACTCATCCAATATCCCCAGACTCCTTTCTAGCTTGTGGCTTTTATTAGTGAGAAGCCTTGGATCTGATAGTGCTACACCTAAATCTTAGGATCTAATTAAACCCTTTAGCAGCCATCTTTTATCTTTTTAGTTAACTATAAAGCCATGAGACCAAAATGAAAGTGCAATTTTTTTTTTCAATCCAAGCTTAGTCATTTGTATTGTCACAAAGATCTAAACTGGTTTAGTATCTATACATTTTAGTGTCTTTGGTTCTTTGATAACAATAGTCGCGAATATCCAATGGACAGAATCAGTATTAAACCACTAAACATCACATTAGTATCATTTCCTATGCATACACAAGCTGTTGAAACAGAAGCAAATTCTCCATATAATAGTGTAATGTTTACTGACTTTATATTTTATGATAACTAAGCATTATAAGCCTGAGTGAGGTACAACTTGTAGAATCAAATGTGGAATTGAAAAAAAAATTGAAAGTTATAGGTTCATAATTGTTCATAAGTAAAAGTAATAAGAAACCATTAAAAGAGAAGAAATTTATACTATGATGATTATCTTAGGAATTCAAATTTGTGTATGTAACTTTTTATAATTAAAAATTCAAGAGAAAATTTGTGCAAATATTTCATTTAAATAAACTAAATTGCAAATTAAGTTCTATAAATTTAATTTCAAACAGTCCATTCTTTAGATACTCAGATAAATAAAACCTGATGTTAATATAAAACAATAATGACATTTAATGCCAGAAGTATGTATTTGGAGTCACAGTATTTAAAACAAAATGAAATAACAAAAACAACTATTTTTAAAAAGACAGATTTATTGAATTTAATGTATTAATTCTTTTTCTATTTATTTAGCATTCATTTTATTTTTATCTAATAAATTAAACTTTCCTTAAGCAGACAATCACTATGTATAATAATTAATTAACTACATTAAAGAAAAATATAATACTACTATGATTAATTTCATATTATTTGTAATTAGAACTCTACACTTTCATAATTTACATAATCTACAAAGCCTAAACTTGAAATGCTGAAAAGAAAAAACTACATCTATGAAATACCATGTGAATGTGGAAGAACATATATTTGTGAGACCAGTCATCCCATTGAAAAGCACTTTCAAAAACACAAACTGATGATTAGAAGAGAGAAAACATGTGTCTAAGGTAGCAGACTAATGTATGTTCCAATGAACATATGTTCAATTGAGAAAATACAAAAATATTGGATAGAGAAGAAATGGTATCAAGAAGGAAATTTAAAAAAGCTGCTCACATGACAATGGCAAAGAAATCTCATAATCCAACCTAGTGTGACTATACATAATGAATGGAAACAATTACTCAACTTTGCTCTTAAGAAAAAAGTGGAGAAATCAGGAGGAAACTCATAGATAAGTATATGAAATTTCTACTAACTGTTTCCCTTGGCAGAATGGCTCAGTTGATTAGAGAATTACTTTAAAATTCAATACTCAAAAATCTAAGGGTCCAGGTTTGAATCTCAAGTTACTACTGTCACTGGTCAGGCCAACACCATCTGAAGAAGAGGGGAGAATAATACCTCTCAAAATGTTTTTTTCTTTATGTGCATATACTAACCTAATTGATGTGCTATTACTAACAGTTGAATGTATTTGGAATATTTAAAAAAAGTTAAACTTTTTCTAAAGACATTTAGTACTCATATTAGATGAGGGAAATAGTCCAATATAAAAATACAACTAAAATACCAATATCATAAACCTTCAGGAAAACAATAGACATATATGTTTGTATTTGGTATTAAATAGTTGGAGATTAATAGGCAATCACATATGTAAATATGAAATTAAGGTTAATTAATGGTTTATTGTACATTCAATTAGATCGTATGTGTACATTTCAATTATTTACAATCTATTCATCATATATATATATATAATTGATAGTGAAACAGTCAGATCTGTCTATCCTTCTGTTTCACCTATTATATACTATAATAGTATTTATGTATACCTATACCCAAATCCTTGTATATTATGCTAATTTAAATTTAATAATACTAGTCGTATATGTTTGTGGGTATTTTAGCATACGGTATAGAAAGCGTATGCATATATGCAAGAAATCAGTAAATACGCACATGTATATATCGCTAGTGGTTAAATAAATGTAAACATGCAATATATGTGTAACCAGAACCTACATATATGCAGGAAAGTAATAATGTTATAGGTTTAAAACATTAAAAAATTTCTTTATTTAAAATATTATAAAATTAATATTTGAAATTATAATATTTCTACATATAGCATTAAATTATCTAAATGCGTTACATATATAATAAAATGTTTACAGAGTTTTAGATTTGTTTTTCAAAAAAGGTAATTTAGTAAAATTAATCTTTCTCACTGTATTCTGACCCACATAAAATTTTAAGAAAAAAATAGATTTTAAAACAACTATGAATAAATTAACCTGGTTAAGATCGAGGGATTCACCTATAAAAAAATCAATAACAGCAGGAATCCCAGATTTCCAAGAATATAGTGAATGAATTAGAAAAACAGATCTGAAACTACCAACAAAGAAAAAGAGAGGAGGATAAGTAAAAGAGGGGGGGGGTGAGCTAGTATATAACCTTACTGTAGCCATTTTATAGAACTTTTTTTTAACTTTTAAATTCATTATTTTAAGTGAAATATTTATTCAGTCATTTTGTAAAATTGTTGATCATGATGATGATGAAATAGAAAGGCAATTTCTTGCTTTCTAACCAGGAAGATAATTTATAGAATGTGGAGAAAGAAGAACCAATAGCCAATACCATCTAAAGAAAGAATAGAAAGGCAATTTCTTGCTTTCTAACCAGGAAGATAGTTTACAGAATGTGGAGAAAGAAGAACCAATAGCCGATGCCATCTAAAGAAAGTGCTCAAGACCAAGTCACCTTGCCATAGCAGAGAAATTATAGTAGTAACAGATCTCTACAAATCTAAAATAAACTTTTAAACTAAACTTCATAACTTCTAAAGCTAGCTAAACTTACTATCAATGGCCAATATAATCTAATGTATTCTAAATTTCTGAATATTAATTCCTAAATTAAAATGTAATTTTTATTTTCTTTTATTTAAATTGTAAGTCTTGCCTGATTTCTACTGACATATATGATTCCAACTTATTTTACATAATTTATCGATTTCAACCGATTTAAATTACTTTAGCTTCATAATATTATCTTTTATTGATAATTTTCATAAATTAATTAAACTGATATTAAACTGAATTAATCTAATTTAGGTTATTTTATTTCATTCCCTTTTAAACTAAGCAAATAAAGCCAAATCTTAGATTTCACTTATGTGAAATCTTATTTCTAAATTTATGCTTCTTTTAGTTAAACCTATGCCAATATTATTTTCTTTTCAATTATGTAGTTGTTTATGCTATGTTTGTTCAGAATGGAGTTTATTTGTAGTTAAATGATTAGTGAGAAGTGATTAGATATTCTCACATGTATGTAGTTTCACGTTTATTAACTCACAAACAAAACTCCCTTCTGAAATGAATAAAATAAATTTTATTTGAGATATAATTAAAAGCTTATAAATGCTTTAAGATAGGTTTACTTTAAAAGAAATATTTAATTAATATTTAACTGAAGTGATGAAATATGGCATAAAACTAGAATTTAATATTGTAATTATCCAAAATATGCTGTAATCATCCCTAGAGTTATATAAATGCCTATATAGGTGGGTTAGCAAGTTAGATTCATAAGTTTTCCTTAATAGCATAGTTATAGATGCTAGATTATGAACTGATTTATGGTAGTTTCATGGAAGGAAACTATTGTTTTGCATCGTAGTTTATTATATAATGATGCAGTCAGTGGCGTGAAGGTGTCCTTAGGAAACGCATCAGCATACATACTCCTTGCTGTATATTTTATGCTTCTAATGGGCATAAGTTTTAAGGGCCACCCCATTCTTTAGTTCAGACAACTATTTCTTCTTCAAATGGACTTTGGTTTTAAGGGCCATCTAATTCTTTGTATTTAGGACTGGGGCACAAGGATCCAGAGTATTATATTAGTTGTTCAATCATTCGGACTAAAAGGTCTCATTAATAGCAAGTAGTACGGTGTTTAGGGAACCGGTTACTCGGTAACAAATCCTGTGAGCAAGCACACATTCGAGAGACCCAGACTCAGATTGTATACTTTGTAAGCACCTTGGTATCTAAAGTCTGGCTGCCTATCATCAGTTCATCCCACCATAATAATTTATATTTTAGCATTGATCTGAAACAGAATTTAATTTTATAGCCATATAAGGTACATAGAGAATATGTTAAATGATACACATTAAACAAAATATTATTTATAAATAATGATAATCACTTCTACTAGCTGCCTAAAGCAAATCTAAATCTAAATATATAGCATAAACTAGGCATAGAATATCATAAGCAAATTAAATAAATTTGTAATATCATATCTGTAAGACTCATGAAAACCCAACTTATACGATGTAGAATTCATCACCTGCAAGTGATATATATATATAACAAGCAAAATTAAATTAAACAGTTTGTAATCCGTAAACCAACAACACCAGCAAGTGATATGAAATGCTAAATATGTAAATTGGAACTGCTTATATTCTCTAGAATCATCACCTACAAGTGACAATTTATGTAATCTTATTATAATTTTATTATTTTCTTTTATTTATTTCATCATTCAAATTTTGGCTTTTATTAAATTTATTTAAATTTTAACTTCTGCTTAGTGTCCTAATTTTGTTCATTATTAGTTAGTTAACTATTAGTATTTAGTTATCATGAATCACAATCCAAATTTAATAATATTGGTCAAGCTATACCTATATAGCTATACTTTGAAATATGTCAATTTCCCATAGTCTCATGTTTTACCGATGTGCTACTGCCAGCACATGATTGAGAGAATGTACTGTGGCCTCATAAATGTCATCTGTAGGGTAGTAAGTCTTGGAGTGTTAGTAAAGAAACTGGGGTGAGATTGGATTCTGGGTCTCAACAACCTCATCTCAATCAGCCTTGGGATGATTTACTAAAACTCTAGATTTTGTTACGCGAATGTACAAATATGACCGTTACAATAGTCATTTATTAATAAATTTTAATTTAATTTAAACCAAATAAACTTGTCTAATTATTGTCCAATTGTGGAAAACAAATTCATTTGTTGATGACATTTGAGTGAGAACAGATAAACTGTCTATATTATAAAATGTATTTGAAATAATTTAGCTCATAATCTAGAAATCAAATCCCAGTATTAGAAGATGAGTATAGTTATATTAATAGTTTTTTTGTATTGAATTCTATATTATTATTTGACTAGATATAAACTTTATATGTTAATAATAATCAAATATTTGCATGTTTTATCTAAATTAGTATTGTTTAGATAATTACTGTATAGAGTTAATAGTTGGTGATTAAGATCTTAATCTTATTCAGTTATAAAACTGATAATAGTATATTTTGTTATGTTATGAGTCAGAATGATTTGCTTTAATGATATTTAAATTTAGTTGAGATGGATCATAAATCCAATTTAAATATTCAATTTGAATATAAAATTGAATATTTATACTTGATTATTATAAATATGAATAATTCTTTATATATGTTTTGATTGTTATAATATAGAGTTTTAATAATATAGTTACAGTAAATTTAAAGTAAATTGATATGGTAGGTAATTGTACTTAGGTAGAAATCTACTGTTTGTTTTATATACTGGTATGATGGGATATTATAGATTCAAGATTATCTAATAGGTTCCTTGATATTGCATCATTATTAAATATTTTATTTTATTGCAATTAGCTTAATTAGCAAGAGTGAAGTCAATTTAAGAATATAGCATGACTGAGTTAGTATAATTTATTATTTATAATTTTATTGTCTTTAATCTTGTTATAAATAGTGTGATTAGTAATAGTAAATTATTATAAAAATATTGCATGGATAAGTTAGTATTATTCATTATTTTATTAAACTAAGATTTAAAATTAATGAACATTGTTAACTCATAAGACATACTAAAGCTGTTATCTTAATCATTCATGATTTATTTTATTTAGATATGAACATCTTTTAAATTTTAGTAGAAGTTTGTATTTTTATAAGCAATGTTTGATTATTGGGTATATTAGAATTTAGTTGTTTAATGATTTATTATTATTTTCATTTGATTATAAGTGAAATCTATCTATGTATTTATCATTGTTTTGGGACAGTGATATTTTATTTAATTGCTTTATTTTAATCTATCTTAAGAAAGTATTATATTTAGGATATTTGAAGTAATGATCTTGTTTGTTTTCTGTTTATTCCAAATGCTATCTGAATTCACAATGCTACAATAAAAATTATCATTACTGTTTTGTTTTGTTATGAGATTGGACAAAAGATTATATTAAGTACTGAATAATTAGTTATTGATTGGTATTCATTTAGTTTAGTATATTATATCTATTCTGTTATGAACAATATTATTATGTATGGGTATTATAAAATTAGTATTTTTATTTGAATTACATTTTATTCAGTTATAAATGATGGCAAATTTCATGGATCATTTTCATTCTATTACATAGGGAGACCAACAACTAAACTGTATTCTATTCAGTTTATATTAAAGTTATTGTTTCTCATAGCACACACACATACTTAAACTATTACAAATGTTTCCATAATTTGCAGGGCATAATTTAACAGAATCACCCTATCATGGTTTTATCATATCCAATTTGTTACAAATAGCTTCCAAATCTGTGGTGTATTAATAGAAGAGTATACCCTCATTTTTATCCTATTACAAATGGTGCTCTAACTTTAAGGACAATCATAAGGGTTATTTCACCATGATCTTTTTGTGTAAGTTATAAAGTGTTTATCAATTTGTAGGGGAAGGTTTTATTCTGTTGCAATATATATAATTTAATAATTTTTAATGACTGTAATTCATGAATTTACACGGAGATTGCTCACATTAAAAATTATTAAAAGTTATTAAATTATAACCCTCAACTTTCTGGAGGAAGGATCTATTATGCAGTAGAAAAACAGAAAAGTTGTGAGATTTTATTTCATTATACATGTATATTATACCGGATACTCAATCTATTCTGATACAGGAGGGCGCCACCAGACCACTACGGGTCTGGAAAATTTGTTTACTGTGATCAGAATAGATGATGATGGTGGTTTGCGCCGACTAGACCCAGGGAGAAACAAGAGATCTTAAATTATTTACACAATTGAGACAAAAGCACAAAGACAAACGTCAGCCAAATTAAGTTTAAACATATTTCATAAATTTTATTATGAGAAAATAAATTATTAAATATAAGTTTATGACACAAGAGATGGGGTTAACTCAGGCGTGTACCAGACATACTAAAGGCAAAGCTATGACAGACTGACGGATCTTCTAATAAACAAATTTAAAAGGGAGGAAGCAAATTTCATTCAGCAGAGGATTCACCTAAACATTGGTTTTCACCTTCAGATATTTAAACCATATGCCCCTGAAATAGATCAAAGAACCCAGTGCCGATGAGCTTTCCGAGATCTAAGCATGGTCAGATCTCGGATGTCCTTATATCGGTATGAACTGCACCAATTACTACGTTTAAAATAACGGCGATTGATCCACCCCAAGAACAATCGAAAAATATCATTGAAATGAAGAAACAATTAAACTGGTGAATCCCAGCCAAATGATTGGCGAAAATTACTTTAAAATTAATAATTAATGGTCTCAATAAGAGACAAGTAAATGATTAGAAAAACAGTTGGTCTGCCCCAGCAATTAAAGAAAAGAAAATGAATTACAAACAAATTCTGAGTACACGCTCTGATAAATTTAAAGCATACGTAATAAATACAAAAATAAATCTATCGGAGATTGCACATGAGTACGAGAATATTAAAAGTTGTAAACACTTTAGCAGAACTGAAGTATCGCTCACCTGTAATTTAAGAAAGGACAAATTTTATCTTCCTGCTGACGACTTATAAAATTACAAAGAAAAACACAATTCTAATTTCCACGTTTAGAGATCTTAGAACGAAATATCCACCTGCGAAAATCAGACAATAAAGCCGTCAGCCAAAAGATTTTTGGAGGTTTAGCAAGAGGGCAAACATAGAGTATAAAATTAATTAATTATTAAATACTAAATAATTACTGGTAAGCATTTTAAAAGCACGACTGCCAAAGCATTTATAAAAATCTTACATAAAATAGAAAACTCACTCGTCACTCTCCAATAAACAAAATGAAAAGCAAATTAGAATCTTAAAACTAAGATTCTAAGACACACTATAAAATATTGAAAAACACAGCAACTATTAAATATGAGGCTCTATTGATTTAAAAATACATATTTGTGGTTAGATTGAGCGGAGATTTAATGAGAACTAATTTAAATGTCTGCGCTGCTATAACTTTCACGTGAGAAAACCACTTGTCTATCTCTCAAAAATGGATTAACTGACACTCCAAATTTTCGGGGCTATTTATACGATGCTCCATTTCCCGCTAAACACTTTCCTTGTTGTTCAATTTCTTTGCCTTAGGCAGGGCAAATATTAATCTCCCGCTCAATCTATCTAGGAATTCTACCCAGGGTTTATTGAAATGAAAACAACAACATAAAAATCAAATCTCCGCTATTAAAATTGTTTACAATAATTAAAATAAAAGCAACAGGAATGCAATTAGCTAGCCAGCTTGTTTTTAAATCAAATGAATTTAAAAACAGGCGGTATAAGAATTATTCTAAAATAAATCGATAAATATTTAAAAACAAATCCGTTTTACATATAAATGCGTGTGTATTTTGATATACGCATTCTTTTTAAATAATAACGAAAATTTAAACCTTTACGTTTAATGAAAATTAAAAGCTTAATAAATTTCTTTTTTCTTTTTTTTTGTTTAATAACAACAAAATTGAACCGGATTTCAATCAGGTTCAATATATTTCACATGATCACTATTTCATACTAGCACATAATTGTTATTAAACAATTCAAAACAAAGCAAAACTCTCCATATAGTAGTGCCATCTTGTGCTAAACAAGAGCAATCAATGGATGCCAGAAGGCTTGTGCATAAAATCCTAAGTGCAGTGCTCTCAGATCCAAGGCTCCTCACTGATGAAGGCCACAAGCCAGAAACTAGTCTGGGGATATTGAATGAGTAGGCACTAGATAAGGATTTTATGCACAAGCCTTGTGGCATCCATTGATTGCTCTTGTTAGCACAAGAATGGCACTACTATATGGAGAGTTTTGCTTTGTTTTGAATTGTTTAATGTATATATTTACTGTAACTTTATCTCTATATAAGAGCTAGAGACACCATTTAAAGAAGAATTTCATTTTGAATGCAAAAAAAAAAAGCTACTCAAAATCTTCTATTTTTATTAGTTACTGTTTTGTTAACATTTGTGATTTTTCTAAATAAAAATATAACAGAATTTTCCCCATATTAAATTATAACATTCAACTTTCTGGTGGAAGAGGCTATTATATAATAGGAAAAGTTGTGAGACTTTGTTTCCTTATACATGCATGTATTTACTGTAATGTTTTATGTTTATGCAAGAACTAGAGATAGCATTAAAAGGAGAGAATTCCCTTTTGAATGCAAAAAAGCATTAACGGTTTACTATGTTAATAAAGAAATGGTGATAATATGAAGTTTACTATGTTCATTGATTACTGTATTGTTAACACCTGACTCTGGTTTTACAGAATAAAAATATACAGTAATGGAAATTTCCATATATGAAATATTTATATATAATATATAATGCAGATTGTCATGTACTACAAATATAAATGACATTATATTGTTTTTATGTAATGATAGAGAGGCCCTTACTCAGTAGTGAGTTATCTAAAAGTTGTTTTATTTTTGACTTTAGATATCTAAATCTATTTAGTTATTGATCTATATATATATGGTATCTGACTATCAATCAATCAATCAATCAATCAATCAATCAATCAATCTATCTATCTATCTATCTATCTATCTATCTATCTATCTATCTATCTAT
The DNA here is from genome assembly GCA_028023455.1 of Epiperipatus broadwayi. Lineage (NCBI taxonomy): Eukaryota > Metazoa > Onychophora > Udeonychophora > Euonychophora > Peripatidae > Epiperipatus > Epiperipatus broadwayi. The sequence continues at coordinate 2,032,191 of JAQFVV010006292.1, forward strand.
CTATCTATCTATCTATCAATCAATCAATCAATCAATCTATCTATCTATCTATCTATCTATCTATCTATCTATCTATCTATCTATCTATCTATCTATCTATCTATCTATCTATCTATCTATCTATCTATCTATCTATCTATCTATCTATCTATCTATCTATCTATCTATCTATCTATCTATCTATCTATCTATCTATCTATCTATCTATCTATCTATCTATCTATCTATCTATCTATCTATCTATCTATCTATCTATCTATCTATCTATCTATCTATCTATCTATCTATCTATCTATCTATCTATCTATCTATCTATCTATCTATCTATCTATCTATCTATCTATCTATCTATCTATCTATCTATCTATCTATCTATCTATCTATCTATCTATCTATCTATCTATCTATCTATCTATCTATCTATCTATCTATCTATCTATCTATCTATCTATCTATCTATCTATCTATCTATCTATCTATCTATCTATCTATCTATCTATCTATCTATCTATCTATCTATCTATCTATCTATCTATCTATCTATCTACCTATCTATCTATCTATCTATCTATCTATCTATCTATCTATCTATCTATCTATCTATCTATCTATCTATCTATGTAAATACTAATCTATCTATTCATCCTCCTATTTATCTCTGTTCATCATTCCATTCTTTACCCATGCATTAGCCTATTTATTCATCCGGTTATCTTCCTATGGATATATTTGCATACATGTATAAACGTATGTAAAAATACTGTTTTTAGAATCATTATATGTATATATACATCTATTTACAGTCAAGTAGCAGTCATCAAACTCAGAAAGCTTCTAAGACCGCACTTAGTGATACAACACCATATTCGTTATTGAAACAAGTTTCAGATAACAGTTTTTCTCGAAGAAAAGAAGAGCGATCAAACAACTTTCTAATTTTTCAAGGTAATTAACTAATAAATTCCATCATATTATGAATACTTTTATTTGATTTTACCTTCTCTCTATATATATATATCCACACACACATATGTATTTGAAAGTACAAACTGTTTACTCTTATGTTTGAACATACAACTGCAAAATAACTTTTAAAAAAACCAAGATAATAGCTTTTAAGATGTATTTTGACCAACTAGGTCCCCCCTCCCGCATAATTTATCAATGATACAAATCATTGTTTTGAATTTATGGATGGATAATATATAAAATTATTTTTTAACAGGTACTTGTTGAGAAAAATCATCTTTCAATAATGACAATAAATAATTATTATTAATAATAAATTATTAATGCTTATTTATTTATTATTTTTAATCTAATAAAGATTTAAAAAAATATTAAATTTTATTTAATCATAATAATAGCACATGAATAGAAAGAGATAAAAGATTAAAAAAAGAGATTATCATGACCAAACAATAAAATATTATTAGATATATTTCAACTTTATTAAAATCAACGTTTATGTCTAATATTAAAAAACATGTAATAATTTTTAACCTAATGAATAGTAATTAGTATCCATTTACTTACTTATTAAAAAGCAACTTTTGATGAATAAAGATTTGCTAAAAAAATATATGATTATAAAGCAGAACCGAGTAATGTACATGAATAAATACAAAACAACAGAATATAGATTAATAATTTTTATTAGTCATTATTCTTTTAACGAATAATCTCTAGTCTTAATAAAAATTATTAATCTACTTCCATCAAGTGGTTTGTGTGAAAGAAGTGAGGGCACTAAGTTTGACATTTATCATCTAAATTATAGTAATTCCCTATCTATTTATCTATCTACCGACCGACCTACCTACCTACCTACCTACCCACCCACCTACCTACCTACCTATCTCTCTATCTCTCTCTATCTCTCTCTGTCTGTCTGTCGGTCTGTCTGCCTGCTTTCCTGTCTGTCTGTATGTCTGTCAAACAATGATAAGGATATGTGCAAGAGAATGTGATCTTGGCCAACTGATGAGTATTGGTTCAGCATGAAATGTGCATCTTGTGGATCACACATTTTTTTATATGTCTTGAGTAATATGTTTATGATTTCACCCCTCCACAAGATATTAAAAGTGGTTGGAAACCAGTCCCTACTTAGCATGAGAATTGGTAGAGTGAAAATTACACTACAGAAATATTATTCATTAACAAAATACAGTTTGAAAAACAATATAAGGCTTGACTTAAGTAAAGAAACCTGACTAACCAAAGTGCACCGTAGGAATCATTATTATGTTTTTTTATCTTCTGCAGTTATATGTTTGAAATGCAATAATTCACTATTGATTGCATATTTTAAAAATTTAACAACATAATATATAAATAGAAAGAAGTAAAAGTTATAAATATTTGTGTGCATCTGTATATAATAATAAAATTACCTATTAATCTGAGATTTGAATATTCATTGCAGAGACTTTAAATCAGGCATTGAAATATGGAAAAATGTATGTTAGGGATCAAAAGTAAAATACTTAGATGTAAGAACAACAGGTATTGAAAGAATTAGATGAATGAAATAAAGTTGAGTTGGATATATTGATAGAATAGATGATAATCAAATATTCTAAAAACATGTATGAATGAAATAAGGCAGTTTGTTGGTATGATATAGATTAGTGAGGCCATGAGTCAGAGAAACTGGCTTAAACTTGGAGAAATCTTCATCCTAAAATGGAATGACAATGATTGAAATGATGTTGATGATGTTAAGTATATCTTAAACTAAATAAAATATATTAATTTCTAATTTAGAACAGAGGCAAAAACTCTCCATACGTGCTACTCAGTGCAAGTCAGAGTAATCAATGGATGCAAGAAGGTTTGTGCATTAAATCCCTATTAAGTGCCTACTCATCCAGTATCCCCAGACTAGTTTTTGGCTTATGGCTTTCATCAGTGAGGAGCCTGAGTGGCACTACTGTATGGAGAGTTTTTGCCCCTGCTTAACAGCTTGAGCAAGCATAAGAAATGGTGATCATGTGATGTTTAGTGGTTTAATTTCTAAGAATTTATAGATCTGTGTAGTAAAAAGTAAGAAAAACAGCCTTCAAATAGCTACTAAAGTGGATAAAAAAATCAACATTTTTTATAGAGAAATAAGATAACATTAACCATCAAGCTTGATAGTTGTCAAATGATAAGAGTGTTATTTATCATTGTTTAATTTTCTAGCTAAAAAAGCTAGCTACTTATTTAATCAAAATTGGATAGTTGTCTGAATTGGCTATAAGACTTTCAACTAAAAATGATCCTAAGCTAATTAAAATCTGAAAAAAAAAATGTCCAAATTTTATCCAGATCATAGACAGTTCAGCATATGCATTATCACTACATTTCAGATTTGTGTGTGTTGGCACTCTAATCCTTAATCCATAATATCATTTAAGAATATTTGCAACTTTAAATTATTTTGTCTTATAGGGATAGCAGACATATTAAAAAAAATTAAAAATACATGATTTTTCAGAAGAGGATACTATCATTAGAGTATCAAAATAATGATGGATGATCTTGCCAATGATAATGTTAAGATAAACATCTTAATCTAGATAATACAATTCAAAAAAGCAACTCTAAACTATATAATCCAGGAGGCAATGCATTTCAGGTTATTTTACATTAACTATTGATATTATTGTGCTTTTATGATAAAAGTTAATTTATAGCATTTACAATTGTCAGAAAAAAACAAGCAAAGATATGGATTTAAGAAGGTTATCTATTCGTACAACCAGACATGTTGTGAACTTAATGCCAAAATCCATTGATCTTGGCATTTACATTACAACAGATAAAGATATGAGTAGAATTATAAAATCTGATAAATGCAAATTAAACATACCTACATATTTTAAATAATTTAAATACAAAATAAATATATCTTCCAGGTATATATTTTAACAATTTTAATGCAGATCAAGCCCATTCCCTAGATACATACTTAAAAAATAATATGAATATAAATCAAGATGCATCTCACATAGCTATCAAAAGTACAAAATGATACTTAATACAGTTCAAATTTTAGACATATGAGTATGTACAATTCAAAGATCATACATATATGCAAGATAACATATGACAAGCCAAATAAAATATCATAAATATTGTAACTTTATTACAAGATAATAAATAATCCAAACAAGAAAATCCTATTTAAAAAAGTGTTCAAAACAGGAAACATTAAAATATATATCTAAATTAAAACTTTAATTAAAAGTTAAACAATAAACATAAAAATATATTGAGCAGGATAGTTTATCTGATTCAAACTTTGGTTTCATTAAAGTTTAAAAAGAAAGCTTTTTAAAAGTTTGTTTATAAAGAGTACATGTAATGACACGCATACTTCATTATTTAAAATTCGGTCTTTTTTTTTTTACTAGATTTTATTTTTAAAATACAGTAGTTTTCTTGTTGGTTGCTTTTTTTTTTTTATCAAAGTAATAAAAGCATGCAAACTTTTAATTGCATTCTTCTTTTGATTATAATCGTTTCTAATTTATTTTAACTAAGCTGAGACTTGTTTTTAAATATTTTTGAATTAATTATGAATAAGATTAACCCTGGGGAGAATTTTTAATTAGGATTAACACTGAGATAAAGTTGCCCTGTTGAAAAACTATTAATTAAAAAAAATGTTTCGGAAAGATAAGAGCTCTTATAAATAGACCTGCGATTGCAGACTGATTTTTCTCCAGCTATTGTTGTTGACACTGCTTGTTAGTTTTTCTGCAACTTTTAGTATACCAATTTAGAGACTTGTTTGAATTGCTGTGCCATATTAATTTCTTCAATGCCAAAATTATATGCAAGGAAGAACTTCTTCAATAGTATTTTCACCATGTCATCCTAGGCTAACTTAAAGATGAGTCCTGGAGCCAAATCATCCTGAAAAATCATGCCATAAGAGCTCAAATCAGAATTGATCCCTAACATTGCCTCCTGCCTTCTCAACAAAATGGAAACCTAAAGTTTTCACCAAAGTTGTCCATGGAATGAACTATATATGCCATGCTGAAAGACCTCTAGTTTTAAATATATACCTCAAGGTAACATGTTTCCTTTGTTCTTTCCAGGGTAAAATTTAAAGTCTCAGCTTAATCTTAAAAGTAACCTATTTTATTATAATAGTTGTTTGTTTTTTTTAAATTTAAAATGTCTTGAGTGTGTATTCTGAGTGTTATCATTGTATTTATAATGTGCATTGGAATCTTAGTTTTAAGATTCCAAGTTTGTTTTCCATTTTTAGTTATCAGAGAGTGTATTGTGAAATTATATTTTATATTCTTAATTTGTCTCCCTTTATTTTATTAAGTAGTGCTAAATGCTTTAGCAGTCTTTTGTAAATTCAATTTGTTCACCTGTCCCTGTTTTATTATCCAATAATTAATTTTGATTAATGGGTTTGCACTTTTTGCAAACCACAAATCTTTTGGCTGGCAGTTTATCATGTTTGTTACTCTAGTTTTTCTGTAGTTGGAGATTTTGTTTCTTCCTTTCTGGATTACATAAGACCATAATCATTCTTCAAGTTTTCTTGTCTTGTATGTAAAATCAACCATAAATTGCCTTAAATGTGGTACATCATGAGCTGTCCTACTGACAATATGATGTTCTTGGACTCTATGCATTATTCCAGGCCAAGAAATCCTTACCAGTGCTGTTTCATTGATTTCATACAAGACTGTATTGTTTTGTTTTGATCTCTGAAGTGAAGCTAGAATTAGTTTTTATAAATCATCAGCAGGAAGATACTATTAATCCCCATTTAAATTGTAGGTGAGAGAACATTTCTTTTTGTTAAAGTATTTAATGTTTTAATATTTGCAGAACTCATATACACTCTCTGATGAATGTGCTTATAAAAATTTAGGCCAAACTTTAGTATTTTGTTTGCTAAATTTATTTGCTCTTTTATTTTTTGCTTTAAAGTTATTTGTCAGAGTGTGTACTGAGAATTTAGTTTGTAAAGTTATTGGTATTTTAATTATTTCACTTTTTTGATAAATGTTTAGGCAGACATAAATAGTTTTCTAAATTACTTACCTGTCTCCTATTGAGACTTTTATTTATTATATCACAGCTTAGTTTTGACCAATCATTTAGTTAGTGATTCCCCAGTTTTAAATATCAGTTTTCCTTAAATCAGATATTTAATGTTTTCTCCATATTAAATCATTTATGCCGGAGTATTTTCTAAGTTTCTTATTTTGTTAAATTTGAGATTTAAGTTTTCTTCCATTCTATAATTTATACTCCATTGTATTCATTTACCATTTTTGTGTTCTTGCATTGTAATCAACCATGGTGATCTTAAACATGGTTGATTCATGCAGCAGTTCAGTGGACATTATGACATCATTAGTCAATAAGCTAGTGATTGCTTACCTGCACTGGTTTCGTTGATTTGTGCAAGAAACTTTCATTTGCTTTTCATTTTAGAACTTTTGAATAAGGAAACCTGAATTGCTTATGGTGAATTACCAGCTGAAAGAAAATCATTCTCTCCTTTATTTTAAATTCACTATTAGAAAATTAGTCTCTCTGCCAGAGCATTGACATTTTATTTTTGTTAGTACATTCCTGATAGAAACACATTTATTGGGTATAAATCTCTGAGTGAAAAGTATATATTACTCTTAATAAAACTTTAAAATTATTTAAACTTAATTTTGTTGACATTTGTCTTTGTGCTTTTATTTTCTTAATTGTCTGAACAATATTTAAGATATCTTGCAGTCTCCCTGAGTCTAGTCGGTGCAAACCATCATCACCATCCACTTTTGATCATGGTGAACAAATTTCCCAGATATGCAGTGATCTGGTGGCACCCTCCATGATCAAGGGTGGATTAAGTGACCATTACAATATATTTAAACTAAAATTTTAATTAAAAGTTAATGATTTTTAAAAATTACTTATCATTGAAGACATTAAAGTGAATCCAAATTTCAAAATGCTTAAGAATATGAAGAGTAAATATCACTTAACAATGAAAAGTTCTTTTAATTTAACTTGGTTTCTGATTTATCTGACTCAAGAAATACTAATAGTCAATGAAATCAGACAAATATGACACATATTACAAACTTCGAATATAGAAGATACAAAGCAATAAATGGACAAATATTTTTATTTGAATATTGACAAATGAACACATGGAATTATTTCTAGAATAATATGAGGATATGAGGGCAGGGCTGATCTGATGTCAGTGAAAATAGCCTGACAACATTAAGCCCTGCGTTTATCAAATTGCCATGCTTACATGATCTTACGCTTTCAGTGAAAATTAAAAAAATAAAATAGTTTACTACTTACTGAATGTAATTACATTTCCTTTTTTTTCTGCCAGAATTCTGTAAAGTGAAAGCCCTATTACATTGAAGTAATGCAATTGTAGAAGCACTGGTTTTGCATTGATGTAGATTTTTCAGCTATGTGCAAGGTATACGCTTAAATATTTTACATTCTGGTAATGTTAATGTGAAATCATCATAGGGCAAGAATGATTCTTTCATTAATATGTATTGAACTAGAATTCTAAAAAAAAAAATTACAGTAATGTTATTAATGTATTCACAATAAAACATTTGAGGAGTTTCTAGCTATAGCATGATTTTTTGTATGCTCATAATATAAACCCTACTCCCAATTATATAGAGAAAAAAGACAGGTTTGTTTTCTTTCTCTGTTTTGCAAATGTGTTTCAGAAAAATCACAGTGGTGCCAGTCCACCAACATGAAAGAGCTCTAAGATCACCTGATCATAAGACAGATACAAAATGCAGACACAATGCATGTGTGAACTTCTGGAATGGAAAAATGATACCTACTATCAAATACATTACATATCTTTTTCCCTTTTAAACTGGAAGTCAAACTGAAGTGCTCATATTTTTGTGTTGCAACGGAAATACCATAATACCCTTGTGTAAAATAAAGAGACAATTTTGGAATTTTGGTACCTGCAATTTTTTGTCACTTTTGTGTGATCCATCATTATTATGTAATAGTTTTTGTTGCCACTCCTACCATAAAAGTCTTCAGTTACCATAACCCTTGATTTAATAGGTACCATAATAGATTTAAAGGAAATAATATTTTGATCCCCAGACAAGATGAGTGAAAAAAAGAGCTATTCCATTGATTATGAGAAGGGAATCATGGAGATCTCCCAGGGACAGAATCATACAGCTTTCTGAAAAACGAATTGGATCTCCAAATGGTCTGAAAATTGCAAGCAGAGTACGGTAACCTCAGTCAACAGGTGGACATGGAAAATAATAAAAAGTGCAAGTGTGAATCAGGTCAGCAACCATTATTTCCTGAGTTAACAGACATCAACTGTGAATAAATTGCTGATAGAAGAAAAAAGGCATTGGTTGTTTGCAGGGCTAATGTTCAAACATTTGCCCTTGTAATGGAACCACAATTAGACATATCCCCAGAAGGATTCAAAGCAGCACAACACTTGATGAATGACTTCCTTTAGTGACATGAACTGTCTTTAAGAAGATCTATAACAATGTTCAAGCTGGAAGATACTGAAGTTATTTAACCTGCATTTCCATTCAAGTTTTTTGTTGTTGGCATTGACTTTTCTAAATACCAACTCTACCACATGATTGCTATAAATAAAACTGCAGTGCTTATGGGTCAAGAATCTCAAATGACAATTGATCAGAAAGGTTCCTCATCAATCTACACCCCCATCCACTGGTTACAACAGTGCACGTGTTATCTGTATTTTGGCAATTTATCTGGATGGAAAGAAAACTCCACTTCTAATCATTATTAAGGGTGAGAAAGATAAGATTGAAGGCATTTCAGGCATTTATGTTTTTGAAACTGAAAAAGCCTAGTGCACTCAGGCAGCTGTAAGAAAGTGGGTTGAGTTAATGCTACAGTTTTTGAGGTAGCCAAATAAGTCAGCTAGTGTGAGATTCAACCAGCATGTCTGTGCTAAAGATATGAAGAACTTCATAGCACAAGAAAGGATACATCTAATAATGATTCTGCAAGAATGACTACCTATCTTTAGACTCGATATTGCAATAAATAAGCCACTTAAAGACCATTTGTGCAAGAAATTCAATGACTACATTGAAAATAGATTGAAGATAAATCAGTGTAAAAATTCTGCAAATCCTAGCTGCAAGAGGTCATGACTTGGATGAAAATTCATGGGATAAAATCAATAAGAGCTGTGTTTCAAATGCAATATTAGTGGGTTACATGTACAAGAAGTGCTCATTTAAGGACAGCTTTATTACTGGTCATGAGAGACTAGAGATATTGGTTCTACAGGAAATGGATTTGCAAGAAATTTAGGCAGAAATTCATGGTTTGGAGCTTTATGATGATTTTCCAGAAGAAGATGGCATGACTATATTTGAATAAATGTAAAATTTTGTACATTAATATTTGAATAAATATAGATTGTTATGCATGGCAAAATAACACCTCAGATCATAAGCCTTAATAGATCTTTTGGAGCAAAAATTAATATAAGACCTGGTCTTATTTTCAGGGAAACACATACAAAGCCTTATTTATAATTTATAAATAACCATAAATAAAATATTTATTTATACATTATAAGTATTAATTTGTGCAATTTTAATTTCAATAAACAAAATAAAATATACATAATGCAAAACATATTTTATTTTTTGAATGATTTTTTTAGGAATTCTTATTCAAAATAAATAAAAATTTTAATAAAAAGAATCTGCATTTATAATAATTGTAAAACAACATATCTATATTTGCAAATAAGATAATTTTTTTAAAAATATCTAAGTATTTTTAATATGAGTAAAAAATGTCCATCTCCTGGATGGAAACCTTGTCTAGGTCCCACTTTACTCAGGCCCATTCTATTTGAGGGTGATTGTAAATGTCAAAAAAAGAAGAAGAGAGATTTGAAAATGAAGAAATAAAGACTGCAAAAACTAAATACATGTAATCTTTCTTTTTTATTCCAAGAATGAGAAATGTGACATTCTGGTTTATAGATTATGATACTATTTAAGGATATTAGTAACTTTAAATCATTTTGTCTGACAAGAATAGCAGATTCATATATTTATATGATGGTCCATAAATTTCAACAAAGGAATGTACATTTTTAAAATTTTTTTTATTTTTTATAAAATGAGTAAAATTTAACATGTGAATAAAATTATTATCATTTTTACATTTTTAGTTTAATTATATAAAAAAAGAAAGAAGTGAAAGAAGTATTTTTTGTAAGAATACACATCGAAACAATTGTTTCTTTCATTTTTAACTTACAATTTTAATTTAAAAATAAAAAATAGATTTTATTTATTAATAATGACAACTTCAAAACATATTTTAGCTTGGTTAATTAAAAAAATCGTATGTTAAAAGATTTAATTAGTTATTTACCAAATTCTCTGAATATAGATAGCAATAGTTCCAAAATATTTTATCTTATAGATTTTTTAAATTAGACAATATATAAATAAACTTTTATATTGAAAAGATAGAAAGGAAGTCTTTTTAAGTAGTTTTAAGAAAATTCTTATTAATATCAGTTCAGAGTTTGTACTAAGCCAGTTGAATGTGTAGTGCAGCATTTCAGCTAGTGAATGACACACCTAAAAATTGCTAAAATGTTATTGAATCATAAACTATCCTATCAAATGATTAAAAAATCACTAGAACTTTAAGATATTATTTTAAGAAAAGTCTGCTGAAGAATAAAATCTACACTTTAAACTATATAAATAATAAATTCAAAATCTAAAGAATCAAATTTGTAGTATTAGCAGCAAATCAGAACTTAACATATATTATAAACTTCATCACTGTCTTTATAAACAGAATTAACTAAGAAAAGCAATTCAGTTGAATCGAAGACTAAACCTGTCAAGCATTGTTAGCCGAGAGGTCAGCACAACCACCTTGCAAGCAAGCAGTTGGTTTCAGACGGTTGTTGTGGGTTCACCTTCTGGCTGATGCTATGACATATGAAAAAAAACCCCAGCAAGTTGAAAAAAGTATGCAAGAAAATTCCTTTTTAAAAAAGCACTAAATAAAACCCTGATAGAAAAAAATAAGTACATTGATAAGTTTTTTATTTTTAAAAATTATTTTATTTAATTTTTGTTTTGTTATTAATAATGATGGCTATTCAATGAAATATATTTAATATTGCAGAAATACATAGGTTTTGCAAAGTAATTTTAAAAGTCTTTATATTAATTTTGTCAGTAAATAAAAACATTGGATTCAATGAAATATATATGTATTTATTATCATATATATTACAAGCGTGTCTAATAATTAAATAGTATTGTTATTTTAATATTTTTGGTTCTTATATGAGGTCTTTATTCTTAATTTAATATTTCTTCTATATATGTGCACTGTGATTTCTTAACATTTTGAACTTGCATGGAGTCAAATGTTTCCATTAAATTCTAAAATCTGGATGTAAGAATATATAGTATTTGCATGTTACGGTTTTGTTACCATGTTTTAAAAGTAGTTGAAGATCCTTCTTTCTAAAGACTAAAATATTTTGAATGTGTTACTATAAATATATACCCAAACATACTTACTGCCATTAGGGACTTTAAATTCCAGTATATTCTAACCAATCCAATATTAAGTTTTATGCTCAGGTCATGATACATTGTATTATAAGAATAAATATGTTAAATTTCCCATACAATCCATCATAAATTCCAACATGGGCACTATCATAAAGAGTCACCTTGTGCAGCTTACACTCTGTCATATAACTGGTGCATCATGTTTTTTATAAATAGATATATGCATCTTTATTTATACACTGCAGTTTATTATAATATACATATATAGTAAGTCATCATCAACCATTATCAATCCACTGCAGGATGAAGGTCTCTCCAAGTTTAATCCATCTCCTCTGATCTTTAGCTTCTCTTCTCCACAACATCCCTGCACATTTTCTTATTTCATCCATCCATCTCACATGTGGTCTCTTTCTGGGTCTTTTACAATCTCTTGGAATCCAGTTTAAAATTTCCAATTGTCCATCTATTATCATCTCTTCTAGCAATATGTCCAGCCCAACTCCATTTCAATCTTTTAATTTTTTCAATAAGGTCAGTAACACCTGTTTGTTGTCTTACCCATACATTGCGTTTTCGATCTCTTTTTGTTACTCCCAACATACATCTCTCCATACTCCTTTGAGTGGTCTGAAGTCTCTGTATTGCTCTTCCATTAAGTGTCCAAATCTCAGATCCATAAGTAATAACTGGTAAAACACATTTGTTAAAAACCATCCTTTTCAAACACATAGGCATATTTCCTTTTAGTATCAAGTTATTTCTACCAAAAGCACTCCAACCAAGTTTAATTCTATGATTAATTTCCTCCATTATGTTTCCATCTGTATTAATAATCTGACCAAGGTATTTGTAACTGTTAACTTCTTCTAATTCTTCATAATCAGTCTTTATTTTCATATTTTGAGCAAATCGATTAAACATTACTTTAGTCTTTTTAACATTTATCTTTAGTCCTACTTTTCTACTTTCATCTGCTAACTCCTGCAACATTTCCTGCAGCTCTGAAGCATTATTTGCAAAAACAACTACATCATCTGCGAAAATCTAAATGATTTAAATACTCTCCATTTACTTTCACTCCTTTAGTTTCCCATTTTAATCCACAAAATACTTCTTGCAGCACTGCTGTAAAGAGTTTTGGAGATATGTCTTACACCTTTCTCAATGTTGATTTTTCCAGTATCATTATGTAATCTAATTGTTGCTGTTGCATTTTTATAAATATTCTTTAAAATATGACAATATCCTGGATCTATACCTTGATGATCCAATGCTTTAATCACTGAAGAAATGTGTATAGAATCGAATGCCTTTTCATAATCTACAAATCCAAAACATAATGACAAATCATATTCGTTTGACCTTTCTATGACTTCTCTCAATACCTGGATATGATCTATTGTACTAAAACCACTTTTAAATCCAGCCTGTTCTCTTGGTTGGTGGAAATCCAAAGTTCTCTGTAGACGAGTTGTAATTATCTTGGTAAAAATTTTATATAAAACTGATAAAAGGCTGATAGGTCTGTAATTTCTAATATCTTCTTTATCACCTTTTTTAAATATTAATATTATTACTGCATTCTTCCAATCTTCCGGTACATCTTTATCATTTAGACATTTGGTATATAACTTTGCTAAAATTATTTCAATTTCTTCACCTGCTTCTTTTAATATATCAATTATAATTCCATCATTTCCTGGAGCCTTTCCTTTCTTCATACACTTAATTGCATGTCTCACTTCTTCATTTAAAATTCTGGGCATTTCGGATGATGTAATAGATATAGGAGGTACTTGTTCTTTATTACTATATAATTCTTGATAAAAATCTTCTACCAATTTCATGATGTCATCTCTCTTTTTAGTAATAATTCCATCTTTTTTTCTTATTGCAGATATAAATTTCCTACCAATACCAAAATGTTGTTTAACATTTTTGAGACTTTTATTTTCTTCTACAGCTTTCCTTGCTATTTCACAGTTATACTTTCTTATATCATTTTCAAATCTTTTCCGTACCATTTTACAAAATTCGAGATATTCAATTCTTTTTAATACATCATTTTTGTATATCTTCATATTCCTTCTTTTCTTCATAAATTCTCTAGTCTCAGTAGAAATTTTATTAGTCAATTGCTGCTTTTTTCTACCAGCTATGTTTGTTGCAGTTTTTAAAAGTGTATCAGTTATTTTCATATTAATTTCATTCAAATCTGAATCATGTTCAAAATCTCCTAACACTTGAAACCTATTTGTAAGTTCTAATTTAAATTCATTAGAATGTTTCTGAAGATTAGGAATATCAACTGTAAATATTGTTTTTCTTAATTTTTGTCTCTCTAGTTTTACATTAACACGTAACTTACACCTTACTAATCGATGATCACTTCCTGTGTTAAATTTATTAAGAACATTACAATCTTGAAATATGTATTTTCTGTTAGTCAAAATATAATCCAATTCTGCTGTACCTTCATTTGGATGCTTCCATGTCCATTTCCTTTTAACATTTTTCTCAAAAAAAGAATTCATAATATAAAGTTTTTCTTTTTCTGCAAACTCCACAAGTCTATGTCCTCTCTCATTTCTATTACCATAACCAAAATTACCTACAGCACTTTCATCTTTCATTTGTTTACCAATTCTAGCATTAAAGTCTCCCATAACAATTTTAAAATGTTGTTTACTCTGATCAAAAGCCTTTTGTACATCCATATAAAAATCTTCTACTACTTCATCACTATGAGAACTTGTTGGGGCATAAACCTGAATTATCTGCATTTGGTATCTGCTATTAAGTTGTATAACTAATCTTGCCACTCTGTCCGATACACCATCAATCTCCACAATATTGTTCTTCCACTTTTTATTTATAATGAATCCTACTCCACTTGTATTTCCAATATGTGTGCCTTTATAATAGAGTATATGTCCACTTTTTAAATCAATTGTTTCTTCTCCTTTTCTTCTAACTTCACAAAGTCCAATAATATCCCATTTAATATAAGACAGTTCTTCTTCTAATTCTTGCAATCTTCCTTCACTTGAAAGTGATCTGCAGTTGTAAGTACCTAAATAAAAAGTCGTCATCAAATGGCAGCCTGGGTCCGCAATCAGGGGATTCTTAGCACCCTCCGCCTTCGGCCACCAACCGCTGCCTTGGTTGGTGACTTTACAGCTTCCTGGGAATAAGGGCCATGCTTTATTTTTGTCTGTCATAATTGTATATATGTATTGAAAAAATATTTATCATTTACACAAACATTCATTCTGCCTTATCAGGCACTGAGAAGAAAGACCATGGTGTTTCTTGATCTTAAACTCAGAGGTAAAAAGCCAATAAACTCACCACGCTGGCTAATGCGTGTTGGTGAGCAGCCCATCCATGTTCGTATACTATATGAATAATCACATAGTAATAACAGCTGCAACGACAAGAACGTATGGAGTGGACATTAGAAATTTGCCCTGCTCGGTTCCTTTAAGGCCTCCAAGAGGAATCAAAGGGTCTCCTTTCAGTTAATAGCAAACGCATAATTTAATATTTATATAAATTAAACGTAAATAAACTACATTTCTAAAAGCTATGAATAAACAGCACTCTACGTTAATAAACATAGGAAATAAATGTATCATATATATATATTGTGTTGATTGTGAAATGAGTCACAACTGAAATAGAGAATTTAGTTCAAAGGTTTAAAGTAATAAAACATCATTGAATGAAGATTATATTTTATCAATAGTCATAAAAATGAACAAATAAATATTCAAATACTGTATGTAGTTCTAAATATATATACAACAAAATATGCTCTTGACAAAAAAAGAGGAGGAGGGATATTCGGATCCACTTTTGAAATTATTTAACATTGAAAAATAAAATATTTTATTATATTTGTCAATTATACAAGCTGTATAACTTTGTACTGAGCATTTGTCAAAGTTGTTTAGATAGAAAGAAATTTCACTCTTATTAGTAACAGGGGGTGGGGAGGGGTATTAATGAAAAACACACCTAGTTTGGTTTATAAAAAGTTTTATCAATCAGAAGATGTAAATGCTGAAGATATGTTCTTAAGGGCATAAGACTGATGGGAAAAATAGTAAAAGGGGATCAAATTTGTTATAATTTATTTAACTGGCCTGAAAAATTAAAATTATAAAAATATTTACATGTATATATTTTCACATTATATAAAGATTTTGAATTTTATATATATTTCCCCTTTTGCAAATTGTCAGTTATAAATAAAATAAATAATTAAGATTTTAAAATCAAGTTTAGAAAAAGGACTAGGATGTTTTTGAAAGACCTCCTATGCATGCAGTAAATTAAATTATGATTTCCGGAAAATATATTTGTGATTAGCAGAAAGGACAAAGTTTGGAGAATCTAGCAAAGATGGATTAGATCATATTAGACATCAACAAAGTTGGATGAGTAAAAAATTTCAAAAATATTTGTTGCTTTTCCTCATAATAAAACTTGGCTTCTAGATAATCAATAAAGCTAGCTAATAGTGAGGAAAATATTTGTTAGTATATTCTGGGTACGATGATGAGATGTCAAGTTTATGACTGGCTACACCCGCTAAAATATGAACATTATCATTTTCTAATCATGCAGCATTTAGCAGAGAAGAATGATTTGACTAAATCTAACATAGAATTTGAAACATAGCTTATGCTAAAAAACGTGTTTCTCTGATTCAGAGATAGTTTACCATCTGAATATTGCCTACAATAAAAGATGATCAAAACTTATGAGAATCTATTAATTAAACTATAAGTTAACCCAACTAGAAAGATAACCTTATTGTGGAAAATACATGAAATTGGACACCCGTTATGAGTGTTAAAAGTCAAGGAAAGAAGCAGACCAACTAAGGAACTGCAAAATCACGCCCACTTCAAATTGTACATAGGGTATCTGCCCATAATATAAGCACTTTTAAATATATATATTTCAATTTTAAAAGGCTTCTTAATGAAAGTATAATTACTTGTAATCTTTGTTTGTAAAATATATGTCTGTGTTAGTTATGTATATATTGTTTTTCATTCTTCCTTAAACTTTCTCTCTTGGTGTTGAAATTGTAGAAAGGGAGTATTTTCGTTTCATGAGAGAATAAAACGAGAAAGGAAAATCATAAACTTTTTATATACTATTATTTAAGCTATAATAAGGTAATTTGATTTATTAATCTAATATTTCAAGGACGGTAATATTATAAACAATCACCCCATCTTTATAAATGGTCAGTAACAAAAGTGATTAAGATTAAATTTGTATATGCTAATTCAAACACTCATAATAAGTATATGACTGTAATGTGTTTATATTGATATATATATATATTAAAATATATATATTATTTACTTTAATAAATAATATGTTTTTAATTAGTTAATTTGGCTTACTCTCATTTTAATCTAATTCTTGCATATATAAATAGTTCTTACTTTACCTGCAAAATGTATTTGTGACATCATTTTTAGTGTTGATGCGTTCCGTATATTAGAAGCAGAATGTATAAGGAACAAAAAAGTTCATATTATTCTGAAAAAAAGGTTTGTATTAAAGCCTGGAGGATAGCTTTTCAAAAGCTTGCCCTCATTATCATGTTCTGTATCATATATCATTACAAATAAAAGTTATCTTTCACCTATTATACATATATTACACCACTTTTAGAATTAAATAATATATCTGGAAATATAACCAGTATTTGGAAAGAACTTTTGGTCATCATTAGTAATTGAAAAAGCTACATGTGTGTGATGATATGCATTATAATTAAATATTTTTTGAAATTTGTAAAAGGATTAAATATATTTATTTTATTTATTTATTAAAGTAAAAAGTGGAAAACATATTTATGAGGATCGTTAAGCTTGGAAACTGAGAAACTGACAGATTCATGGAATCTCACTATCATCAAACACATCATGTTTTTACGTTAAATTTAGAATGTGCTAAGTTTTATATTGTGCAAATATAATTTATAATTAGAAGGATTTTAATTCAGGATTTTTCAGTCTATTTTTCCTCCACTTTGTCTCAAACAACCCCATACATATGACGACACACTTGCGAAAAAGTCACATGATTCCCAATATGCGTATTTTATGCAGAACCAATGTTCAATTTATATTAAGATAGTAATTCCTCAAACTTTAATGGACAGGCTTCAATCTTCCTACCCTTCCAACTATTTAACCATCCATTTCATTGAAAAATTGATGATGGAATGCTCAGATCTCATTGGAATTCATATTGTAGTCATACCCATATAGACATTTATGTCAATCTAACTCCTCATATTATCGGACTGTCTTAGAATTAAATATAATTTATCTAAATTACTATTACATTCGGAAAAACAATATATATATATATCTGTCTCATTGCTTAGTTATTTTTTATTTTATCCTAATTTCATCTACCTATCTACCTACCTACCTGCCTACCTGCCTGGCTGGCTCTGTCTGTCTGTCTGCCTTCCTGCCTGCGTAATATTTCTCTTATTACTATTTATAATGATCTAAATCATTAAAAGGAAATTTATTTGTATTTATTTTACCCTTCCTTTTTAACTTTTGCAATATACAGAAGAGAGAGAGAGATGTGGAGAGAGGGGAAAATAAATAGTAATTTATAATAGATAAATGGTGATTCTATTAATACAATGTCTTTTAGTATTAAAATAATCAATATTGCAAACAAAAACTAAATCTATTTTAATTTATTTATGTAGGATTTTAAGTGGATGTAGTTTAGACAATCATATACTTTTGTTAATATAAATTATAAGCCAATTTGATTTAAAGTTTGTCTTAATAAAAATAGATTATTGATTTAATCTTCATATAAGATCTTGGGCAAGAAGATGAAAGTAAATTAATTTTTCAATTGTAATGATAATAAATTCCACTTTTGAAGTCATCAATCTAGTTATAAATTTCTTATCAGCTGGTGTCTGAAATTTATAATAATTATTTAAAAATAAATTTTAATTTCTTTATGTATTTTGTAATGGTACATGAATTAAAATAAAATTGTCACTTAATGCGCCAATTGATTGGCTACATGTGCCACTTAATGATGATTTACTCTTTCCATCACTTTAAATTTTTTGCTCTTATTGTTTCCTTTGATTTTAATATAATGAATTATTTAATAGTCAAACCTCATTTTTAGTTAACCTATAATCATTTTTATAAAGTTTGTTTAGAGACTTGATTCTTCCATACTATCTATCTTAAAACATTTGAAAATAAATCTGATATATTGAGAACACATACTGAGGATAATT
The DNA here is from genome assembly GCA_028023455.1 of Epiperipatus broadwayi. Classification (NCBI taxonomy): domain Eukaryota; kingdom Metazoa; phylum Onychophora; class Udeonychophora; order Euonychophora; family Peripatidae; genus Epiperipatus; species Epiperipatus broadwayi. The sequence goes on from JAQFVV010006292.1 coordinate 2,051,124, forward strand.
ATATGTCTAAATATAATATTATTGATTTGTTCTTTATCATAGTATTTTTATTTATTTTTCAAACACTTCAGATAAGTAGATCCTTTTTAATTCTTTCATCTTATCAAGCTAGATTAAATTTGATTTGCTTTATAGCTTCACAATATGTGAGAGATTTTATAACAGTCATTCATTTGCATTTATAAACATCTGCTGGTATATTTATTCATTCTGTAAGTAACACTCATATAAGTACATCACATTTTCTTGAAGGTTTATGATGATGGTTACTTTAAAGCAGAGGAGGTTTAATAAGCTCTGATGAAGACTGCTGGACAATGGAAACTGTAAGGAAAATAAATAAGTTTTTTAAGAAAATATGTTTGCATTGAAGTGTATATGAAAGAAGTATTATACACTATATATATTATATATATATATATATATGATGGTATTTTAGTTGTATTTATATATTGTCTTTGGAAGGATGGTTCAGTTGCTTAGAACATTACTTTAAAATTTAATATTCAAGCATTTAAGAGTCCAGGTTCATTTTCCTTGCTAGTATTGCCACTAATCAGACCAAAAAACCCTAAAGAAGAGAGAGGAGAATAATACCTCTTGAAACATGCATATACCAAAGTGTGTCCTATTACGACCAGTTGACTGTAATTGGAATATTTAAATAAAGTTAAATTTTTTTAAAAACATTCAATACTTAATATTAGATGATGGAAATAGTCAAATATATAAATGCAAGTACAACTCATGATTATTATTTATTTTGGATAAATATCAATAATTTTCCTCATTTTTACATGTTAAAATTATCTATTTAGGCACACACATACAATGAAATATCAATTATTATTATATATTTATAAAGTTATTGAGAAATCAAATTACACATGGAGATTTATGAGTTTGATATCATTAGCTTATTTGAAAATGAAAGTTGATCCTGAGATGCATTCATGATGAGAAAGGATAATTTGATCTTTTGCACTTGTAGTTGTTTATGATATGGTAGAGTTAAGATGAGGGATGAAATTATAAAAAATCAAAAAAACAACAACAACACCTTGAAAATATATGATTACAATTCAATGATTGTTCATCCCTTCATGAGTGTTAAAAGTAGAAGAAATTAATTTCTACTTTATATGAAAGTGGTGTAGTGAAAGTTATCAAATTGTCAACATGAGAGTGGAGATTCAGGTGTTTGATATATATAGTTTAACTAAAAAGCATTTAGAGAAAATGGGCTAACTTTATGCATAAGAGAATGGTTGTGATATGATGAAATTGAGTTGAGATAATTTTACAAAAACCACCCCTTTTCCCATATACATACACATAATTACTGGTCCAATGTGATGAAGAGAGGATTTAATCAAGAAACTGGATTAAATTTAGGGAAAACCTCTCTCTGCAGTGAATTGACGATTAAAAATGATGATGATAACATAATTATAACTGACCTTGAATTTACTGATAAGATGTCCATAGTATATAATTTTCATTTTTATAATTTATCTAAAAGAATTCAGATTGGACAAAGACTAATGTTGATTCAGGATATGTTTTGTTCCCCATGTTCCCACACTTTATAGCTAAAAATAAAGAAGACCTTAAGTCTCCCATTAGGAAAGTTAAAGAATAGAGGAAAAAGATGACTTAATAACTTTAAAACTGATACGGAAAATAAGTCATTGACAATTTTTGTTTCATTAGATCATTCATTAATATCATAAAATTGAGTTGTTAAGAAATTTGTCATGAGGTAGAGCTGAAATCACAAAGCTGGAAATGATTTCCATGGATAGCAAATTGAAATAAAATAAAAAAATAGCTGTTTTTGAACTATGTTGAAGGAAAAAATTTTGAGAATTTTTTAGTCAGCAAATAAAATGACCAAGTGAATACTTGACATCAAACCCAAATTTTTATTTGAAATCCAAATGAGAAAATTGAATTTGTTTTGTTATATTGTAAGAAAAGTGTAATTCATTAAAAAAATGTGTAGTATTTTAAAACAAATGGTGAAAAAGATATTTTGCAATGAAATAGATGTACTCTGTCATCATACTAATGTATGTGACTCTGAGCAGCCTGAATAACCACATAGACAAAAAGTGAAGTCTAGAGGAATGATTATTCAAATAATATCCAGGAGTAGACATGATCTGAAAGTCCTAATAATAATAATAATAATAATAATAATAACAATAATAATAATAATAATAATAATAATAATAATAATAATAATAATAATAATAATAAGAAGAAGAAGAAGAAGAAGAAGAAGAAGAATAAGAAGAAGAAGAATAAGAAGAAGAAGAATAAGAATAAGAAGAAGAAGAAGAAGAATAAGAATAAGAAGAAGAAGAAGAAGAATAAGAATAAGAATAAGAAGAATAAGAAGAAGAAGAAGAAGAAGAAGAAGAAGAAGAAGAAGAAGAAGAAGAAGAAGAAGAAGAAGAAGAAGAAGAAGAAGAAGAAGAAGAAGAAGAAGAAGAAGAAGAAGAAGAAGAAGAAGAAGAAGAAGAAGAAGAAGAAGAAGAAGAAGAAGAAGAAGAAGAAGAAGAAGAAGAAGAAGAAGAAGAAGAAGAAGAAGAAGAAGAAGAAGAAGAAGAAGAAGAAGAAGAAGAAGAAGAAGAAGAAGAAGAAGAAGAAGAAGAAGAAGAAGAAGAAGAAGAAGAAGAAGAAGAAGAAGAAGAAGAAGAAGAAGAAGAAGAAGAAGAAGAAGAAGAAGAAGAAGAAGAAGAAGAAGAAGAAGAAGAAGAAGAAGAAGAAGAAGAAGAAGAAGAAGAAGAAGAAGAAGAAGAAGAAGAAGAAGAAGAAGAAGAAGAAGAAGAAGAAGAAGAAGAAGAAGAAGAAGAAGAAGAAGAAGAAGAAGAAGAAGAAGAAGAAGAAGAAGAAGAAGAAGAAGAAGAAGAAGAAGAAGAAGAAGAAGAAGAAGAAGAAGAAGAAGAAGAAGAAGAAGAAGAAGAAGAAGAAGAAGAAGAAGAAGAAGAAGAAGAAGAAGAAGAAGAAGAAGAAGAAGAAGAAGAAGAAGAAGAAGAAGAAGAAGAAGAAGAAGAAGAAGAAGAAGAAGAAGAAGAAGAAGAAGAAGAAGAAGAAGAAGAAGAAGAAGAAGAAGAAGAAGAAGAAGAAGAAGAAGAAGAAGAAGAAGAAGAAGAAGAAGAAGAAGAAGAAGAAGAAGAAGATTTAATAACATTCTAATGTCTGGTGCCATCTTAGTAATAAAATTATGTTATAGTAATAAAATAGGCATTGAAATATTAAAGTTGTTACTGTTGACTTATGCTAAAAGTATCATCATCATCAACCATTATCAATCCACTGCAGGATGAAGGTCTCTCCAAGTTCAATCCATCTTCTCTGATCTTTAACTTCTCTTCTCCACATCACCCCCTGCACACTTTCTTATTTCTCAATCCATCTCACATGTGATCCCTTTCTGGGTCTTTTACAATCTCTTGGAATCCAGTTTAAGATTTCAATTCTCCATCTATTATCATCTCTTCTAGCAATATGTCTGGCCCAACTCCACTTCAATCTTTTAATTTTTTCAATAAGGTCAGTAATACCTGATTGTTCTCTTACCCATATATTCCATTTTCGATCTCTTCTTGTTACTCCCAACATGCATCTCTTCATACTTCTTTGAATGGTCTGAAGTCTCTGTATTGCTCTTCTATTAAGTGTCCAAGTATCATATAGCTATTAAATTGAGATTATGCAGCATGTTTATAAGTCTAGTATAATATTCTTAAAATACATTTTTTATAAACAATTATCTCTCTAGTCAAGAAATAACTATCTTAATAATTCTAGTTGTTATAAATCAAAGTTGAAAAGTGGCTACTAAATTTAACAGATTGCATCCTGATTACTATCCAATGACACAGTAGTTATATTAGAAAACTTGTTAAATTTAAGAAAATAAGATTTTTACATAATAAACCATCAGCCTCATAATGTATATTAAAGTTCAAAAACTTAACTACTCATTATACGGTTGTAATTAAGTTTATTTTTAATATGATGTATTTATTTTTCAGAGTGTAAAAGTTGATGCACACACAATTGCACTTTGAAAAAATAAATATATTAAAATAGTGTTAAATGAACTAACTGCAATTATGTTAATGTAGAGAAAGGACATTTTGAGATCTATCAAATACAGTGAAACTAACAGTTGGTCTTGACTAAAATGTGTGGCATGAGAAATTGAACATTAATTTTATGTACAATAATTGAATGAAAGTGCATTTTAAAAAATTCGTACAATGAATATATTGATCAATAATAATACTAGTCCAAATTTAATCAAAAATTCATTACTGATTGATTTTAGTGTTAAACACAGACTTATAAAATGTAAACTAACTTGAAAATATATAAACAATTAAAAATCTACTTTTTTACCTGCAATTCCAAGTATATCGTTCACTCTTAATACTGGAAGTTTGCATTAAATTAGTAGTTCAAAACTAAATTTTTAAATAAGAATAATTTCTTTTAATTTTTTTTTAAAGGAGACTACTTTTTTTTTTTTTTCCTATGTCAAAGCATCGGCCGGGAAGCGAACCTGCGACAACCGTCTTTAGTAAGGCTTGCAAGGCAGTTACGCTGATCTCTCGGCTATCAATCTCATAAATATATAATAGTGAATTAAGATATAATTTTTAAATCTACTTTTATGTAGCTTAAGTTTAAATGAAAAAGTTAAAGTACATAAAAATAGATTAAATAAAAACGATCTTAATTAACAATCATATATTTATTAAAGGAATATAGATTATAAAATTATTGATGATAAGGTTAATCTTTGCAATAAATAAAAAGAAAAAAAACAACTAACTATTCTTATAAACAATAAAAATTCTGAAGCTATTAATTGAATGAAAACTTCTTTTAAATGGACGTGTAAATGGAATATTAGTTGGAAATATGGTTAATTTAGTTTACATTTAAAAAAATATTTAGCAGTGAAATCAATTAATAATGAATTTTTGATTAGATTTGTTAATAATAAATTAATATAGTTTGTCACATATATATATGCTTTGTATTTGATGTTTATTTTCTTTTTTTTTTTAGTTCCAAATACCGCCAGTGACAGTTGTATTCATTCTTCCTATATTAATTTCAATCCAATTAGAAATGATAAAACTAAGAATTATGAATTTTTATCTGATGTTAGTTTACCATTAATATCTTACACTTCTTTTGCTCAAAATAATATCTTTTATCAACCTTCAGAGAACTCAGATATCATTAAAGATAGTAATAATCCACAGTTTATAAATGATAAATCTGTAGAAGAAAAATGTTTGTGTTCCATAGATGAACAATAATGAAATTTTTTATAGTTAAAATCCAGTTAATCTTAATCTGTTATTTAGTTCTTCATAATTTATTAAAGATGTTTTTTAAAACTGATTATTTAATATATTTTTTCATTTCAAGGTCATTGCTTTAAGAAGTGTTTGAGTTCTCATGTCTAATTTATTGTGACTCATTTTTTAAAAATTAAATAAGACAACTTTATCTCCCCCCTCCAATTCAACTCTAGCCATTAGTGCTGAAACATAGATCTTTCTATCTCACACTGTATGCATTTCATAAAAAAACTTTACAAGTCAGGTGAGCTGAAAGTGTAAAACATCTGTATTTCTAGATGCATGTGCTTTTTAATTTTACTATTCTTTTACTAGGTATCAATTTGGTTTCTCTCCATTTTTAGCATTTTGTGGAAGGGGAAATAATCATTGCATTGTACATATATTTTCAAAGTTTTTTTTATCAGTGCATTCCCTCCCAACTTTATTTCATTGTAGCCATATATAGGAACTTGAACAATTCTTCCACTATACATGCATACCATAAAGAACCAATTCTTGTCACTTTCTCACAATATGGACTGGTTTACTTTTACTTTAGATGTCTAGCACTAACCAAATTTTATTATAAAATTAATAAGCAATATAATATAGAAAAATATATTGAATATTTTTTAAAATTTAATTCAAGTTTAAATGTCTACCTTTTAATGTAGCATTATAGTCTTAAAGTTTAGAACAATGACAGAATGGTTAAATTAAAAGGTATAGTTAAAAAAAAATCAAGTCATATGTCACATGACCTAATTTAACAAGCTTGTATTACAAATGTTATATATAGAGTTTGCAAATAAGCTCTTAACAACTTTGCAGAATATCCCCAAACCCAGACCGGTTGCTGCTACTGGCTTCCTCAGTGAGGTGCTAGGATATTCAAGTATGAGATTAAAAATACCAAGACAAGCCCAGTACATTATCTAATGGATAAGTATTAAGTAGAAAATCTGAAAATTTCAGCCATTCAATCCAGCTATCTAACTTAAATAGCCATATGGGACTGAACCAAGTTCAGATACACCATATATTAATAACTTTAGCAATATAAAATTTGCCAAATCCTTAATAGCAAAAAATAAAATTACAAAGAAATCAAGTCATATGCCACATGACCTAATTTAATTGCGAGTTCAATATATAACATTTGTAAACAAGCTTGTTAAATTAGATCATGTGACATATGACTTGACTTCTTTGTAATTTTATTTTTTGCTATTAAGGCTTTGGTGATTTTATATTGCTAAAGTTATTAATATATGGTGTATCTGAATTTGGTTCAGTCCCATATGGCTATTTAAGTTAGACAGCTGGATTGGAAGAGATATGAATGTCTGAAAAGTTCAGATTTTCTACTTAATAGTCATCCATTAGATAAAGTGCTGGGCTTGTCCTGGTATTTTTAATATAATGGTTAAATATCCTAGCACATCACTAAGGAATCCAGTAGCAGAAAATAGTCTGGGATTGGGGATATTCTGCAAAGCTTGTTAAGAGCTTATTTGCAAGCTGTATATATAACATAAACAAAAAATATAGGCTGACATTTTCTCTTGAGTGCTTGCACATCAGCTGAGCTTCCAATACAATTGTGCTTAATGTTTCACATGAAATATCTCACTTAACATATGACATTTTAAAAGCCATTTATGTTAGCAATGTTAATATTATTAGAATTGTCATAATCTCATAACTGTGTATTCCCACTATGAATACTGAAATTGCAATAAAGGTGAACAGACAAGCAGAAATAAATATTATATAAACAATTTGGTTAAGTAATAACTGATATTTATTTGGTTATCAAGATAAACAATATAAAAAATAATATAATATTTCACACTTACACATACATGATCATAAAGCTTTACAAAATAATAATAAAGCAGTTATAGCCTGTAAAAGTATCTAAGTCCACTTTGGAATCTTCAGTGATGGAAATTTATTGGGTACTACTGCAATGTCCTTATATACAATCAAACTTCAGCCTTAAAATTGACCTTAATTCACAGCTTCCATGATGCAAAATATACTATTTTCTTCATTTTATTAAATATACACATTTTTAACAGGAAATTCAACAATAAATGAGGAAAGAGCATCATTAATTTAAAATATAAACATTTCATCTGGACTTTCATTTCTGCATACATTTTGAATTTTTTTCTGGAATATGTTTTGGTAATTTTTTTTTTTTTTTTGCAAAATATATTTTCTTGATTTTATTTGATATATTATTGTAGCCATTAAATCAATAAAATAAATATAGACATTTTATTTTTTATAGTTTACTCTATGATAAGCTTCATTAAGAAAATGGAGTTTGTATATTATATTAGCATCTATTTGAAATACAGGCACTCTTCATATACTTGGAGCCTAATTGTAAATGTAGGGGATTCTTTTAAATCCCCTATATTTATATTAGTATCTGTAAATGTTATATGTATGCCTCATTGATAAAATATGGTGAAATTCCATAGCTTTAAATATGATAACAAGTTAAAATGTATGATCATAGTAATATAATTAATTGTTGAACTACTTTCAGTTAAAGAATTTTAAGAGAGATACACATAAAATATTATTTTTAATACACGTATGGCATAGCTTTTAAATGGGTATACCATTTTTTAAAAAATATCCAACTCATAAAAAATAATATAAACCAATAAACATCACATGACTAGCTTGCTGTGTGTGGCAATATATAGAGTGAGTTTTGCCTGTTTTAAAAAATAATATAATAAACTAGTGTCTGGTTATTAAATGGATATCTAGTTATTCTTACACAAAAGCTAAATCCAGAATAATAAAGATTCAACCATCATTATTTGGAAATTGGCAAATCTTATAAGAAATTACTTTTCCTTCATGTTTTTTTCTGGAGACTACTAGAAAGCAATTGAACTGCAGTGAGCTATATTACATCATCTTTACTTACTAAATACTTCATCCCTTTATTTGTTTGTTCCTAATATGCCAACATTATTGAAGAAACTATTCATGACAGAATAAAGACCTTTTATAGAACACTGGAACAGTGATAAATAAGTAAGTATAACTCAGCATCCTAATCAACTAATGAATGGGAAGAATTTTAGCTGTGTTCCTTTTCTTTTTATTTATGATCAGTTGAATATACATTCACTGACTAATAGATGGATGGCTAGCTGTGTCAAATATGAATCAGATGTTTAAAAATCATTCATTTAGAAATCTTCAATTACCTGAAAAAAGTCAGATTTCCACACGGATGTAAATTTCTGATTATGCATATTGCAGGCAGATGTACTACTAACTATGATATAATGGATTCTTCATATAGGAATGTTAACATTGCAAAATATGAAAAAAAAAAAACGGGGGGGGGGACAACTATTTTTTGATAATGTAAAAATATAAAGTGGCTAAGTGTAATAAAAGGCCTTAATAATAATCCTGAATCAAATCAAGTGGCATAATGTATTCTCATTAAAAAGACATAGATAAAAAAGTAAAGATGAATTTTGTGAAGCATTTTGTGATCTACTAATTTCCATTTTCATCAGTAATTTACAAATGAATATTGTCATTCCAACTTAATATCCACATGTCAAGCAGGCTAGTCCACTATTCTATTTATTATTTTGCAATGCATTCATCTCATTTTGCAGAAAATCTTTCTTTCTGTAAGTCTTCAACATCATATCTAATTGTAGCTCTCCATTGTATTTTAATTTACCTTAGACATATTTTCCGAATGAAAAAATCATTATTGCATATCTTTGTAATGTCTTTGAGAGATTTTTAAAAATAACAGAATCTGCCTCTCCCATGCTCAAATTCATAGCTTTTATAATATATATATATATATGTATTTAGAAAAGCTTGTATTATTCATTAGTTTCATAAATCCAATCCAACAAAGATGAGATTTTGATAGCGGACTTTACAGTATCAGACTAGCAAGCTGAAAAACATAGTAATCAGTCTTACAATCTTGCCATTATATTTTTAGAATTTTATGAAGCTCCCATTAAAATAATTTTTTTAATGTCTTTACATTACAACAGAACACTCAAGATTCACTTACTGTACAATAGAATAGTAAAGTATTAACTCTACATACAGTTAATTTAGTTACAGTAAGTATTTCATATAATACACGACTGCTAATGAAAACATCCACAAAAAAGATTTAAAAAAAAATATTCAGCTTCCTTACTGCCTAGCATCCTTTGATATAGCATGAATATCATATTCATGGCTTATAGTAATATAACTATATAATAATATATCGAAAGCATGCTAGGCAGTAATAAATCTGAATATTTTTTTTAAAAAACTACCATTTCTGTGAATGTTTTGTTAACAGTCATGTATTACATTATCTCAGAAAAGAAGGAAATTATTTATAGTTGAAGTATTTATTTGATTGTGATAAAATATCAGCCTTTTAACTGTGGAAGATATACAATTTCTTTGCACATTTATTTTTTGTTTGATAATTTTTTTTCACTATTGCTCTTTTATTGGCATTAATCACAGACTTACATTTAGTCAGGCATAAGTATGAACACACATATAATTTAACAGTTTTTGATCATCATGGAGGTTAATATCTTCTTGTGATAGTTATTTGATTTTATTTACTGAAAATAATTCACAACCATATATCATTTTACTAAAATCTTGTTCATTGGTTGAGGCAAACTTAATTTGAGAATCATATGGTTAAGCGTACAGTTTTAAGATCTGAAATATGAATAATTGATTGTGACAAGAGGCTTTATTTATACAGCTAAATGGTTCACACTAATTTAACAAATCATTTAACAATGACATTTGAAATGTTATTGCTGGCATGACAGTTTTGGATCACATTAAAAGACTATATCCAAAACACAAGCAACAAAAATATAGTATAATCATGCATAACATTTATGAAAATTTGTCAAATTATGAAACAGTAAAGAATCTTTTCAATAACATTTCCTTCCGGCACCTTTAGTTTAATTCATTACACATACCAGTATAGCATGTACAGGATTTGGGGCATAACCCCATACAACATGGATGACTTTTTTCAATAGTTTTTAAAAATTTCACTAAAATTGAATGGGAATGACTCTACCATCAGTAATAGAACAAGTAGTTGTGGAATGTAGTAATTTTTGTTTTCCATTGACTTACTTGATAATATTTCAACATATTTCTGCAGTATTTAAAGTTCTACCAATATTAATAAAGTAGCAAGATGAAAAGATGACTGCTGATTTAGCTGTGCAAATTAATTCTAGTTGTTCAATAGTATTTAAAATATTTGATAAAGATTAACATTAATGGAACTGAATTCTGAAAATATGATCCTTCAAAAACAATCATTCAATTTAGTAATATTGATATATTAGTTTTATTTAATTAGGGATCGGGGATAGAGAATTGCTTATAGCATCAAAATGCTGAAACAAAGACAACTAAGAAATGTAAGTAAGCCATTATTTCTGAAACCATATCATTCTCAAAATTACAATTAGATAGCTCAAAAATTTTCTGTGACATTTTTCAAAACAACCAGCATTAAGGATAATTTGGATAGCCCACAACCTTCAGCAAAAGTCTGCTTACTCACATACATTAAGCACATTATACAAATTGCAATTATTTTATATAGGTTGCTATAGTTATTTTTACTATAACTATAATTAGATATCTTAATTGCTATTCATAAAGTTTCCTTATAATCCTATTTTACAATATTCATTTCCAAAAAAATGAATTTGCATAATTGTAGCAATTCAAACATTATAAAAAAAAGCTTTATAATAATAATATTTAAACTAACTTTAATTTATATCCACATATGCATTTGTATATTAAATTAATTCATTTATTAATTTTGTAAATTCTTTTGTTCAGCTTAGGAAAGCTAAAAACAATATTTTTCTTTAACATTATCAAATATATTAATTTCCAATTATATTTCATGATTCACCCATTCTATGCTTTAAATATTATTTCTGCTTATATGTTAATTAACTGCTGTAGCAAAATGATTTTGATAGAAATAACTTGAGATTTGCTCGCTTGAAGGTTTTAATAAATATCTTTTACCCATGCTTATTTTCAAGTCTAAAACATGGTCTGTTAATAAAAGAGGAATATAAAAACAGCAGACCACATAATAGATTAAGGAAAGATTTATGTTGGGATTAATAAGGAAAGAATTAAAGTGAAATAAATGATTGAATGAATAAATATCATTGAAAAAATTTATGAAATTGCAGTGAAATTAATCTGGGAATGTCATTAAAAGAAATAATATTAGATGGACAATTGAAGTCTTAAACTGGATCCTAAAAGATTGAATGAGATTTAGAAAAAGACCACATATGAGATACATGAATGAAATAAAGAAGTTTGTTGAAGTGATATGAAGAAGCTATGGATCAGAAAAATTGAATCAAAAGCAAGGAAACCATTATCTTGCAGTAGATTAATAAAAATGGAAAATGATGATTATAAATGAAATAAAAATACTATGATTACTGCATTCATTTCATTCATATAAACTCGTCAAATAATAAATTCTTAATACTTTCCATTAACTCATGAATTACTAATTTCTTAAAACAGATATAAATATATTACACAGTGCATTACATATAATAATTTTTTTTGCATTCTGTTATTTTTACTTTTCTTAAAATGATTATAAGATATATTTTGGCGACACAAAGTAAGAAAAGTTTAACAGTGAAAACTTTTAATCTAATATGCTAAGCATGCTTTCAATATCTTTGTATTGATATCATAATCATAGCAAAGAATGAGCAAAATTGTAGGTGAAGGATTAAATATCATATAAATTTTATTCCAGTTGTATGCAAATATGCTTACATGACCCACTTTTTAGAGAGGAGAAGCAGGATTCCTTACTGTTGATAGAATTATGATTATTAGCAATATTCCAGGCTGCCTTTACCTTATGATAGCATTGTTCACTTCTAGACATACAATGCTGACTGATGTAGGTTTGAATGTATGGCCAAATTTGTTTTTGTGCTCTAGAAATATGGAATTGTCATCTGGATTGCATTTGGCCTTTCTATACAGATATTGGTGTTGAGAAAATCTTGTTCCTAGGCTGGCATGAGATTTTCCAAAATAAATGGCACTGTAGTTGGTTTGGTTACATAAGATGGCAATCCAGACCACAAATTCATATTTCTAGAGCATGAAAATGTATTTGGCCATACATTTGAGCCTATATCAGCCAGCATTATATGTCTAGAAAAGAACAATGCTAAATATAAAGACAAAGGAAATTGTCAATAATCATAATGCCATAAACAAAAAGGAATCCTGATTTCTCCTCTCTAAAAAGTGGATCATGTAAGCATATTTGCATATAATTTGAATACAATTTATATGATATTTATATTACATCCTTCACCAATAATTTCATTCATTCATTGCTATGATTATAATATCAATACAAAAATATTGAAAGTATGCTTAGCATATTAAATTAAAAGTTTTTGCTGTTAAGCTTTTTTTACTTTGCATTGCAAGCACTTAATATATCTACTCCAATAATTTCACAGAGAATTAATAACTTCATTATATATATATATATATTCGTTTATTTTAAACGTTAATGAAGTAAAATCTTAACTATTTCAATAATTTTTTTCGTAAAATAAAATTTATCATTCAGTTTATGTGATTTCTTTAATTTCCAAACAAATGACCAATATTAAATCATTAATGGAGTATATTCTTCTCCAACTTTTATATTAATTTTTCCTAACAATAGACTATTATCTAAAAGTTTTCCTTTCTTTGTTAACTATTCTTTTTACATTGGTGAATCAATCATATTGTTCTTGTTACATTTTAACAACACAATATAAAATTAAATACAGCTGATATTCTTACTTTTTCCTCTCATTATATTATACAAGAGAGATATAAGTCATAAATTTCAAGTTCAATTTCTTTCTTTGCACATGATCATTCTAATAGCACTTTTGTCACTCAAATTTGGATACTCAAAAAGAAATAAATTACCATCTTTTAAAACATTTAATAACATGTTCATATATAACTTACTGAATTTCAAAAATATTACACTTTTCAGCAAAAAAACTTTTTTTATTGATTACAGTTTCGACTGTACCATGCAGTCTTCATCAGATTTTATCATCTTTTAACCTTTTCTATTCTCCATTTTACATATAGCTTTTTCTAAATTATATTACAAATATGTTTTTCATCTCACATAGCAACTAAATCATTGATTAAATTATTTAAAAATTGTATAGAGAGAATCTCAAAAATATATAGTATATGCTTCATACTAACACTAACAAATAAATAGTATATAAGAAGAAAGACAATTAATTTATTAGGACAAGTAATCAAATTCCATCAAATTTATGCATCTGATAAAAGTATTTCCTTTTCCAAATAAATATTTTGATTAGCTTGAGAATACTTGATTATCTATGCCAAACAATCTGAAGATTGCTCTTTCAGATCACCCAATTTTGTTAGAAACAATGTGTGTTTAGGTATATTTTCCAAAAATCAATCATAAAACTTCATCAGATGATTTGGATTATTTTCTCCCTCCCATTCTTCATAATAATACAATGGACTTGATCTATTATCAAACAAATTGATTCAGTGGACCTTTTGAGAGGTTCAATTCATCATCCACATAGGATGTGTCAAAGAAACATCATGACTCTTTGAGAAACAAATTTCCATTTTTATATTTTAGAATTCAATTTACATTAGCTATCTCATTTCATGAGCAAATTGTCAAATAGATTCTCTTAAGGATCATGTGAAATAAAGCAACACATAAATAATCACTTCATGTGGATCTTCCATGAAATGTTAAGATTTTTTTTAGATTTTAGCACAGTGAGACTTGTCTCAAATTGATCTTACATGTATAAAATGGTCACTTGCATTAGTTCCCATCTTCAGTGATAATGAATTTTACACACATTCATACATTTCTAATATTCTTTCAATAGGAATTTCTTTATTAAAATTATATCCATGCATTGATCTATCTTTAAAAAATATCTGAAAAAAGATAATAAATAAACATAAAATAACCATTCTAAATTTCATATCAAATAGCAATTTTGTAGGCTTGTCTCTTTTATTTACATAATATTAACTGAAAAAGCATCAAATAAAAATAATCCTTAAAAGAAAAGCGCGTATCAAAAAACTCCATGTTTTCTATATTTTTGGATTTGAACAAAAAAGTAGTACCAATTGAAATAATGTATTTAATTACTTTCATTATTACTATTAAAGCAATCTCAATGAAACTCAAAACTAATTAAAATCTGTACTATATATGTAAATATGAGATAATAATTAAATCAAGTTAAAGGATAACAAACTATGGGCTACCGTAAATTGTTAACAATGTTGATTAAGTATATCATTTAAACTGATTAGTCATATTCCTTACATTAAATGTTGAACAGGTCTTTGGTCAAAAAGAAATACAGATGTCAAATATTTAATCATAATTTGATGAAATGAATATACTTCCTTCCTTTGACAAAAGTTAAAAACTATCAGAAAAATGCAAGCAGCACAATCTCATTCATGTGACCTAAGCTTTTTATTGAATCTCCAAATGATTTTTCAAAAATTCTAATTTACCATAAATCATACACTTATTTTAAATAATCTTAATTAAAACTAGATTATAATAAGCTCTAAATATGTAAAATTAAGAGTGTGCTAATAACTCTAAACAAGCTTTTTTTTTTTTATTTATGATAAATGCTACTACAAGAGAAGGCATTCAAATCATTTTTATCTTGGATTGTCCCCATCCCCAGACCGGTTTCGACCTATGGGTCTCTTCAGTGAGGAGTTGGGACATTAGATCTAAAAAACCAACTCAAGCAAAGCATTTATCTAAAAGATAATTGTTAGAAGAAGATCTGAAACTTTTAGACATCTACATGTCACACTCTTAATTTTACATATTTGTAAGTGCAAGCCATATATAAGTCATGTGACATCTGACTTGTTATTATTACTAATAAGCTCTAAAGTAAAAAAAAAATCTGTCAGATGATAAAAAATGACAGCAATAAATACACTAAAATGTGTTTGTTGTGAGATCATTCATATGATATCATCAAAGTAAAAATTGCCCAAATTGTTTTTGGAATTAATTTAAGAATTTATAGCACCACAAAAACATATACAACCCACTTTTGTTTTTACATTCATAATTCTCTTTTGAATTAGCTCCACATATTTCAAAGTTTCCAAAACCAAGCAGAAGTTGTTTGAATAGATTATCCTCTAACATTTACCATGTTAATGACCATCTGTTCTAAAAAACTTTCATATATGCACATCTTTGACAATTAAACAAAAACTAAATCATAGTTATATTTTCATTCCTGTTTTGCAGATAATTATTAAAATGTGATCTAATTAGATGGGCTAGATTAAAAGTTATCAATCTTTGACACCAACTCAAGATACTAAAATTCATCAGGTGTTTTAGAATTGGAGAGTTTGCCAGTCTAATTATAATTGCCTTGACAAGGCTAAAAAATGTTGTATTTTCAATTTATTCCCACTATCTCATTTAAAAATAAAACTTTTTTCACTGTACTTTGTTAATCTGCCAATTACTGATATTTTTTTAGTGTTGAACAGTGACAATTGTTTGATCCAACAGTTTTTTTTATTCTTCCCTTTAATCCAATTACCATTTTCACTTTGAAACTATGCCAGTTTTCCCACTGCTAACTTTAAATAAGCAGTACAAGCTGGAATAATTATTTTACTGGATGTCTGCTTAGTAGATGTATAAATATACATACAATTATGGACTCATCTTAAACTTATCCTCAAAATGCTGCTATCAAAATAGGATTTAATTACAAAAGAACTGACCAATGAAAAAATTAGCCAAGTAAACAAATAGCCAATAGTATAAATGAGTCACTTATATAACTGCAATGTCTAACTAAAATTATATATATATAGTATGTAAATTTGGAAAGTAGTATAAATAAAATTTTTATATTTGTGAATATAATAGTCAGACAGAAAGTAAATTTTTTTTTAAAAAAACCTAAATAAAATAAAATTCTCAAAAATTAGCACTGCACAGATGCAGATTGTACAAAAGTATGCTAATAAGTAAGTTGCACCTATTGGGAATAATTAAGTAAATCAGTCAAATTAAACAAATTAAAAATAATTATGCAGAACAATAAAAACTGCAGAATTAGTCGTGTGTGGGCAGTAGTAGTAGAAGCCTTTTAGTGCACACTGAAAAGCCATACAGAAAGATATAGTAGATTACTGAATGCAAAAATGATCTAATTTGTAATTGTTTTTGGGTTTGACCAATCATCAAAGCCAGCTAGCTGTTATACTGAATATATATATTTTAGTTGTACATATATAAAGTTAATAACATGTATATGGAGCCAGACTATAGTGTAAGACCTGTACATCTATAAAATAACTCAAGGTCACACATACTCAAAAGTTCTGATAACTAACTTAATGAGTTTATTCACTGAATAATATATATTAGTAATTAGGGTTAGTAGTTTAACTGGCTAGTTGAAAGCAATAACAATACTGATCATGGAACAGTTAATATCTCTGTAGATAGATAGATAAATAGATAGTTAGTTAGACTCATCTCTAATTTCAGCAACTACTAGTCTTTATTTCAATAACTATATGTTTTCTTTCACTCCTGCAATTTCAGATAATCTTTCACTAGCAATTGTAATAAGCCATTTACTGCACATTGCTTTCTTGAGACAATCTAATTAGATTTGGCTGGAGATCTTTTGACTGCTAATACTGATCTGCAATTGCCTTATCAGCTTTCACTCCATTTCTTTGAGTTTTCACTAGTTTGCTTTTCACTTTACTTTTTTTTCACCTTCTACTGACTCCATTCTCCACTCTTGTGAAGTTCTTCAGACATTTTATTAATTTTGCTAATTTGCAGATTGTTAAACTTTATAATAAAAATGTTACTTGCAATTGTTCTAATTCTTTTTTCTGCATAAAATTATTTCTAGAGTGATTCAACATTGCAAGTATATTTATAACTTTTTAAAAATATACGTAACTAATTAGTACACAAAAATCTTGCACCTTTTTGGGGAATTATTTCTCTCTTCAGACCTTAAATTAATTTTTCTTTTTCCTACTCTGATGTATTCTCTTCCTGTTTACTATTTAATTCTATAACTCCATCTTGAACTGAAAAGTTATGTGCTATTTCTATCTCTATATTTGTAGAAACATTAGTTTTAATATCTTTATTGACTCTCAGAGTAGTAGCTGTACCTTCCATTATCTCACTTTGACATTCTTTTATGTGATTTATATGGTGTCTCAAAACTATTATCTTCTGATCTTATCTCATGTATTTGTGCAGACACTGTTTTACTTTAAACTCAATATTTTCTAAGTTTATGACTTTTTTATTTTATCCGATATGAAAACAGACAAATGTGTCCTTACACTTTGCTTTATTAATAACTCTTCTGGTGTTTTCCTTGAAGAGCTTGGCATGAAGCGTAGATAAAACATTGCAGTTGTAATTGCTTCATGAATATTAGTATATTTCTGTTTATTTAGAGTATTTGTCAACTGTGGACTGTCATTTAAGCTATTCCATTTGATTGAGGATGATAAGCTGGTGTAAGGATATGTCGTCATATCATTTTGGAGCAAAGAAGTCTTTCAATTTCTCAGAGTTTTATTCCCATGCCATTGTCTGTTACAATCGTTTCAGGATACCATGCTGGAAAATAGTTCATTTAAGACTTTTATTATACTCTCTGTACTGGTTTCTTTTACATACAATATTCTAAATATTTTGGATAAGCATCTATGGCTATTAAAAATATATTCATGGAATTCCAGCATGATCTAAATATATCCTTTCCCATCTGCTCACAGCTTCATATCGGATTGAAACTTTTTAGCTGACAAATTCACAGTTTGTTGGCAAACTGTACATTTTTTAATCTGTTTAAAATCACTATTTAACTCTGCCCATCAAACATATGAACATGCTAATTCCTTGATTCTTATTATTCTGGGGTGTCCCTTATGGAATAACTATAAAACATTTTCCCTCCCATCAGGCAGAATCATTACTCAGTCTGTCACTAGTAAGCATTCATGGCATGTCAACAAACTTTCTCAGAGTATTCCATACTGCCAGTGCTACAATTTGCTCATTTCATTGGCCATCCATTTTTTTTTTTTCATATTGTCATTACTTTTAGCTCATTCTGCTAATTTCAAATTTCAACACATTTATATAGTTTATTTCACTAACAGAAAACTTGTGTGCTTTTATCCAGAGCTCTGAAGAGGGCAGCCACAAGTTTTATTTGCTTTCCCAGTCTATACAATAATATGTAATCATACAAAGCTAGTATATTCATCCACCTTAGGATCTGCTGTCTGATATGCTCTCGGGTTTTTCTTACAAAAAATCTCCAATAATGGCTTATGGTCATATAAATTTTGAATGACTGCCCATACATATATTGGTAAAAGTTTTTTACTGTGAAGACTAGTGCTAAAGCTTGTCTAATTGGCTACAATTTTTCTTGGCCATAAACAACATTTTAGAAGCATAAATGGGATATTTGCCTTCATAGATACTATATGATATTACAACACCAATACCAAACTCAGAAGAATCTATTGTTATTATCACTGCGTGCTATTCACAATAGTGGACTAATATATTTTCTGACAATAATAGTTCCTTCACTTTTTTGAAAGTAATGTATTGTTGTTCTCTCCATCTCTGATTCTTCTTTAGAAGTTCATAAAGAGATGAAGCTACATGTAATATACTCTTTAAGAATACTTCAAAGAAATTTAATAAGCCTAGAAAAACTTTAATTGCTTTACATTTTTGGTTTCATGGCATTTTTTACAGCCATCAATTTCTCTAGGCTAGGATATTTTCCATTTTCTGTAAATTATATGCCTCAGAAATTTCTTTTGTTGATCATATACATTTTTCCACATTCAATTTTGCTCCAAACTTGTTCAATTTCTCACAGATCACATATATTCATTTCTTTAATTATCTTCATTTTCAGCAACTATAAGAATGTTGTCAAAGTATGGTATAGCTTTTTCTACATCTCTTAGCAAGTTTTCTACTTTTGCTTGGAATAATTATTTTGTATGGCAGTTTATTAAACTTGAATAACACTGTAATATTCTCCCCCACTACTCACAATCCATGCGAGCTTAATAATTTCAACTACTGATAATTAATAATAATAAATATTTATTTACAACAAAACGATATTAACATATTTACAACAACTGACATTAGCGTATTTAGGTATATATATATATATTCTTACTAATAATTTAATATACACCTTACGATTACAACAAATTTGATATATTAATAATATGCTTACATAATCTGGCCTTGCGGCTTACGACAAATAATAATAAAGCCCGGATGGCCTCTATAAGTCCCTAGTTCCGCTTTGGCACCTTCAGTGGCGGAGTTCACTGGATCACGAGTTCTGATTTCAGCCGGCATGCTGTCTTCTGGTTACACTGCTATCTCGTGACAATTTTCTTGGTTCTCACTGGGCCTTAAATACTGCTCTTCTCATTCATGCACAGGAGTCTGGGATAGCCTTGTCTTGCTTCGGGTCCGCGTTCCAAACTGCTATTTCTCTGAGGTTCGTGCGTTTCCCGCGCAGAGGAGGGGGCGGGATAAAACTGGAAATGCTTATCTCTTTTCTTATCTTTAGACATGTACATTAAAGTATTTAACTTTCTTTTACTTGCTGATATATTATAATGCTGTACTTTTAACTTTCTATTACTTGCTGCTATTGTAACGCAATACTAATACATAGCACACCTCCCCCAACTTCGGAAATTAC
This sequence comes from Epiperipatus broadwayi, assembly GCA_028023455.1. Classification (NCBI taxonomy): domain Eukaryota; kingdom Metazoa; phylum Onychophora; class Udeonychophora; order Euonychophora; family Peripatidae; genus Epiperipatus; species Epiperipatus broadwayi. The sequence goes on from JAQFVV010006292.1 coordinate 2,071,471, forward strand.
ATTTTCCGAAGTTTAACAGTCCTTACTAGAAACAAATTCACTTGTTCTTTTTTCTAATTTTACTTTATATATTGTTATTAATCTCTTCATTAACGAATTTTTTCAATAGCACCAATATTGATTTACCAATTTTGCACTATTTCCTAACTGCTCTATTTACTGCCAGCCTGGTAGATTTCTTTTTTCAAATCCACTCTGATCATTTCTTAACTGGCACTCTTTTTTGCCACAAGTATTGTAGATTTCTTTTTTCAAACCCACAACTTGGCCGTTACTTAACTGGCACTCTTTTGCCGCAAGTTTTGTAGATTTCTTTTTTCAAACCCACAACTTGACCATTACTTGACTGGCACTTTTTTTTGCTGCAAGTTTTGTAATTTCTTTTTTCAAACCATAAACTTGGACAACTTCAGAAATAATTACACTATCAAAACCACAATTAGTGCTATTTTACTACTGGCTATTCAGATTTCTTTTTTCAAATCTGCCGAACTGTTTAGAATTCAACTCGATTACAATCCATTTAAGAGATTCAAACGTTTTCGCAAATCTGTCTACCTTGCACTGTCAAGATTATTATTCTTACGCTACCTAACAACGCCATCTCAGATCCTGCACTCCCATTATATGTATAACAATTTGTATTACCCAACGTATTCTATTTTTACTTTAAACTGAAAAACAGTGTTTTCCAAAACGAGGTTACTATCTCAGTTACTTTTCATATCTAGATTACTCATTTACTTTTCGCACATTAATTTTTACAACGTAGATATAATTCTTTTACTTAAATCTATTTCAATTTAACTTTCAATAGTTACGATTTTACAACATAACAAATAAAATTCTTTTACTTAAAGTCTATCTCATTTTAACTTTCAATGGTTACGAAACTACAACATAAATAAAATTTCAATTAAAATCTATTTCATTTTAATTTTCTATAGTTACGAAACTACAACATAAATAAAATTCTTTCACTTAAAATCTATTTCATTTTAATAAATAGTCATGAAACTAGCCTTAAAATTGGGGTAAAGGTTTACTTTAGCGACCACAGCATAAAAATCATGTTCGCCCTCTAGTTTTCAAAATTATAAGTAAATTATTATTCGAAAATCTTACGTATATACTACTATATTACAATTACATTAAAATTTATTAAAATGTAAAAGATAAAAAAAAATATTTACCATTTTAAAGAAGTTGAAATAATTGCACTAGTTTAATTAAAATAATTAGTTTAAATTATTTGAAACTTAAGAATTTAAACTATCGGCATTCATAACTGAAGAATTTTAACTATCTCGATGGTTCTAGGCGGAATATGACAATGGGGAGCCATTAGTCATCGAAATCGACGAAACATATTATTTCCACAGAAAATACCACAGGGGGACTACATGCTTCTTGACGAAGTTGCGGATAGAACGGTGGCTCATTGGAGGCCCTAATCCAGCAGTAATTTTACAGGAACTGATAATTTCAGATGGCTGGGCTGGACAATAATATCAGCAGACAATGGGGTTTAAGAAGTGAATCCAGACCAAGACAACATACAGAATATTGAGAATATATGGATGAGGGAAGGAAGCGAAATTCCAATCTGACAAGGGTTTTTTTTTTTCCAAATTTCTTCAAAAAATTTTTTCTCCAATTGTATGTAGGGTTTTATAAAAAGGTAATTTTTTTTTATTATTATCTTTTCGTTTAATTAATAAATATTTATGTAATTGTAATATAAGAGGTTAGATTTTAGTAATTTAAAAACAGAGGAGTTAACAAAATTGGACTACGTTTTCAGCACCGCCAGAACTAATTTCCAATTAAATTTCCCATTAATGAAACTAAGATTCTTCTTATTATAACTTCATTACTACGACACACAACCAGGAATGTCACAGAGTAAGTATAATTTTGCCTTTGAAAAATATGCCCAATTTTTAAAACTCCTATCCCTAACTAGGTTCAACTTTGACTGCGCCATTGTAATATTCTCCCCCACTACTCACAATCCATGCGAGCTAAATAATTTCAACTACTGATAATTAATAATAATAAATATTTATTTACAACAAAACGATATTAACATATTTACAACAACTGACATTAGCGTATTTAGGTTATATATATATTCTTACTAATAATTTAATATACACCTTACGATTACAACAAATTTGATATATTAATAATATGCTTACATAATCTGGCCTTGCGGCTTACGACAAATAATAATAAAGCCCGGATGGCCTCTATAAGTCCCTAGTTCCGCTTTGGCACCTTCAGTGGCGGAGTTCACTGGATCACGAGTTCTGATTTCAGCCGGCATGCTGTCTTCTGGTTACATTGCTATCTCGTGACAATTTTCTTGGTTCTCACTGGGCCTTAAATACTGCTCTTCTCATTCATGCACAGGAGTCTGGGATAGCCTTGTCTTGCTTCGGGTCCGCGTTCCAAACTGCTATTTCTCTGAGGTTCGTGCGTTTCCCGCGCAGAGGAGGGGGCGGGATAAAACTGGAAATGCTTCTCTTTTCTTATCTTTAGACATGTACATTAAAGTATTTAACTTTCTTTTACTTGCTGATATATTATAATGCTGTACTTTTAACTTTCTATTACTTGCTGCTATTGTAACGCAATACTAATACATAGCACAAACACCATATGCATATTTATGGCAAATATCTTGACTGTTCTATTCATAACCTGAATTTGGTGGAAAGCTGATTTTGAATCCAATTTTGCAAAGTGTTTAGCTTTCTGTAGAGATGCTAATACTTCTTTTACACTGGAATAAACATCTTTGTTAAGACTTTTATTAATACTAATCTGGTAATCGCTACATATCCATCTGGTGTCAATACTGCTATTATTGGTGTAGCCCAGGCAAATTCTTCTATGGTTGTAATGACCATACTCAACAAATCTTTAATTTTTTATTTTTGGCTTAAGAGCATATAGCACCTTCCTCAGTATGCATATTTCTGATTGTGTTATGTCAATTGGCTTTGTCTTAAGCTCTGAAGAGTTGAATTTAAAAGAGTTGCAGAAATTTACTTCTAATTTCAACTTACTTTACACTTTTTACTACATTAATTTTAATCCCCAGAGGCTTGAGCCAATTTTGTCCTAATATTAGGCTAATGTTTCTTGATAACCATGTATAATAGTAAATTTTTGTTTTGGATATTTACTCTTATGAGCACTTATACAACTCCTCGAATATTTTTCGCAATCTCATTTATGTCCATTGCTGCCAAGATAGTTTTCTTTTATTGCTCTTTTCTGAATAACTGTTCAATCTATCCCACTCTCTATTTCCATCATTAATATTTGTCCACAAACTTTTCCTCTTAAAATGAGTATCATTGCTTTCCTTTATAAACTTCACAAAATTGGCCTTCTTTAATGATCCTCCCATTGATTTACTCTTGGCAGTAAATTCTGTTTTGTCATTTGTGAGGCCATAGTTAAAACATTTATTTGTTTAAAATTCACAGCTTGCTTGTTCATTTTTCCACAACAGTTACAAATAGGAGAGATATGTTTCAAGTTGCTTTGCATCACTCTTGATCTTCTGCATTTAACAGTATTTTTGAGGTACAAGGCTTGCATGTGCTGTAAACAGCTGTATGCTATACCATGTTCAATAGTGATCTTATAAGTTAGATAGGATCATTTAGGAACATCTGCCTAAGCTTCATGTTTCTGATGTCCATAGTTCAATAGCATCTCATCTATATAATGCTTGAACTTGCATTCCTTCACTAAAGACCATATGCCATCACTTTGTGATTGCATTTTCCCACAGGAACAAAGATGCTCTGTAAATTTCTATGTTATTTGTTTAAAGTAGGCATTTAATTTTTCTATAATTCTTCATATGGGATTTTTCTCTGGCAGTTTTGGATCACATAAGTGATTTTCTAATTGTACAACATCCTGTCTTGATATCCATAAGAAAATAGCAGCATTCAACTTGTCATCAACAATCCCATTTATTAGCATGTATTTATTTACATGGTTTACATATATCCTCCACTGTCCTGGATTTTTCACATCAAATGCTGTTTTCCTGCTGTTCTGGATTTCTCTTCATATATCCAAATAATTTGATATGTATGATCAAATCCTTTTATAGATTCTGATGATTGCACCATCTAATGTTCTCAGGCAATCTTTACACAGGTTCTGGTGACTGCATCACTATAATATAGCAATCGTACAATTGTAAAATAACTCAAATTGACACACATATAAAAATTTTAATAAATAATATAATGAGTTTATTCATTCTGAATTTAGTAACTAGGATTAGTAGTTCAACTGGCTAGTTGAAAGCAGTAACTATATTGATCAGAGAACAGTTCATATCTCTGTAGATAGATAGATAGATAAACAGATAAGTAGATAGTTAGTTAGAGCTCATCTTTAAGTCCATGAGTCTTTATTTCAATATGTTTTCTTTAACCTTCCATAATTTCAGATGGTCATTCACTAGCAATTCTATTAAGCACCTTACTGCTCTTTGAGACAGTCTAATTAGATTTGACTGGAGCTTTTTACTGCTAATATTGATCTGTAAATGTATTATAAGCTTTCACTTTATTCTTTGAGTTTTCACTAGGCTGCTTTTCACTTTACCTTTTTAATGTCCAACATTCTTTTGAAGTTCTGCAGGCATTTTATTAACTTTGCTAATTTGCATGTTGTTAGACTTTGTTATAATGCAAATTAGACTGTTGTTACTTGCAGTTATTCTAATACTTTTTTCTGCATATAGTTATTTCTAGAATAATTCAACATTGCCTTTATTGACCAGCTTTTACACAGACACGTATACTTATAACTTTATTAAAATATACATAACTAATGAGTACTCAACATAAACTCTTGTTAAGTTTTCTTTTGGTGTTATGTGTTTATTTCTAATAGTATTTTAGATGATTAAATAGCTAATAAATCTCTCCAATGTCCCTTTAGTCAATCCGATTATTCCAAGTGGGGAAGGGGATCTGGCTATAAAATATCAAATCATTTGAGAGGTAGATCTGGCAAGGTTACAAATCACGTTACAGCATTTTAAAGTTTAGAATTATGTTGACAGTATCCCCCTACTCCCGTATTTCACTGCTTAGAACACAGTGAGCCATGCTCAAATTTGGCGACTGGGAGCTGCTAGCAATCAATACTACTACTCTTTCACGCGGCAAGCCATCTAGCACAAGTATTTTACAAATTTTTATGAAGAATTCATAGCATTCTTCCACATTGCTAGTAGTAATTCCGTGAACCGTAAGGAAAGCAATTTCTTAATTAGTTAATTGTTAAACAGAATAGATGATCAATTTTTATTACCTCATTTATTTACTGTCGGAAATATGAACATAATAAAGTGACAGAAGTTTAATATTTGGTTAAATAATTACTAAATATAAATAAAATTATAAAACGGCGCTAATAATATAAATTCACCTACGACATAGAATTGACAAAGAATATGTTGTGGAAGTGGGATGGAGCAGATTATGGGAAAACTTAGACTGGGGAATGTAAAATAAAGTAAGTAACAGATTTCTCTGGGAATAACTGCCGAGAAATTCTTGACTTCGTTTAAGGAGAAGCTACAGTACATCAAATCACATTACATCACGTGCTTACGACAATTTGTGGAGTGAATTGAATGCAAGATAAAAATATTAGGTGTTAGGTAAGTAATAGGACTGCCTATGCGTATATTACACAGATTGTAAATAAAATGGATTTCATAATTATGTATATGCGTACAGATTAAAACGTTTAACAAATTAGTAGTAACGGGAATGATATCGTTAACTTTTCGTATGAAATAACCACGAGACTTAAAAGTCCAAATATTTTAGTTTCAGTTTTGCATTCGAGAGACATTTTTAACTTTTGTTTTTAAATTATTTTGACTTCTAATTATGTAAAGAAATTTCAAACATATGTAATTGTTACTTATTAATGTTTTAGATTTTTACTCTGATAAAAAGTAAATATATATTTTTTAATTCCAATTCAATGAAATAGGCGGTAGCGTAATATCCGGTTGACTGATTGGAATTTAAGTTCTGCGATTAATTTAGAAGATAACGCGTTTTGTTTTCATCCTTCATTCTTACTTTTCTTTTGTATTATAATTTTTTAATTATCAGATGACGTATGTAGTAGTGTGTTGTTATTATTAGTAGCTACTCATTTATTTGTATTGTTATTTAAAAACCAAAATCATTTACTGTTTGTTTGAGAGCGTATTTAAACTAACAACTTATCATAAATTAAAATCGTTTTTCTGCTACACCAAAGCTTAGAATCAATGTTTATCTAAAACAAAAAATTACTGCGAAATAATATATATTAAGATCAATATTTAATTATATTTTGTATTATTTCCATCATCTATTTCAAACATGTTATGAATAATCAAAATAAGTCATAGATCACATGACCCAATTCTCTTAAGCGTGTAAGATATAATCAATGAGGATTGCCAATTACTCAACAAGCTTTGTGATAAATGCTTAGCCAGAGCCAGCATTTAAAATATCTCTGTCAGGACCCTCCCCTCCCCCAAACCTCTGACCATGATTTTGTGCTTTGGCACTCCTCAGAGAGGTACCAGGGTAAGTTCAGACACTATGTAAAAATACCAACCCAAAGCCAGCATTTATCTAGAAGTTATCTATTGAGAGGAAAATCTGAAATTATATCTTACAAGCTTAAGAGAATTGGGTCATATGATCTATGATTCCTATTTTGACTATTTATAGTCTCTGCCTTAAGTCTTATGCAATGTTGTATTGCTAAGACTACTAATGTATGGTATGGCTGAAGATCTCTCAGCCCCATATAACTATTTTAGTTGGATAGCTGGGTTTGAAGACATGTAGGTGTCTGAAAATTTCAGATTTTCCTCTCAATAGATGACTTACTTCAAGATAAATGCTGGCTTTGGGTTGGTATTTTTAGATCTAGTGTCTGAACCTACCCTAGCACCTCTTTGAGGAGTGCCAAAGCACAAAAACATGGTCAGAGGTTGGGGGGGGGGGTCCTGACATATTTTAAATGCTGGCTCTGGCTAAGCATTTATCACAAAGCTTGTTGAGGAATTGGCAATCCTCACTGATTATATCTTACAAGCTTAAGAATTGGGTCATGTGATCTCTTATTTTGACTATTTATAGTCTGCCTTAAGTCTTATGCAATGTTATATTGCTAAGACTACTAATATATTGTATGGCTGAAGATCTCTCAGTCCCATATAGCTATTTGAGTTGGATAGCTGGGTTCGAAGATATGTAGGTGTCTGAAAATTTCAGATTTTCCTCTCAATAGATAACTTTTAGATAAATGCTGGCTTTGGGTTGGTATTTTTAGATCTAGTGTCTGAACCTACCCTAGCACTTATCTGAGGAGTGCCAAAGCACGAAACTATGGTCAGAGGTTTGGGAGGGGGGGTCCTGACAGAGATATTTTAAATGCTGGCTCTGGCTTGTTGAGGAATTGGAAATCCTCATTGATTATGTTATGAATAAGATTTATTATTTTTAAAAAGGTTATCCTGAGTTATATGCATAACATAATATAATATTTATTATCGAAAATTGTATGAAATTAATTCTTAATTGAAATAAAAGAAGTAAACATTGGTTGCTTCTATATTGTTTGAACATTTAAATGTTAAATTAAGCATCACTGTTTACCATTCAATTGACCATAAAGTTTTTTTTTTTTGTATTGAACTGAGAATTAATCTTAGAAGCTTTGCTTTTGAGCCTTCCAATTTATCACTGACTGAAGTCAACCTAGAAAATCATATAACATTAAATACTAGCAAAATACCAAATTTATACTAAAATTCTTTTATGAACATGATTTTTTCTATTAACAAATAGACCGCAAGTGAAAATCCATTAAATCCAAAACATATATATGTTTATTTATATATACATATTTTAATGATGTAACAATGGTATTCTACTACCTAAAATGATCATGCTAGAACTTATCATATGCTAAAAATCATGCTAGAACTTATCATATGCTAAAATTTTAGGGTATTAAAATCAACTAATCATGCTTGATGATTATTATTATAATAAATTACTATTGCTTGCCACCTTCTCAATATAATCTGGCATTTCAATTATTGAGTTATCTCATTTAAAATGTTTTATATCGATATGCATATATATATATAAAGAACATAAATTTCTAATATTTATAATTATAAATTTTATTAAACGCCCATTATTATATTAAGTAATAATTTACTAAGGCTGTAACCTTAGAAATAAGACCTATAGAGGTCCCTACCTTCGTATTTTTCAGACGCTTATTTCTAAGGTTACAGCCTTAGTAAATTATTACTTAATATTTATAATGTAAATAAATGAAAGATGCACAGATAATGGAAAATGAAAATAAGTCATTACTACCAGAAAGTTGAAAGCAAAATGAAAATAAATCATTATTATTAATTACCACAAAGGTGAAAGCTGTTAAAAGATAAATGTTTTTCATAGATTCCCTTATTTTTAGATCATCAGTCAACTTTTTTCTACAAACTTAACATATCCTTTAAAATAGCTATACTATTAAATACTTAATTCTCTTTTGTGCTTAATAATTTTCTCAATAAATGATTGTTCCACTTAGTTACCACCATTCCAATTTTCTATTCTCATCTAATCCTGCATCTAAAAGAATTACATCCCCCCCCCCTTCTCTTAATTCTCCAAATCTCTTCTAAACTTGAAATTACACTCTAAGCAATCATTTAATTTGCTTCTTTTTAATTTTAACCAGTTTTAAAATATAATAATATCCTTATTAAAAATACCATTTGATATTGGTATTCTCATTGCAAAATTTGTTAGATAACTGACTTTTTAAATACTTCAAAGCAATAAACTGATCTATAGCTTTCTATTCAACAGATAATTTTCTTATCTCTACCAGCAAAAACCTTCTCTAAACTTGCATAAAATTATTTTCGATTCACTTCTTTTATAAATCTCATCAAAAATAAATTCTCATGATTAGTTATTTAGGAGATTATATGAAGTTTCACCACTAAATTGACAGATTATCCATTCGGTTCTAGTCATTTGACTAAACAGATCCCCTCCCCCATTTTTGCCAACCGTGAATTGTGTCAGGAATCCTTTAACTCTTGTGTCTGCCATTATTGCTGTTCTGAATCTTACAGGGCACCAACATTTTTTCACTTCTTGTTAAATTTATTCTTTGCATCTGCAATAAAGTTTTTAACGTTTTTTTTTTAAAAAATCAAAATCAAAACATTCTTTATGTAAGTAAATATTAAATAAACACTGAAGATAAGTGTTTTTATCTCAAAATCTTCATATCTATAACTTCTATAAGAATACAGTTAATCCCACAAATATTTTTGATTTGCATACAAAATATACTTTATTTTTTTCTTAAACTATTCAACACAGCAGTCTTCTATATCAAATGCCTTTTAAAGATCAATAAAGAAAATATTAATTCCCTGCAAAAAATGGTAAACTATCCCTATTAATGATTATTGCTTGATCATATTTTTTTGTATCCTAGTTTAATCAAAAAACAAAATATATTTCTCAATATTTCTTATAACTGCAATTATACTTCTATTATGTCTATTCATTTTCCAAATTACACTTCTAGTATCAGCTTGTTAGAAATAAGATTTTGAATTTTTTTAACTACAATTGTAATTAAACTTATTATTTTAAAATTTTTTTATTGTGCTCTATTAGGCCTTTTCTGTATTGGAATTGATTAATATTTAAAAAAAAAATATTAGTCACATTCCTAAGTTATAAATTGCACTATAATGAGGAGTTAATTTTCTTATTTATTTTCCTCTAGTTTTCAATAATTTAATAAATTTCATCTGTCTGTTATCATTTCAGTTATAGCATTCACAACTCATTCTTTATTATTAGGCAGCTCATTTTATTCCTATCTAGTCATCTGTATTATTTTCAACTTTTGTCGATGCATTTCAGGATGAATCCGGTTTCTCCAATTTCTAGCTGTCTTATCTACACTTACAAACTTCCTTATTTCATCCATCCATCTGATATGTAGTCTCTTTTTAGGTCTTTTACAATCTCTTGGAATCCAGTTTAAAATTTTATCATCATTTGTAGCAATATGTCCTGCCCAGTCCCACTTCATTCTCTTACTGATGCCTGATAATTCTTTCACTCATGTATTTCATTCCAATTCTTTCTTATTAATTCTAACATATCTCCTTTCTTGAACAGTCTGAAATCTTTTTATTCCTCTTTTGCTAAGTCTCAAATCTGTAAGTAACAGTTGTTAAAACACATTATAAACCTACACATTTTGGTGTCTTTGATTCTTTAATAACCATAGCCACCACTATCCTATTAGGCAGGATTGGTTTTAAGCCAATAAACATCACATGATCACCATTTTTTAAGCTTGCTTATAACTGTTATTAAAACACGCAAAACTCGCTATACGTGATTATGTGATGTTTATTGGCTTAAAACCAATCCTGCTTAATAGGATAGTGGTGATTATGGTTATTAAAGACACCAAAATATATGACTATATCAGCTAATGAGTTTGGATTGAAAATATTATAGTGTTTTCAATTTAAGTCTCATAGTTTTGTAGTTAGAGATAAAAAGTGGCTGCTGTAGAGTTGCGTTAGATCCTAAGATCTAGGTGCAGTGCTCTCAGATCCAAGGTTCCTCACTTATGAAGGCCACAAGGCAGAAACTAGTATGGTGATATTGGATGAGTAGGAACTAGATGGTGATTTTATGCACAAGCCTTCTGGTATCCATTGATTACTCTGGTTTGCACTGAGTGGCAATACGTATAGAAAGTTTTACCTGTTTTAGAAATACGTTTTCAATATCAAGATGTTTTTGAGACTTATTGTCTTCTATACTTTTCTTGCCATTTTACAATTATATTTTCTTATATTTTTACTAATACTTTTTCTTACCATTTTATAAAACTCTTGGTATTCAGTTCTTATGAGTCATTTTTATATATTTTCATATTCCTTGTACCGGCTCTATCTTTGTTGCAGTTCTTAATAATGTATTAGTTATTTTACTGATTTCATTCAAATGGGAACCATATTTAAAATCTGATAGTATTTTAATGATGTGATTTACATTCATTAGAATGTTTCTGAAAGTTGGAATATCAACTGTGAATAGTGTTTTTCTTAATTTTTGTCTATCTTGCTTCTCACTAATGGATGATCACTTCCAGTATTGAATCTACTAAGAATATTACAATCTTCAATAATTCAATTCAAGTGTACTTTCATTTGGATACTTTTATGTTCATTTGCATTGAGCATTTTTCTTATAGGAAAATTCATAACATGTCAAGTGTTGGTGGTCGAGAGATCAGCACAGTCACCTTACAATAGTTGTCCCGGGTTAGCGGTTTCGCTTTCCGGCCGATGCTATGACAAATGAGAAAAAAAAAGAAATTCATAATATAGTTTTTCAGTAAAGTCCAGAAATCTGTCCTTTTTCATTTCTTTCACCATAACCAAATTTATCCATAGCACCTTCATCATTTAATTGTTTATCAATTCTAGCCGTAAAGTCTCCCATGATAATTTATAAATGTTTGCTCTGATCAAAGGCATTTTTGTATATTCATATTGTTATGGTACGAACTCGGGCCTGGCATGATAAAAAAATCATCAAACCCCACTTCAACAAAATATAAACTATTAAATTTAAATTCAATATAAAAATAATATAAAAAGAATGAGTAATGAAAAAGTAATGAGCAGAGCACATATATAATGACTATGAGGGAACAGCAGAGCTAACTACCTTAAGTCTAAGCATAATTAACTATAAATTCACTAGCATTATAAATAAGCACAACTCATTCGTCATCATGAATGATCAATAATAAATCATCTATCAATCTTGTGACGATTTGAAATGGGTCTACTGTAGACTAGGCTAACTATTTAGCCCTTGCCAACTTGGGGCAATTATTTAAACTTGATGCACAGCCTTAAGTGCTAATCCATAAGAATCAAGAATAATGCAGAGATATTAAAACATGCTGATCATCATCGAGGTTTCTGGCCAATTAGTACAATTGATATATTGGCCAACTATAAACTTAATTTCTAATAGAGACTAAGCTAAAAAAATATAGTGCATGGATTTTGAAGAATATTTTCTTTGCACCAATCCAGGATGATCATCATCAACTAGATGCCCACAAACACTAATATACACCTTTTATATAATAGACCATTATGCATGAATTTAGCTGAGAGCTCACAAGCTCTATAACTGTTACTGTGACCAAGAGATGATGCAACATAATATTTTAACTATTTAGAATTAAGTTCACTGGAATAATTTTAACAATGGAATATAAATTTATTAATAATAATAAAAAATGACATTAAGGTCTGCAGAATATGACTATACACATGAGTTAAGTCTTGTGATGATTTTTATTAACATAAAAACAATTTGTTATTACATTATGAAAAATAATTTAAGTCATTACAGTATGATTTACATATATGCCCCAATAGGTTTACATAAAAAAACCTATATGTATCGGACATTTGATTCTCTTAATCACGGAGGACGCCACCAGATCACTGCATATCTGGAAAATTTGTTTACCGTGATCAAAAGTGGATGGTGATGATGGCTTATGCCGAATAAACTCAGGGAGATAGCAAGAGCTTGTGAATATTGTTCAGACAATTGAGAAAAAAGCGCTAAGACAAATGTCAGCCAAATTAAGCTTAAATAATTTGAAAATTTTATTAAGAGTAGTATAAAATTTTAAAGTAGAGATTTGCACACAATAAATATGGTTCTATCAGGCGTGTATTAACAAAACTACACATCAACGCGCTGGCAGACAGACTAATTTTTTAAAAATGATTTAGAAAAGGAGGGGATGATTTTCCTTTAGCTGGTGAGTCACCTAAGCAATTCAGGTTTCCTTATTCAAAAGTTCTAAAATGAAAAGCAAATGAAAATTTCTTGCATGAATCAACGTTCTAGCATGGGCAAGCACACAGCTTATTAACTAATGGCATCATAATGTCTGCAGAACTACTGCATGGATAAATCATTTATGATCTCCATGGTTGATTACAATGCAAGAACCCAACAAATAGTAAATGAACACAACAGAGTATAGTTTATAAAACGGGTGAAAACTGAAATCTCCAGTTTAACGAAATAGTAAAATTCGAAAATACCCTGGCGTAAATGATTTAAAATTGAAGAAAACATTAAATATCTAATTTAAGGAAGACTGACATATAATACGGGTGAATCACCAACCAAACGATTGGCCAAAATTGAGCTGAGATATAATAAATAAAAGTCTCAATAGGAGACCTGTAAGAAATTAGAAAACTATTTATGTCTACCCAAGCATATATCACGAAAGTGAAATAATTAAAATACAAATAACTTGACACCAAATTCTCAGTAACACGTTCTGACAAATAACTTTAAAGCAAAAAAAAATAAATTAAAAGAGCAAATAAATCTAGCCAACAAAATATTAAAGTTTGACCTAGATTTTTATACAATAATTCATCAGAGAGTGTATATGAGCATTAATACATTAAATACCCAGACAAGTTCATTTCTTACCTATAACATAAGAAGAGCTTATATCTTCCTGCTAGCGGTTCACCTAAACCAATTCCATTTTTTTTTCTATAGAAATTTAGAAAGATGGATGTGTGTGTAGAACCAGCAGAACAGTGCAGACAAGCTTCTTAGCCTGGAAAAGAAACATCGGAACTAGAATGTCATAATTCTGCAAACGCTCATGGTCAGGTACATTTAAATTAGCCAAGATTAGTCTCACAAAAGAAAAGGGAAGATTACGGACTACGTAATTGGAATTATAGAAAATAAAATCTCTACCAAGAAAAAACAATATACTCGATAAACCGCCAGCAAAAAGATTTGCAGTTTGCAAAAAGTGCAAACACAGTAATTTAAATTAATTATTGAAGGATAAAATAGGGGCAGGTGATCAAACTAAAATTTACGCAAGACTGCTAAAGCATTTAGCAGGAGTTAATAATAAAACAAGAAGGCATAATAAGCATATAAAATATAAAGTCACAATACACTCACTGATAAATAAAATTGCAAACAAACTTGGAATCTTAAAACTAAGATTCCAAGACACTAGAAATACAAAGAAAAGCAAAAACATAAAAATTATTAGATTAAATAATTAATAAAACTTTATACATCACACATACTTTAGATTGAGCAGAGATTTAATTAAAAGAAATTTATTTACCCTGGAAAGAATAAGAAATATATTTACTTATGGTAAAGCAGAGTTCATGTTTTTCAAAAGTGCACACATTTATATATATATTTTAGTTCATCTTTCAGGTATTTTCTCTTTATGGTGGCAACTGTAGAGGCATATTTCGGAATCCATTTTCTTTCAGATTTTCATGGCATGACAAAAGAACAGCTTGGAATCAGAGGTCTGCCGTTTGTTAAGTTAGCAGGGCATATTGTAGGTTAGCATATGTATAGCAGTGAATTTTGACATCTTAAAGAAACAAAATCTTTTCTTAATGGCAAATTTTGATAGGAAATTAGAAGTCCAAACTGCCAAGACTGAATCACAGCAGGCTAATATGAAACGAATAGTATAATTATGAGAGACTGAATCAACTATGGTGAAGCGGAGCTAGCTTTGTCCAGCCAAGAATCTTCCAAAATGTCTGAAATTTTTGGGGTTATTTATACCCCCACACTTGCCCATGTAAACTTTCTTTTTGTTCAATTCTAAGCCTTAGCCCAGGGCAAATCTCAATCTCCCACTCAACCTTAATTAAAAATTCTAACCAGGGATCAACTTATAGAAAGACAACAACACAAAATTAAATCTCCGCTTTTAAAATTAAACTAAAATTAGATTATAATTAAAATAAACGAAACAGGAATGTAATTAAAAAGTTTGCTTGCTTTTAATTAATTTGATAAAAAAAGTAAAAACAAGTGGCAAAAGGAAACTATTGACCTATTTTAAACAACAGTGTGTGTGTTAATACACATACTTTTTATAAGCAACTTTTCAAATAGTTTTAAAGTCTTTAACATTCAAAATTTAATAAAAATAAAGTTATTTTTGGCAAAGAAACCATTGAATCGGATATAGCATCCAGTTCAATATATATATATCAGCACACAGAGGTATAATATAAAATGAAAATATTTGAATGGTCATTTAATAATGATAAAAATTTGGTTAAATTTTACATATGTTTACATGACACACATTAATATATGCACAGAGATATGCTGAATAATATATGAACATCTGAATTATCATAAAATAATAAAAGTTTTAAGATCACATTTTACTGATATAAATGGCTCATACTAGGTTTTCATAAAATATATTTATCATTGCACAGACATGCGGTATAATAATTTATTAACATATTTGAATTGTCATAACCTATAAATGAAATTCATTTTTTTTCAATACATAATTAATGACTGATTTAACATATGTGTGTGTATAGAAATTGTATGTGCACATCATGATATTTTAATTTATCAAAATAATAAAATTAAAAATATATTTTCAGAATCAATTCCATGTTGAAAACATACATAAATTTTATTTATCTTTAATGATAACAGCTTTTTTTTTTTTAAAAAAAAAGAATATCCAACTTTGACACATCTTAAAAAAAAAATATTCCAGCAACTTTTGTTCTTTTCTAATCTAAAAAGATTTTTTTCTAAAAAGTTTTTTTTTTTTAATTTAAGCAAAATTATTTACTTGTACTTTTATAGATTTTAAATGTCATTTTCAAAAATTATGATTTTAAATAATGTTCTCTATATATCACTACTTACTGGCTGGGCTTCATATATATATATGTTGATTTATGCTTCTCTGCATGCAGATAAATCAACATACTTATAAATTAATTCTTCATCAAGCTGATGGATTCTCTTGGTGAGCTGATCTTAGTGAAACCGGTTTACAGTCATCATCGGTAAAGGCATAATTTAGGTAACTTTGCATTCAATTGGCTCCATTTAGTCTAGGATTGAATAGATTTTCAGGCAAACCATCTAGAATAATTTTGGCTATAGAAAATGCAAAAAGGATGGGTCTTAATTCTAGGTGAATCCATACTCCAATATTGTGAACTAGTAACAGCCACTGGATCTCTTCTTGCCTTCAGTTATTTCTTCATGGTAGTTTCTATATGCCTCTAAAAAACAACTACTCCCTAATCTTTTTCAACTCTTTTATAGGTAGGGTGAGGTGGGGAAAATTCAATAACTCAAAATGTTTTTCCTATCTATCAATTCCTATATTTTCAATACACTTTAATCCTTTTAAAAGCAACTTTGGAATTTTATCAAAGTATGATTTACAAACTTTACTTAAGTAATATTTACCGAGGCTGTAACCTTGAGAATATCTTGTAAAATGCGATAGTAGGGACCTCTACAGGTTAGCGTAAGCTTGTGGTTAAACCTGTAGAGATCCCTACTCTCGCATTTTACACATATTCTCGAGGTTACAGCCACGGTAAATATTACTTACGTAATCAATGTGCGTTTAATAAATTTATAATTACAAGCTTTACTTAAAAAAAAGATTTCTAAAATAGATATTAGAGATTTTACCAAAATGTTATACAAGCATTAATTTAAAAAAAAGATTTCTAAAATAGATATGGGGATCCCATAAATACTAGGATATTCATTGTGACCTAAAAACAGACTTGTTTTAATTTCAAAATCAGATGTTTAATTTATAATAAATGAATTTTATTTTAAATTTAAAATTATTTAATCATTTCACTGACATGGTTTCACTATAAATTTATCCATTTTTTCATCAGAATGAAAAATTGTTAGAGCATCCATGAAGTTGAATAACTAATCTTACTACTCTGTCTATTGTACCATCAATTTCCACATTGCTATTTATCTATTTTTTATTTATAATAAAATGCACTTAAATGTGTTTCTAATATGTGTGCCTTTGTAGTAAACTATATACATGTTCATTTTTAAAATCGTTTCTTCACCTTCTAGCTTCACAAAGTCCAAGAATGTTCTTTCAATTCATACAGTCCTCCTTTACTTAAAAGTAATCTATAATTGTAAATACCTAAATAAAACATCAGCATTGAATGGCTGCCTGGGTCTATAATCAGTGGGTTTTTAGCTCCCTGCACTTTTTACTCCCAAACAACATCTTGGCTGGTGATTTTACAGTCATCTGGGAATAAGGGCCATAATTATAAATATCTTTTTTTGAAAAAAAAGTGGATTTACACACACATGCATTCTATCTACAATGAAACTGAACCAATATTTCAATTGAGAACTTTCAAGCAACTGAGAAAAAAACCTTGGTAATTCTTGATCGTAAACTCTGAAGTAAAAAGCCAATTAAACTTACAAAGCTGGCTGATGCATGTTAGTGGTCAGCCCATCCATGTTCATTTACTATATTAATAATTACAGTCAAATATCAGCCTTTCACGCTAATTGTGCATACGCTTTGCGAGTGTTAATAAAATGAATACTTTCTCACCAATACAAGATATAGTATTTATGCAGGAATAAAAGGAATTCTCTTATTCCTACGACTCAAACGATTATATATGAGCAAATCTGAATCTTGTATTGGTGAGAAAGTATTCATTTATTATTAACACTCGCAAAGCGTATGCACAATTAGCGTGAAAGGCTGATATTTGACTGTAATACAATTGTTTACATACGCTATATAAAATAAATGCTTATTTATATATTAATTTTAAAAACTATTTCTTTTCTGAATTATCAAAATATTATTTAAATATTATGTACATTTAAACAGAAAAGGTAGACTTTTATATAATAGACTTTAATTTTATTCATGCTGAACATGCATTCAACATAGATATGTCATATTCATAGCAACTTAAGTCTATTTGATGGTCATAGCATTTATAAAAGTGCATTTTCTGTTTAAATGTGCATAACATTTAAATAATATATTTATAATCGTATAGTAATAACAACTACAACTAGAATGTATGGAGTGGACATTTGCCCTGATCAATTCCTTTAAGACCTCAAAAAGGAATCAAAGGGCATCCTTTCAGTTTAGAACAAACTCCTTTCTCAACCTAAAATAAAGACAATTGCAGAGCATAGTTTCGCTCTATGGATCTCTGGATTATGAACTCAGCATACTTTTTCTAAGCCACTCTGATGTATCACACTTTAATTAGGGCATAGGAAATAGGAATTATTTTATGAAATGAATTAACTTAGATAGTTATACTTGTCAATTCTATAAAGAAAATGTTGACTGAGTACAATTGGAATGAATGAAACAGAAATCAAAAGCTATAATAACTAATGGAAAATAAGAAAAAGTTATAAATTGAGTATTAGGAAAATAATTCTCATAAAGAAGGTAAATAGTTACAAGAATCTGGACATCAATTTAGATAATTAAAAAGTTAACACCAAGGATTATGCAATTAATTTGCAGAATGAAAAAAGCAAAAAGAAACTTTAAATTTTTTTTAGGTCTGTTTAACTATTTAAAGTATTCATTATTAACAATCTTACACTTAAAATAAATAATCTACTTTAATATAAGGAAATGATATAGTATGAGTAGGGAAAGAAGTGACAGATAAAAATAAAGCTTAAAATGTAAACATTTCAATTTAAACAGTTATCAACTAGATGATGTGAAAAGATTAGACAGATGAGAAAAAGAAAAGTATTACTTGTACAAAAATTAAAATGTAATGAAAACTAATTAGTGGAAAAGTGAGTATTATGTAAGAGAGTAATTAGAAACATAGAGAAATAGAAAGTTTTGATAAGAAGCAAAATAGTTGTATTTACAAAAATAAATAAAAATATTTAGAGATATACAGTTTTAGCTACAATTTTTATATTTGAGGTTTTAGTTAACTGAGCCTACAAGAAGTATAAAAACATTAAGAATTAAAAAGTTAATTTTCATTTTAATTTTTTTTTTGTTCACAGTACAATCACAATATGTGGACATGTTTGTTTATATATGTAAGTTTGTAATTATAATGAGTACAATGAGTAAAAAAAAACAAAACAATAATATAGAAATTATACAGAAGTACTTTCAATTATTTAAATTGTTAGCATTATCAAATGAATTTATGCAGTTATGTCTATATATATAGTACAAGTTTTCAGATTACATATATGTATACATGCATATATATGTGTGTTAAAAATTATATTATAATACAACTCATTATTTATGAATTTTACTAACTGCCACCTGACTTGGAATCAAATGGCATGGTTATGAGGGAAACATGATATATACATTTATGATAATAGTAAAGAAAACGGCTTATTTTTTAAAACTAGAGCAAAAATATTAGCAATGAAAGAATATATGAATAAGTGAGAAAATGTATTAAAATTTACACATGTGTAATGGGAGATCTGAAAGTATTAGTCATTTGTTGCTATTATTTAGATCTTTAGATAGAAAAGGAAAGGAATATTTAGTTAAAAATTAGATATGTAAAGGATGAATTATTACATTTTAGGATAGATTTGATTATACAAAAATGAGAGCTTTGAATTCACTAGAATGTTGTTACATAGGTAATATAATATGATAAATTAGAAAAAGAGAAAAAATTGATGTTGCAGAGGTTTTTTTTTAAAAATTTGATTAGCAAATTTACTGACATGAGTGCAAGTTCTTTGGGTTCGATGTAACCAGTTATGAATCATATCACATAGTCGATTGATGTATAAATTATTCTCCATGTTTATTGGTAAGATTATAGGCTTAAATCAATACAATTAGAGTTTATTATAATTGTTTATCTAGTTTTTTTTAGTGAAGACTACTGAAATACACATCTGATAGTTTTTGGATTATAAGTATCTAATGGGCATATGCTCTTGTATAGAGCAGTGTTTGATGAAAAAATAGAATGTTTCTGTCAATCAAATCTGTGATCAACTGATATCAGGTTTGTTTGACAGAAATGTATTGCAAAAGATTGATTTTTCATCTCATATTCATATGTAAGACTACATTTTTCTATAAATTTCTATAGAAAGACATAAATAAATAATAGATTAGATATTAAAAATAAGTATATAACAATTTTTTTTGTGTGTGTGTATATATATTATAACGGTCGATGAAACCCCCCAAACCTATCTGACATGCTAGAGTGCTACTAGGCTATTCGAACCTGGAAAATTTATAAATGCGTCAGATACATACGGGTGAGATTCATCTTGTATCAAACCAAAAGCCCCAGTCACTCGCTCAGGGAGAAGTTGGACTTAAAATATCACACTATATTTAAAATTTCTAATTTTTAATTTTAAAATATTAATATATAAAATAAATTACTGCCAAAATTAATTCAACAAAACATTATGCACACACACACACATTAATACAAACATCTGAAGATTAAATTTACTATTAAATATATTTCATTTAAATTATATGCACGGATGGATACATTAATAGATTTATTACAATTTTAATATTTTGCTAAGCGTAAATATGTGACATAGAATATGCATATATCTAACTCAATCATTTTAACCTTAGACTAAAGTCTCGAGTTTAAATCAACACTAGCTTACTGATATATCGATGTGGCCAATGCAAAATGAGATTATTAGCATAACACAATCATGCTAACAGGAATTTACATCTGTAACATGATATCATTAGAGGAATAAAGAATCATGGTGGGAAGGAATGAACATCTTCCCCATGATCATTAATAAATTTCACCAACAAACAGGAACGCCTAATTGGTGATACAGAAACGAAATCATTTGAAATATATATATATACAAGATGTTCTGTAAATGGGGATAGTGGTCTTTGAGCATAAAAAAATCATAGCAATGACTACACTTTTGAGCCACACGTTCAGGTGGGTATTATGCCCAGTATGCTAATGTGCCACAAGGGAATGAATGTCTAATGTGTCTACCCAGATTACATTGACAAAACATCCGTACATCTATCCACCAGCACTGATTTAATTATGAAACAATTAGCCCAAAAATTAACACACTTTAAACTAACATAATCTTACAAATCTATGCAGTCATTTATGTCCATTTTAAATTATTAAAAGATATTTACGAGAATGGAAATGATATCAAATATATATATAAAAATATAATAAATAATTAAAAATTTTAGTCATATAAGAGATAGAGATTTCTTTTAAAAGTTAAGTGACGCTTAAAATTAATACTTGGAAATGTTTGTATTATATAATTAAAGTTCATTTAAAACAAAAGTTTATAATTTACACTGCTGTAGGTTTATTGAAGTCTGTATTTCCGGTCCTTAATATATCACACAACTATGTTCACCATTCCTTCCATCCTATATTGATACTGTCCTAGGTAGAAATGAATCCCTTACTCACCAGCTGCCTCAGCTGATGCAAATACAGGAAACAATTTATTGCATGACACCTACATTTTGGAGATCTGCAATATACTTATAAAATATGTTTCAATAACACGCAATCAGAAAGAGCAATCCAAATCTAAATCTCCACTTAAAAGTTTTTTTTATATCATTTTGAATTCTTATCAAATTCGAGGATCGATCTTACCTGGCCTGGCGCTGTTCCCATTGGTGATGATGACTTTTCTCTGTGGACTGGGTATTTATTTCTATCGTTATTGGCCAGCTTGCTTTAGAGCGGGAACTCAAAATTTTATCATTAGTATTTGACTTTATGCCCAAGGGCCTGTTTGCTATTACATCATTACAGAAAATTATTTCCATTCTAAGATTAAAAATAATTTTTAACTTTAACTAATTAACAGCTTTTTTTTTTCTTTTATATTGAAACAATCTTGTTTTTAGTTTGCCATCTATGCATTATATATATTAATTTATAAAAATTATTAGTAATTTCTTTTTTTATATATATATATTTCCATCCGAGGGTGATTTTATTTATATTTTTTTCACTTTGATTTGAAAGTGATGTAACGGCATATATGTATACCGTTACAATATATATGGTTATTATACTTTTATTTATACGTGTTAAATTTTCTGCACTCATAATTTTGATATCAACTGTCACATAAATCCTGTATATTAATGATTATTACTAATCAATTATTAAACTAGAGATCGTTCTTAGTCTAGACATTAATTTTCATCAGTTAAAGATTAATATATCTGTCAAAATTGTGAATGCCTTATAAATCAAAGTTTAATAATTTGGTATTGATATGTATTGAACAAATAATTAAGTCTATTAAGTGATTGTGACTTGGGCCAACTGAAGAGTACTATTTCAGCATAAAATGCATTTTAGGGATTATGTCTTCGGGTGTCTTTATTCATATGTTTTGAGAATATGTGGTGGAGTGGAAATTTTAAGTGTATCAAATATATATATATTTATTTAATTAATAACAATATAATACTTTAAATAAAGTATGAAGCTTATATTTGTAGCACAAAATTTTATATAACAGTATTTATTTCTTTTTTATTTGGATAATAGACATTTTTGAATTAGAGGTGTTTGAATTAATGATAGTCAAACTGCACTTAAGATTTATATAAATTAAGCATATGCCCATTTATTTTTTGTCAAAATTGAACCATTTAAAAAGAAAACTTGATTTCATAATTTCATAAAAGGGAATCACAATTAGATAAATTCTTGTATTCTAAAAGTCTAATTTCTATTTTACACTTTAAAGAAACAGTGATAGTCTAACTTCTTAATTAACTCTATTTGTTATCACATTTATTTATGCATTACCGTTGTATTTAAAGACAAATTGTTTACTTAACTATTAGTATCATTTACATTATTAATATTAGAAATACACTTACTATTAAGAGGCATGTATAGTGATTGGTACATTAGTCTAATATTTTATAATCTGAGATTTAAATGTATTTGGAGCTTATAAATTGCTTCACATAACTATTTTTATGATTGTGTCATGATGCTATACTTACTATATGCAAGAAAGTATCATAGTTCTATGAATGCTCATCTCAAAGTTTATCATATTAATAGTTAGTTATATATGTAATTTATATGAATTTAATAAATTTGTTGAATTTAAACTTATTTTATGTATATATATATGTATGTCTTTATTGTTCTCTTAAACAGCTCCATCATAATAGGGTCCCAAATTATAAACTCTAGATAGAAAGCTATCGGATTCTTGTTATTGATTTTATGATCATTTTATTTTTTTGTTGCTACTAAAATTGACTTTAAATAATCTTGCTATTCTTTTGCCAATACAATTGCAGTTTTTGTATTCACTGTGGTAAAAATTCAGTCTTTTTATTAAAAATCACCAATCAATTCATCTATATTAATTAATCTAGTGATACTATACTTAATGGGAAGAGATGTTAATAAACAATGCTTATTTAATAGCAAGCAAAGACATCTACAGTGGTCTTTATTTAAATTCTGAAGGGGAAATTTTTTCAGCTTTAAGTTAGAGGATTTTTTTTAAAAATAACTAGCCTATTATGCAACACAACAGGATAACTTACATAGAAGTTAAAAGAATGGAAAAATGCCTTTTCCTTTGTCACCTAGTAATTTCTAAGACTAGTGAATTGTCTTCCTTTTTTACTTTTTCACTAAGGAGAAGGGGCATGTTTATCATTGTTAAGCTGTTTTTATATATATGTAGCAAATTTAATTTTCTTTCCTGATATATCTGTACAGATACTTCATAAATGATTAGCAATTCATGGTAAATTATAGACAGTGAAGAGACTCATTTATCATGATCCAGAATCATTCATTAATGTGATTTGATTGTGAAATATCTAAGCTTCAAATATTAGCTACCACTTAGGATCCATAAACAACATTATTAGAATCATTTATCACATGATTTGATATTACAGTTTGTTAAATGTGATTTGATTGTGAAAAATCTAAGCTTCAAATATTAGCTACCACTTTGTCCCAAATATAATTGCAAAAATATTTTATATAATAGCTTTCTTTATAAGTAGATAGTTCTGATCTGTAGCTGAAATCAAAATTCTGAACTAATCATTGATATTTATAACATTACCACAGTAGGTTAAAAAACAAACAAAATCCATAACCAAATTGTAAATTATTTCTACCATCTGGTGAACAGTCTCATTTTGAATTTGCTAAGTTATAAGCTGGAAATTTTAAAATAATTTTTTCATATTAATTGAAGTCAATTTTGAGAGAAATATTATTGCATAAGTAAGACTTTTTTTTAATTTTCTTTTGTAATGTCTGTAAACTCTAAATTGCTTTAAATATTCTGTTCTCAATTAGATCTTTGATTTCTTTGTTTTTATGAATTATTTTAGCACTTTGAACTAAGATCCTAACAATATGGATTCTCAATCCTTTGCTTCGGCTTCATCTTCAACTCCTTCTGCAGCTAAGTGTGTAAGTTTCATTTTTTTATTCGTATTGTACATTTATTGCATGGTCCATGATTGTTTTCTGCATGCTATATCTTATAATATGGTTTCAAATCCAAAAGAATTAAATGTAAAAAAAAAATTTGAGGATATAATCAATCTTAGATTATTATTTTTTCATATAAACAAGTTTTAGTAAACAATCATTATTGACAGATAAATAGTTACCTAGCTAATCTTAGATAGAGTAAAATAAGGATGGAAAAACACTCAAACCATCACCAACTAAAAATTGGCAATCCCAGTGAATAGTGTCTTCTCTGGTTTTCTATTAATCAAACAGACCTTTGATTTATACTGAGCTGTATTTAAAGGCTTTTCACCATTTGTCTTTACTTTTATGATTTAATTTGGAAACCAAATATTTTTTATAATGAGCTTAATTGATATTAATTATAGATGAAAAGTAGAAGAGTTAGCATTATACATTTCTGGATGTGTGTCTACATTAGTAAAGTCAAGAGATAAATAAAGGTTTCTCTATTTCTAAAAACAGTGAAGCAGAAAACATTACTTAACCTAACTAGCCCATTGTCAAAAGATGAGAATTTATAGATTTCTTTCTTATTTGTGTAACTATTGGAAAGTTAATTGAATTGCTATGAATAACTACTAAAAATCTTTAGCATCTGAAACAATTTCCAATTACCATGCCATGAGACTTTTATATAATATTTATAATAATGAAATTGATTTTGTTAAAAATTTGCAACATTTTTTTATCTGATTAAAATATAATGAAAATCATCAATTGACCAATTTATATACTAATCTCATATGAAAATAGGAGAATGTCTTGGTAGCTTTTATTGCACTATGGTATTTGAAATATATGTGCTTTTTATATGTATTGTAACAATCACGTTCATATAATTTGCTAAATAAACCAAAAGATCAAGCAGGGACTCAACCAACATACACAGGGCTACTCCTTGATCGTAGTTTAAACCCCTACTAGGCTTGCTAGTCTCTACCACATAATTAATACCCTTGACATCACATAGCTTCCCTTCTTTATATAGAATAATGTAGCTCAGAGTTCAAACACGGACTATTCTCAGGGTTCTTCCATTATACATGCTAGCACTCATTATGGCCATGTTAGTTTTGCTATTAATTTATACAATTATTAATCTGTACTCTAGTGCTTCAGGGATTTGGTTATTTCATATGATTATTAAGGTAACGTACTAATAATGTACAAAACCCATGGATGTACTTGTTTAGCAACTTAATAACTTTATTTAATTCTATATAATAATTTTATAGTTCCAGCTCACAAATGATACATTTAATTAATTAATAATAATAAGATTTATTACAGGAATTGATATAATGAATAGGTAGCTTACAAGTTTATTAACATAAGAGGAATCTACTGGCTTTTACATAATTAGATGAAGATGACGGTGGTTTACAGAGAACGATGTGTGCCCTATTTAATTGGTAGTTAAATCATAAGACAGCTATCAGCCATATGGGTTTGAAACTCTAATCAATTATATATTTATACTTAAGGGACAATTGTGGTCGGGTTCAATTTCAAGGTTACCTAGGATTACTAATAAACACAATTGAAGGGTACAGAGTAAGAATTAATTGAACATTGCGGTACTACCTTAAGCAAATGTTGTCACTGCTAAGAAACAATAATGAAGATTGACATAGCGATCGGATGGCACGGTTCATTAATAACTGAGGATGTCCCTGGCCACAGGGGTGCTCCTGCTTCTAATCAAGGGTACATACCAATGAAGAAGGTGATATGCTAAATCTAGGATTTGGGGTCATGAGGAATCTTCGGCTCCAATGCCGAACCTAGACTGGTGCTAATACTTTGATTAGGACCTGGGCACGCAAGAAGGAGTATGGCCTTCACTTATCGCAGTTTTGCCATACGTAGACGAGTGAATCTTGTGGAGAGAGTGGAGGTAACGAATTCAATAATAATAATAAGACCATTGCAACATATAAGGAGGGGTAGGAAGGCAATTTATAAATATAAGACAAACTATCATTTAATAAACCTTCCACCTGCATTAAAATAAATATTATGAAATTCATTTTTTTTTATAAAATAATTAATAAGTACCCCTATTTAACCATGCATGATTCATTATTATAAAGTAAAACCCATTCACAATACAATATTCATTAATAAATCTTAAACTTGAAAAATCTAATATTATAACATTTAAACGTTGGAAGAATTAATTACTCATAATGCAGATTGATAGCATGATCCATTATTTATTACATTACCTATACGCGAATTGTGTTTTGTTTTACATATATATTATATGGTATATATAGGCAATGTGACACAGACATCAAATAAATTGTCAGTATTACTTTCACGAAACCTTTAATTATAACAAAGAGAAATCATTAATATTACTTTCCTTCTATAAAATAATTTTAACTATAGGTAGAATTAATATTAGCTTTACATGAAGTAAGACTTTAAACATAAGGATAATTAATATATATATTTCCATTACAGTTATTTTTAAATTATAAAAGATACTTTTAATGTGGAAGTTGGATTCTATCTTTATAGGGCAACACAATAAATAAAATTTACTTATATAATTGATTATTAGGAATATGCTTGCCATCTTTCAATAATTCTTTAAATAATTTTAAGAAATTGAAAATAACTTTACTTGACATGATGGGGGGGGGGGATAGAAGTAAGAACAGAAATCAGTTTGTTATTATTTTAACTTTAGAATCTTCTCAACTCATGCTATCCCTTGGGACGTTGACAGCAAAGAAGTGTACACACATTTAATGATTTAAAATTTAACTTCCTCCATTATTCAAGTTAACATAAACAAAACTGCAAAATATATGTTTCTAATTTGCTAAGTAATTAAGACCAGTAGATTTAATATAAATAAAAAAATATTATATAAATTTTAATAAGTTAAGACTAGTGAAAGAACATATTAATAATTGAGTTACAGTTATATAGCATTAGAATATAATTAAAACATTTTACTGGCAAGATTATATTTCTCAGGACTTCTGTGCAGGTGGATCAAACAATTCTAGGTCTTCGGGATTTGCATGGAGTTGGTAGGATGTAGATGGGTCTTATATTATGTCTGTGGAACTTTCTTCTGGATGCCAGGCTTCACTGATGACCATGGAGAAGCCGACGCCCGACTACTCACTTATGGTGACAGGTACTTTTAGCAATAAGCAGGATCGGAACGAATCAGCCAAATAATAAATTTTAATAGGTGCTGAAAATTTCTCAAAAAAATAAAATTATATCAGAGTTCTGTCTGTCTCTCAATCAAAATATATTAAGCTGAATAATAATGATAAGCAGAGTAAATCAAACAATGCCCCATTCCCCACTTATATTTTTTTTTATCTGCCTGGGGAGTATCTCGTGAGCTCTTAATTGGAGTAACTCTACTTTTTCCCCTTAATTGATGTTCCATAAGTTTTCTACTTTCCTCATACTCATGTACAGCCATATTGGTTTTCTTGCCATTGTTTTCATTTTACATTTTACACCTTAAAATATGCACAGACTTTAAAGAATGACTATAACTATTTTCATCTGGTTGTCTCTAGAGATATGGAAATAAGGCACCTACCCTTCCTTTGGTAATGGCTTCTTTCCATTACCTACCCTACCTCCCATTGTTGGTAATACATTAACATTTCTCTAATTAATTGTTCATGCTTTTAACAAGATACTTTCTGTTAACTTAAAATATAGTGTGACTTAAATAATAACTTTTAAAAGTGTAAAAATTGTGCACACACACATGCACATATTACTAATGTGTGCTTAATATAAAGAAATATACATGATGGGAAATAGGCTATATATATTAATATTGTAAAAAAGCTTACTAGTAAATTATTATAATCATAGGACAGACACTGGATGAATAAATTTCTCTAGTTATTAATTGGCTAGAAAATTTACATGGCAAACATATATTTGAACAGCAGATTTATGCAGGATTCTGAAAAGCCCTGCAATTATATGTGTGTGTGTTGCTGTAGCTATTAAATTTATTCCAGGCAGTCTTAAACTAGTTGTAGTGGCACCAAATAAAGTGGAATCATCGTATGGCACACATTGATAGCGAAATAACCCGTGCAAGCAAATAGAATGATTTATCGACACTAGAAAACTTCTGCAAACAAATAAAATGATGCAATTAGACAGTGAAAAACCTGTACAAGCAAATAGTATGGTGCAGGTTGATAATTGAGTCTTTCAAGAAATGGCATAATAGCCTGGTTAAGGAGTAAACATATTTGACATTAGTCGAATTTCATGCTACCAAGTTAAAAGATGCACTACTTAATAATGTGGCAAGTTGGAAAATTTATGTTGAACATGTTTATAAATAAAATTGATGATGAAAAAGTTAAAAGTTGCAATACTTATGTTGTTCTCAAGAAAAGAGGTCTGCTAGTGGCAAACCACTTAGTGATCCCAAATTCCCTGAAGAAATACCATATTAGTAATTAAAGATATTAATTGCTTATTTTAAACCAGCAATGCCTAAATGGATCAGATTCAGGAATACACAGCAATTACCTCATGAAAAGTATCAAAATTATAATATGGCTTTAAAGAGTTATCTAAAAAAATGTAATTTTAATACAGAAATGGATGATATGCTGTTGGATCAATTGTTATGGAGAATGGCGGATAATAAGTTCAGGAAAGTTCTATTAAGTGAGTCAGATTTAAATTATAAGCATGTGATTGGGAAATATATTGCATAGGAAATTGTATTGGAAAATGTTTCGAAATTTCAAGCTACCACAAACTTGAATAAAACCTATATAGCTGTAAACAAAACAGAAGTAGACAGACTGAACCACGGAAGCGCTAAGGATGTTTTAATATGTTATTGCTGTGGTGAAAAAGACTTTGTGAGAAAAATTTTAAATATAAAAGAGAAAAATGTCATGTTTGTAAATTAATTGAACATTTATCACGTCCATCAGGAAAAAGACAAAAATACTAAAACCAAGCTAAGTTCAGACTATAAATCGGGGGGGAGGGGGGCATAAAAAATAAAGCAATATTGAGAAAATAAATTATACAGATGACTACATTTTGCTGGATGTTAATATTTGTGAACAGAAACTTAATATGAAAGTAGATAGTGGAGCTGGCTTATCCCTTATGTTGCAGAATGACAGGTTAAAGTTTGTGAAAACCAGTGTAGAGTGTAGTTAGCTATAGGTGTAATCAGTAATAAAATAGGAATACAGGCAAAGTTACTGAACTGGTTAACTCCAAAGTTAAATTTCTACCACTTTATATGGTTAAAAGTGATGTATGGCTAGAATTGATTTAGACCATTGGATAATGATATTAACATTTATTTTAAAAAAGTGCAGTTAATGTCTGAGATCCGTAATAAGTATCCACAGTTGTTCAAGTCAGGACCTGCAGAGTTAATGTGGGCAGTGCATATTGAACTTGTGAAGGATGCCCACCTTATGTGTAAACCAAGTTCCATTTGTTTTAAAGTCCAAGGTGGGAGAGATTTAATAATTTGGTGAAGAAAGGCATTTTAATACTAGAATAAGAATCACTAAATAGATATACACTTTGGAAGCTTCTCATTTTGCAAAAATTTATTTAAACTTCATATAAAAAGATGCCTTATTGAGTTTTTAAAGAAGTGATTTGAGAGAACAATTTTCACAATATTAACAATATTAGAATAAAATTTTATGTATTGCTAGAAAATGGAAATACCAAGTTAAATAATAAGTCTAAAAAAATAAGTGAATACCATTAAAAAAAAAACTAAGGGGGGGGGGGAGAATTTCAATCCTGAAAAATTATTACTTTATTGCTTGTTCATAATTTCTAATTTTTTATGAATATTAAGTTTTTAAATTAAAATTTTTATGATAATTTCATTAAATTCCCTACAAAATTTTGATTCAAAACATATATAATACTGCTTACACGAGATAATCCATTGCTTCAATACTTATTAAAATGTGAGAATACTTTATTTTTACTTCTACCCCAGAAATTAAAAAGTTTCAAGGTGTCTATAAGAAAAATGTTTCTCCCCCAATAAAAGATTAAAAAAAGTATATTAATCAAAATAATTATTGTAAATCACTTATGAAATTAATAAATTATAATAAATTAAAAAAAAATTCAATCTTCATGGCATTGTAAAAATATGCAAGGGAGAAAATCACCAATTGGTCTTATTTACCACTATACATTGTATAACGGTCTGTATAATTCCACCAGGTTGAGAAAGGGAAAAAGTCCCATCTAACTAGGGTCAGACTTTGGGTTTTCGGCTAGGATGCTGATGATAATGCAACTAGCTCTATACCTATTTATTAATTTCAGATACAATTTAGGTTAGTTCACATCTCGCCTCTTTCTGGTTCCATTATATCCTAATATTCGAACCCAGGAAGAATTTGCCTTTGACTCTCTTAATAGGTATAAACAGGTACACATAGCAACTTTCGCACCTTTATATAGGTTACAACTAGCAGTATTGGTACTCAATTTGTTATAAAACTATCATATAAGAGTGAAATAGGTGTGTGTGCATATTAAGACTAATAGTTGACTTCGTATAATAATAAGTCACAATGCATCACATTATCACATCACATATAGTTTATTGGGAAATTTATTATTTGAAAAGTCCCTAATATAGAGTGAAAATCTGTTAAATAAAAATTCAATTGATGTGAAATTAGTTTTTAATATTTTGGAAACAACATTATGGATAAATTTATTTATCAATATGTTTGATCATTATTAAGCGTTATACCTAATATATAAATGCAAAATTAAATATATTATTTCATACTATTCAATATTGTTCTTAATAAAAAGTAACAAATTCAAGACATTCTGTTTTCCAATTAGCAAAAGTAATCAGAAATAGACTGACACAGAATTCTAATTTACATTGCACAGATCTATTATGAGCCTAATTTTATAGACGCATTTAAAGTCAATACGGTTTGTTATTCAGCATTTTTTCATTCTCTTTAAAATGCAGACATGCTAGTAAATTATTAAACCTTTTGAGAGTCATTATGTCTGCAGAATAAAGCTGTCTTAGATTTGGATCATAGCCCCAAATGCCACTTAACTGAAGTACATGGGCCTTGCATGAAATTCCCAATACCATACCAAAAATGTAGGTAATTAATGATCTGACACATTTTTCTAATTATGGTTTTTTTTAATCCAGTAGCATATTTTCTAATACCATAAAACGCAGATAACTAATGATCTGACATATTTTCCCAATTACATTTTTTTTCTTTAGTAATGTATTTATTGATTTTATCAATAATTTTACCACTCATTTTCTTATCAAAAAGTAAATATAAATATCTAAAATTGAATACTTGCAATGGGGAACTTCAAGCCTGGACTCTTTGTAAAGTGATATATCCATCTGCTGTGGTGGCATATTAGAAATTTGTTGGGATGAAGGGCCTAGTCTACCACAAACTTAGCAGATACATATTGTCTGTTCTTTCTTCGCTTTTTGATTGGTAAAGCTTCTTCTCCAAGGACAAATTAGTGTTAGATTATTTATTTGAATTGCTGGATGACAAACTATCTTCAGAATCTAAAGGCTAGAAATTGGAAAACCTTCAATTCAAGTTCCTGAATATATTTTGTTATAAAATTCATGTCATGTTTACTTCGTACAATCTAATAAAATAAGGGAAAAAAAAATTAAATGAAATTGTTAATAAAAAAATCCAATTTTTGTCTGAAGAAAATAAGGTGTATACCATTGAAAAGAGAGGAGAAAAAATGCAGAGAATGATGGTATTGGCACATGCATAATCCACTCAGTTTTCCTGCAATTTTAAAATAAAGACAAAGAAATTATAATTTCAAAAAATTAGTGGTGTTTGCATGATGCAATTACAGTCATTAAAGTCTGCTTTTTACCAAATTCCCATAATGGATTGAAGGGCAGAATTGCTAGCCATTAGTACTTATCTGTGGTATTCAAATGTAATAAGCTACCTTATGAAATAACCATTGCATCAAATATATTTCAAAGAATGGAAGTAGTTATTCCTTTCTTATGATACATTAATTACCATAAAAATAGAGCACATGTTAACAATATGTGTATTTGAAGTTTGATCTAACGTTTAACACATCAAAAACCAGAAAAAGTCAAAGCGATAAACGTCACAAGACTAAAGATTGTAAAGGATTTACAGGCATTCTTAGGCCTGCTTAATTTTTTTAAAAAGTTTTCTGAAAGGCAAGTAGCATGCTGCAACACTTTTATAGCAATTGCTTAAAAGGAAATGGCAATGGAGATGGAACAAAGAGCTTGATAAAGCATTCCAGAAAACAAAAGACTTGCTAACTTCCAGGCAACTCTTTGGTGCACTACAGATTGATCAGGAAGTGGAAGCAACATCAGACTCTACAGAATTTGGAATTTGGCTGTCATTTTTCATCGTTGCTATGAAGGAGAATGTCTGATGCATAAAAACTACAATCTGTTTGAAAAGGAAGTTTTGCTCATATTCTTTGCTATTAAAAAGTTCCATCAGCATGCATGTGGACATGAATTTAAAATTTACATGGACTATCTCTCATTGTTAGACATTTTCAAAAACTTATAACTCCTGAACATAAGAACCAGTGTATGATTCGTTGGATTAATGTGATGAAATTTTTCTCATGCATGTTTCAGTGTTATTACCAAGTAAAAATGTGGTCAGAGACAACCTTCTAGACCACAAAAATTTTAGTCTGAAAATTAATGTAAATGTGGAATATTTTAAGGGAAAAAAAAGGTTTTCAGGAGTAAATATTAAAAGTATTCTCTAATCATGTGAGGTTAATTCAATTGGATAATGGAAAGTGATTAAAGAGGCACATTAACCATCTACAGACTTTTCAGATGAGTTATAATCAGAGAATGTCAAAATAAAATCAGAAAATGACAGAGCGAACACTTTTGCCAAAGAAAAGGATTATATTAACATGTCTTCAAGTGTGAAAAATGATGAAATGCCTATTGGTAACCAGCCAGGTAACAGATTTAGCTGTAGCTGATGCCGTGGAAGATTTTCCGTTTAAAAAACTTAAATAAGAAGAAAAATAAACTGAATAAGAGGAAGAAAGACCTGTTAAGAATATATAGAAAATCTGCAAAACTAGAAGACTTCCTTTGTGACTAAGAGAATTATTTTCTAGAGAGAGCACAAGAGTGAATTGTCTGCACACTTGTGTGCATATATGGATATTATAAATAAAGTTTACTAGTAAATTATTGTAATCAAAGAACAGATAGTGCATGAATAAATTTACCTAGTTATTAATTAACACTAGAAAATGTATATATGTCATACATACAATTGAACTTTTTTTTTTTTAAATATATGCTAATGCAAACAGATTTATGCAGGATTGAACTACTATAAAAAACTGCAGAGACATGAAAGTGTGTGCGCATACATTGACATAACTATTGAGTTTGTTTCAGACAATTGTAAATCATAGTTGTAGTGGCAGCAGATAAAGTGTAGAATCATCATAGGTAGCAGTTGTGCATATATTCTTTTTATTTTGTTTATTTATGTATTAATTTGTCAAGTGAATAAAGTTGTGTGTAGTATACTACTTGGCTGGTATTGTTAAAAATACCACAGAGACATAAAATTGTTTAGTTTTTATCATTATCCAAATCAAAATTTAAGTTATTGTATTAGAAAATGGAAATAAAAGAAATATTACCAATCTGAGTCAAAATAAGTTATAGATCACATGACCCTATCTCTTAAGCTTGTCAGTTATAAACAATGAGGATTGCCAATTCCTCTACAAGCTTTGTGATAAATGCTTAGCCAGAGCCAGCACTTAAAATATCTCTGTCCCCCAAACCCCTGACCATGGTTTCGTGCTTTGGCACTCCTCAGAGAGGTGTCAGGGTAGGTTCAGACACTAGATCTAAAAATGCCAACCCAAAGCCAAGCACTTATCTAAAAGTTATCTATTGAATGGAAAATCTGAAATTTTCAGACATCTATATGTCTTCAAACCCAGCTATCCAACTCAAATAGCTATATGGGGCTGATAGGTCTTCAACCATACCATATATTAGTAGTCTTAAATTGCATAAGACTTATTGCAGAGACTATAAATAGTCAAAATAAGAGTCATAGATCACATGACCCTATCTCTTAAGCTTGTCGGTTATAAACAATGAGGATTGCCAATTCCTCTACAAGCTTTGTGATAAGTGCTTAGCCAGAGCCAGCACTTAAAATATCTCTGTCAGGAACCCCTCCCCAAACCCCTGACCATGGTTTCGTGCTTTGGCACTCCTCAGAGAGGTGTCAGGGTAGGTTCAGACACTAGATCTATAAATGCCAACCCAAAGCCAAGCACTTATATGGTATGGCTGAAGATCTATCAGCCCCATATAGCTATTTGAGTTGGATAACTGGGTTTGAAGACATGTAGATGTCTGAAAATTTCAGATTTTCCACTCAATAGATAACTTTTAGATAAATACTTGGCTTTGGATTGGCATTTTTAGATCTAGTGTCTGAACCTAACCTGACACCTCTCTGAGGAGTGCTAAAGCACAAAACCATGGTCAGGGGTTTGGGGAGGGGTTCCTGACAGAGATATTTTAAGTGCTGGCTCTGGCTAAGCATTTATCACAAAGGTTGTAGAGGAATTGGCAATCCTCATTGTTTATTACCAATCTGAATTTGTTTTTTTTCAAATAGCCAACACATAACCAATTCAACTGGCTATTCAATATTGTTTGATAAATGGATATCTAATTATTATTAAGTAAATATAGATAACTATTGATGTGTTGATATAAAATATAAAAATAAAGAATATGATTTTAATATGATGAAAATGCATACTCTTGTGAGTATCTTCAATTTTTTACTTTAGTACTCGTTGCTTTCCAAATGACTAAGATGTATATAAAATAGGGATGTCATATAATTCCATCAACACTACTCACTATTTTATTTATCTATGTGAATCATATTTAAGATTAGATCTATCACTCAAACTTTGAAATTAATAATTAACAAAAAATCAAATTTAATGTTTATATCTTTCCACTTGTAATAGATTAAATGTGATCTATTGGAAATAGCCTATTTTCAAACATTTTCAATAAAATTTTGAATAAAAATTAAAGTGAAGTATTTTCTTTATACAAAAATAATTTTATTAATTAATTAAAAGTATAGTTATTATATAAATATTTTTAATCATTGCTAATAATTAATTACACTTTAAAGAAATGTTGCATTTTCTGAAAAATCATATAAATTGTAATACTCTTCTATAATCAATTTCTGTTAATAAAAATGAATAAAAATCTGGTCTAAAATTTGATTTTATTCATTTGAAAAACATTTAGTTTTATTATATATATTAATCATTCAGTTCAGATTTTTCAGTGCACTCCTCACTTTGAAATCTATAGTATCATACATTCATTCCTGATATTTTAAATTCAGAACAACCTTATAAGCTGAAAAATAAAATTTAGTCAGTAAAAAATATTGTTTTGCAGTCTAATCGTAGAAAGTCAAATTAAGAACTATGGGTTTAAATAAAAATAGTCACAATTTAATGTGAATGTGGTTTAAGGAAGATCTTGCATAGAAAAAATTATAATTTAGATTATTCACTAAAAGTAAAAAGGATAATATTTTATCTACCTATTACTTAGCATATCTGGGACAGTTTAGCTATGGGAAGCATATGGATGTAAGAGTTAAGGATATATAAGCCTGACTACATAATCAGTCTGTCTGGAATCTGTCCGCATAATTATTACAAGTAGTGTTGAATAATCTTCACTGATATAATAATCATATTTTAACTGCTTGTAATTTATAAATCTGGTAAATGACCGGATTTTAAAAATTATAATTCTATTAGAGAAAAGTCCAAATGCATCTAAGGTAAGCATTTAATTTCATAGGTTGTAAAAGTATTGTTATATCTTGGAATAAATATATGTCTAATAGATCTTTGTTTTTTTTTTATCTTAAAACAACTTGGGCTTAGAATGGGAAGAACAATAGATACAACTAGAGTAATGAAGACATTTATTTAACGGTATATAGAAAGAATAGTATTTTCTTCTATGGATCTTGAAAAAGGCTTTAAATAGAATTATTATTATTTTTTTTTTGTAAAGGAAAGGCATAAATTTGAAGAGAAGATGATTTAGGTAATGCACATGTGAATCAAGGTATTCAAATAATTAATGGTCTTTTGGAAGAAGTAAAGAAGTTTAAAACAAGGATCTATTTTTTTCTTATTTGTGATGAGATTGTTACTATTCTGATTGATTAAGTGTTATGTTTATAATATTTTGAGCAAACTCGTCAGATTTTCTGTAATCTTAGGGATGCTAATAGAATACTTAACAAAAACCAACTAGGATAGATGGAATTGTAAAAAATTTTGAATGAAAATTTAATGGAAGTAGATGGAGAGAATAGTTGGACAGGAAATTATATAAGTTAATGTGTAATGTTTAGAAGTCGA
The DNA here is from genome assembly GCA_028023455.1 of Epiperipatus broadwayi. Classification (NCBI taxonomy): domain Eukaryota; kingdom Metazoa; phylum Onychophora; class Udeonychophora; order Euonychophora; family Peripatidae; genus Epiperipatus; species Epiperipatus broadwayi. The sequence continues at coordinate 2,108,633 of JAQFVV010006292.1, forward strand.
TTACTGTGATAAAAGAGATCAGAATAAAATTATATTGGCCGTTTAAGCTTATGATAGGTTTACAATTATTTCATAGTTCTTTGAAGTTAGATTTAAGAAAAAAATGTTGCAATAATGTTTTGCATGAAATATTAATTGATGTGATTTGGAAATATAGGCAATTAGAAAAGGATTTCGATTAGAATAATGAAGGATAAATTGGAAAGGGGAATGTAGAGATTTTTTTTAATGTACACTTTTTTGTTCTGTGCAATTTGTCTAATGGTGGACTAAAAAATTAAAGCTCCTCAGATCAAAACTCGTAATGTTATTCCGAGTGCTCAAATATCACATAACCTGAACAACTAACAATTTGATATTGCATTTTTTTTCTTTAAACTATTAAAAAAGTAAGTTAATTCTTTCAATCAAATAAAGCCTTCATGATGAATTTAACAAATATTATCTTTCTCTTTGTATCTCTAAATTATAATATTTGTGTTCTTGCCTTAGATTGGTTCTAATTCTCATCACTTAAAAATCATCAGATAAAGTCTACTTATTCAAGATTCTTAACAATATCTTTATATCAGATTAAATGAGAGATATTGTGATAATAGTATTAAAGTAATTGTTTATATTTTATTGTATTAGGCCTTCATTCCCTGAGAATCATAACTATTGAGAGTTAATTATCATTCCTGAATCACTGCTTCTCAACCAGAGTATTTTACTATATGTGGTATTAAATCAGATTTTTTTTTTTTTTAAGAATTCTTCTATGTTCTTATATTCTAACTATTCTCTCCTAGCATTGTTTGTTTCACATTTCATTCATTATTATGCATTATAAACACATTTTTATTTTCCAAAAAATAATCATATACATATTTTTCCATTATTTGTATTCACCATTTCATTGTTAATTAAAGGTTTTTTTTATAGCTTTTACTGTAGAATCTTCTAATTTATAGTGTTATTATTTTTTATTTGAATTTATTTCGTCTTTCAGTTTATTAAAGTCCATTGACATTACAGTCCATATTTTTGCTCATTTCTTTAATTTATTCCAAGATAAGGTGTGTTGTAGCAATTTTCTTATTAAACAAATCTAAAAATTTTTTACCATAATATTTCATTTCAATTAATTAATGACCTTTTTTTTTATAATCCATCTCTTTTTATTATTTTAAAACAATTTCACTTTTATCAAGAAATTGTGATTTAAATCAACATCAGGGTATGCAATCATAATATTCTTACTAAGTTATTTATATTTTTCCATGGATAATCTCTTATGATTATTGAAATGTTTTTAATATCATCCTGTCATTTTCCTTCTAAACAGTATCATACTTCTATCATTTCTAATTCTCTAATATATAATCTTTTATCATTTCATTTCTGTTTTATCACACCTTTCTCCTCCTCCTTTATCTTTTCACTGATTTTCATGTTTTATTTGTCTCTTCTTTATTATTACCACTGAACGACACATATAACTGAGTGGACATTAGATTCATTGGAACTGCTTTGTTTATCATTTATAGCAGTGCTAGTTATAAAGTTCTTTTTGTTTTTGAATTACATCCTTTCACGATTATGTCTATTTCTGACTTCAAAATAATATACAGTACTCTTAAATCTTTATTATTTTCAGTACTATACAAAAATCTTGTCTCTCTTAATCCTTCAATGCTTAGACTTTTTTTTTTATATATCTGAGTATATATTGTAACCTACACAAATCATAATAATGAATGAAAATATAATGGGGTCAAAATACAATAGAAATTATATGGAAACTGACTGACAAGCATAAGCATGAGTATGAACAAATCTAGGGGAAAGTCACAAAGTGCACTACGACCTACATTGATTAAACTAATTTTCAAGATCTAAAATAAAAATATTAAAAGATAGATTTAACTTGTAATTCTACTAGATAGTTAATAATCAGGACGGCATCTATCTATGAAATGAGTATGGAATTAGAATTATGAGTTGGATGATAAATGAATAAAGATATAGAAGATTAAATGGTGATGAAGAACAAGTGATGGAAATGAATTGACTTAAGAGTGAGAAGAGGAGAAAGGAAAACTTGTTATGGTGATGAGTAGTTAAGGTGGTAATAGAATAGAGATCAATGAAGAATGAATATTATGATAGTGACTTATGATGAAATGAGGATGAAAATAAAAGAAAGTAAAATATGGATGAGCTATGATAACAATGTTGGTGATGAAGAATGGGATTCTGAACTATTAAACTGATATTATTTCAAACAAAAACAAGATAATAATGAAATAAAAGCAAAGGGGTTCTAAGCTTGACTAATAAAAAAAAATATTTGACTACTAAAGTAAAATCAGTTGTAAGTTTTAAAAACTAAGAGAGAAACGAAACTTACATTTTGAAATTTTACTGAATCAACTAAACAATAAGAATGAACATAAGAGATCAAGGCAAGGCATAGCAAATAATATCACTTGATCACCATTTCTTATGCTTGCTCATAACTGTTATTATAACAGGCAAAACTCTCCATACAGTATTGCCACTCAGTGCAATCCAGAGTAATCAATGGATGCCAGAAGGCTTGTGCATAAAATCCCTATCTAGTGCCTACCCATCCAATATCCCCAGACTAGTTTCTAGCGGATTTTATGCACAAGCCTTCTGGCATTCATTGATTACTCTGGCTCGCATTGAGTGGGACTACTGTATGGAGAATTTTGCCTGTTTTCATAGCAAATAAGAAATGAAAAACTAATAATAAAGTCAAATTTGAAATATTACTATTTTAAAGATATATTTGGATCAGTAAGAGTTTTTACTACTATCCAAATATAGCAAACAAAGATAACTCATAATGTAAAAATGGAATTAGTAAAGAATATTTTACTATTGCAATTGCAATAATAAAAATAAACTATATTTTATGATGTATTAATAAATTCTTAATAATAAAGTAAATATAATAATCATTTATAAACTAATTTTGATTTAACAACCATGAATAATATGATCAAGCTCAGTGAATGATGATATCTAATATTTTATAAAAAAGGTTATTCCAAAAACTAAATATTTAATCCTTAAAACATTATTTGAAAATAGTATATGTACTTAAGATTAACAGTGTTTTGATCAATAAGTAGTAAAATTTTATATACTTTAAATATAAGGTCTTAGCAAAACTTATTTCTGATATGCTAACTGCAGTATTCAAGGTCAAGAAAGGTATACATATGTAATGTATAACGAATATGTAAAATAAAAGTAATAACTGTAATATATAATGAATATGTAAAATAAGAATAACTGTATAGCAATTACGTATAACGATTGTGTAAAATTACAATGTTGTTAAATCATAGAAAGCCCAGCTGACTTTATAGGGTCAGAAAACTGTGTAAAATACCATATATGGTGAGAAATGTAAAAAGACCGCGTATGCGAAGACATATGTGAAAACACCATATATGGTTAGGAATGTAAAAGACTCCAGAAGTCTTGAGGGGTATATAACCCCCCAGAACCTGATCTAACTGTTCTGAATTTTAATTATAAGTCAGAGACTCCTGCCTCTGCAAGTCCAAAAGCAGGACTAGGTTTATTATATACAGGTCACCACGACCTTTCATTATTTTATTACGCGTTATAATAGGCAATGTATATAGTTAAAATTATTCATATTAAACTATAATCTTACCATCTTAATTCTGCCTTTGTCCATTTATTTACTTGCTGGTCATAAGTCACACCAAATTGGCGCAGTCGAAACAGGAATCGAATCTGAAAGAAAGTGGCAGTCAATATCGGAAAGGAACTACAGAAAAAATTTGCTCGGTCATCATAGGATCGAATCTGGAAATAATTGCCTAAACAGCAAGCTGAGACAAATCATAAGTGGATTTGAATCAACAAAGAAATGGCGAGCATATTACAAGTTAGTATATGCGAGTTTAATAATGTAGAAAACCCAAGTGATTGCCACTGTATGTTCAGAGGATCAAAAACTACTTTACACTAAATAGTATTACCGAGAATACTGCAAAAGTAGCCTCATTACTTTGCTTCGCAGGCCAGAGAGTAATCGAAATAGCTAACAAACTGTGTGGAAATTCGCCAGAGACACAGAAATACGATGAGCTCGTAACACAGCTAAATGAATATTTTAATCCCCAGCCATCCAAGTTTATTGCTCGATTGCACTTTAGAGGCAGAAGGCAAAGAAAAAATGAGAAAATAAAAGAATATGACATTGGTTTAAGAGAGATGGTAAAACCATGCCTTTACAGTAAATATTTAGAGGAAGCCCTTCTAGAACAGCTATTATATGGAATAATAGATGACCAGTTTAGGCAGATCTTATTAGCAATAAAAGATTTAACTTCCGAGGAAGCTATCAGATGTGGAATAGCTTATGAACTGCTGCTTGATCAAGCGAGAGAGTTCAGAAGTTTCACGAGACCAGAACCACTTTAAGCTACAATTTTTAAAACGTCTGAAGTTAAATCTAAAATGGATAAACAAATTAAATGTTTCCGATGTGGAAAAAAATATCTCAAAGCCCGTGATTGCAATTTGCCAGAAAGTGAAAGTTATCGGAAAATAACCGAGTATCCCGAAAGATGGCACCACCATACAAAGCCGAGCAGAGAATTTCCGTGCAGAGCGACGGAAAGTAGCTACATAAAAAGTGCTACTATAGACGAATCTGATCAAATTACAATAAACATAAAAAAAATCGACATAGAATCGTAAGTCAAAAATAACTACCTCAGCTTGTTCAAAAAAGAACCAGGAAAACTAAAAACCTCGCCAGTGGATATAGAGTTAAGAACAGAGCAAAATCTATAGTAACAAAACCTCGGAAAGTACCTATAGCCCAGCAAAGAAAGGTTGAGGAAAAACTAGATGAACTAACAGAACAAGGACTACTGAGACCAGTCGTAAATTGCAATGTTCAGCTAGGACTACATAGTATTAATAATCGAATTATAGCAGAATGGACTAACGCAGACTCTGGATACAAAGTTCTTAAAAATTGGATAAGAACCAAATGGCCCGCTAGATGTCCTCCCTATCTAGATAAAGGACTGTGAATAGTACGTGAAAGGCTATCCGTAAACAAAGGCTGTATATTGATGAACAACAAAGTGCTTATACCTAGCGATGGTCGCATAAAAATACTAAGATTACTACATCAGACTCATCCAGGGATAGTTAGAGCGAAAAACCTGGCACGCAACTGTGTATGTGGGCCAGGAATAAATAGTGACATCGAGCTATATATTAAAAATTGCGATAAATGCCAAATGCCAGCTGAACTTCTGTTTCATAAGAAAATACGAAACAAATTATCAATCTTGTGGCCTCCCAGACAAAAAAGTAACGAGAGGGTAATGGGAGGGAAAGGTTTTGAAGTAGGTGACAACGTTTGGTCACTGAACAAAAATAAAAAGACTTTTGAAAAAGCAACCGTGACAAGTAAAATTGCAAATCAATTAGCTGAAATTGAAACTGATGAGTGTGTAAAACTGCGGAAACCTAAAAATCAGCTGAGAAGACGAGATCTGCCAACAGTAAATAATGGAAATGTGGAAGCAAGATCTACAGCATCAACCAGTCTGGAGATTGACAATCCCAAAGTCAAAGAATTGCCAACAGATGAAAACTCTTCCGAAGCTGAGATAGCCGCATCGAAACCACCATCAACAAACAGCAAATTGGCGAAGCACAGCAAAGACCACCAGCAACCGGCAGAACTAGAAGTCTCCCGTCTCATCTCAAAGACTATGTTAGGTGAAAAACCTTACTTCTGGAGTGGGGGAGGAGTGCAGTATTCAAGGTCAAGAAAGGTATACATATGTAATGTATAATGAATATGTAAAATAAAAGTAATAACTGTAATATATAATGAATATGTAAAATAAAAGTAATAACTGTAATATATAATGAATATGTAAAATAAAAGTAATAACTGTAATATATAATGAATATGTAAAATAAGAATAACTGTATAGCAATTATGTATAACAATTGTGTAAAATTACAATGTTGTTAAATCATAGAAAGCCAGCTGACCTTATTGGGTCAGAAAACTGTGTAAAATACCATATATGGTGAGAAATGTAAAAAGACTGCGTGTATGTGAAAACGTATGTGAATACACCATATATGGTTAGGAATGTAAAAGACTCCAGAAGTCTTGAGGGGTATATAAACCCCCAGAACCTGATCTAATTGTTCTGAGTTTTAATTATAAGTCAGAGACTCCTGCCTCTGTAAGTCCAAAAGCAGGACTTTTATTATTTTATTATGCCTTATAATAGGCAATGTATATAGTTAAAATTATTTGTATTAAACTATAATCTTACCATCTCAATTCTGCCTTTGTCCATTTATTTACTTGCTGGTCATAAGTCACAGCACTAACACAATAAAATCAATCATATTAATTGATAATGATATTTATAACAATAATAATAATATGTAAGTAGCAATAACAATATGGATAGTGTTTAGCAATAAGGCTATAGACAACTGGATACATTTTCAAAACAAAATTTATTTACACTATTTACATATTTTATAAATCAATAACAACAACAAAAAAAACATATACTTGGTCAATTATAGACAGAAACTACACAGAACAAGATTTAGTTACATAATTAAATATTACTAAGGAAAGATCTCTTTGGATTTGTTTACAATTTTAATACATTACAGACTTTTAGTGAATTATTATTTACATCTATTCCTTTAATTGAATTTATTTTAACTTATTGCACGTTTTATATTTTTGTTTATTTATTAAGCATGGTTTTATGAAACTTATTCGTTTAAAATAATCACAGGTAATATAATCCCAAAATTCATATCTGATGGTTTATAAGCTATCAATATTCAATATTAGGCAAGATAACATAATAGGTATTCTTAAAGTATAATGATTTATGCCACAATATATTAAAAAAATTATTGCCTTCCTATTTTATTTATCTATTTAGGATACTAGACAGTCAAAATTACTTTGAAAATCAATACAACTATTGTTCTACATTTCAGTCATTAATTTCATATTATAGGACTCTCTCAACACTAATGAAAACATCAGCGTTCTAAACACTTAGCTATAAATAAAGAACAAAGATTAGTTGTATAGATGAAATCATCTCGAATAGAAAATAACTCTTAACAAATATTATTTCTTACCATCATTTGCTTAATGTTAAGCACAGTTTACATTTCTAAATACTACCTTACAGGAATGATTTCATTCCTACCAATACTAAATTGTTAAAACTTAACAGTGTGGAATATAGTGAAACATACGATATATCCAGAGATATAATGGGGTTGAGCTAAGGCAAAAAGAAAACCAAACAACCTAGACCACGGTCATTTCACGACTACAAATGGTCCAAAATTCCACTGTCACTTTTGGAGTACCTTTAGGGACATGAAGAAGAAAGGAGTGGTCAATCCTTTATTTAAGTAACTATATGAAATAACATGGCTTTAATCTGCTCAAAGACCTATGGGTATCATACATGATTTACCCATGATGATCATTTCTATTCTCACTCAGAGTAAGGGAACAAATATACCTGACTTGATGTAATATGGATATACTGCATATTTCAAATATACATGTATCATTACAATCATTCAACATGACAACAACCAAATCTCATACTAATATCACTTACTATATAAATATAAACATTAAGCAAAACTGGATATATTAGTATTTAATACATGAAAATTACAATTTTCAATATCAATTTGAGAGTGATCCACAACTATAATTTTATTAGTTGTAAATTAGTTAAGTATTACATATAAAATACAATATCCAATGCACTTTAATTGATTAGAGTGTTATCCTTTTATTACTATTAAACAAAAGAAAGAAAAAAAATAAGATAAATTTATAATAGAACAAAATTTAATGATTTATTGTAAGAAATTTTACCCTTTTACCTGTGATCGTATTTAAAATATGAACAAAATTTATACTAAATAAGATTACCCCCCCCCCCTTTTTTTTTATGAACAAGCTTATATTCATATTACTGGTTTCATTTTCTAAGTAGACTGGTTTCTATATCTATAACACTAACATACATAGTATTACAATACAATACATGTTAAAATAATAATGAAATATTACATAAAATGTCTTCACATTTCTTTTTGTGAAACAAAGAACAAAAATTTAATTACAACAATTTGAAATCTGTAAAATTATTTAATTTACGTAACATTGTTTACCATTTTAAAATTACCCTATTTATTTTCTATTATCTCGTTTCTTCCTTTATCAACATTGCAAATATTTATTTTCTTACTTTACATACAATAAGTACATTATTACCTGAAGATATCAGCATTTTCCCTTGAACTTTTAATAGTCAATAATCAGAAAATTTATTCTCTACAGGTACCATTATGGTTTTTATTTTTTTTACAGAAATTTGTAGAACTTCCAACACATATTTACTGGTCTCCTACATCATGAGTACATTCTATTTATTTATTAATTTAATTAGTAATCCTGATACATTGTTGAATCCTTAAATGATTTCAATCTCTTCTATTAACCTTTAACACTTTGAAATACAGGAAATTTCTTAATTTTGAAAATGAACATTGATTCTGGTTATTATTACGTATATAAATTTCTTATATTTTATGGCAACATGGAACTATTTAATAAATAGTATATTATAAATTTGATAATTACAATGTGGTTAACACAGTAACTGATATACTGGAAATTAAGTTAACATTTAATTTAATATTGATGAAATCCTATAGCTTCATTTAATGAATGTATTAATTCCACTTGTCAAGGAAAGTTCTAGAATGACGAATCCAGTTTTATCTCAACATAAGTTTAAGATAATGTAAAGAATTTTTAATGTTAAGAGTTTTAATAAAAGTATTTTATTGATTAGTATTTTTAATATTATATTTGTATTTGTTAAGTCAAGCAGGTATAAATTGTTGTTAATAAACTGAATGCAACAAAATAATTTTTTTTAAATTACTTTCTCCACATATTTTGCAGCTTTTATAAAGTAATGGAAATTGATGGTATTTATATTTAACTTCAAATGATATTTCATCTTAGCAATAAAAGAAAATGATTATCATAGTTCGTTTCTTTTAAATTTATTTCTCAATTGAAAGTCCAAAATAGTTTTCTCCTTTTCTTTTCTCTTGTCCTTCCAAATTTACTATAACTGTATTTATAATGCATTTTGTAAGTTTGTAAGTACTATAATTAACAGGCAAAAGCCCTCCATATAGTAGTGCCACCTTGTGCTAACCAGAGTAATCAATGGATGCCATAAGGCTTGTGCATAAAATCCCTATCTAGTGCCTACTCATCTAATAATCCCAGACTAGTTTCTGACTGTGGCCTTCATCAGTGAGGAGCCTTGGATCTGAGAGCACTGCACCTAGATCTTAGGATCTAATGCAACCCTCCAGCATCCACCTTTTATCTCTACTTCACTACAAAACTATGAGAATGAAATTGAAAATACAATAATATTTTCAATCTAAGCTCAGTAGCTTATATAGTCATATGGGTCTGAACTCAATTCAGCACCCATACATTTTGGTAACTTTGGCTCTTTAACAACCATAGCCACCATTATCCTATTAGGCAGGATTGGTGTTAAAGCACTAAACATTGCATGATTACCATCTAATGCTAGCACATAACTGTTAGTAAACAGGCAAAAACTCTCCATATAGTAGTGCCACCTTGTGCTAACCAGAGTAATCAATGGATGCCAGAAGGCTTGTGCATAAAATCCCTATCTAGTGCCTACTCATCCAATATCCCCAGACTAGTTTCTGGCTGTGGCCTTCATCAGTGAGTAGCCTTGGATCTGAAAGCACTGCACCTAGATCTTAGGATCTAATGCAATCCATTGATTACTCTGGTTAGCACAAGGTGGCACTACTATATGGAGAGTTTTTGCCTGTTTACTAACAGTTATGTGCTAGCATGAGTCGGTGATCATGTGATGTTTAGTTACTATAATTAAAAAATTTATAATATAAAATGAAATTTGAAGCTTTTGAATTTCTGAGCTAACTTAAACTTGAATTCCATTTTGGCAGGCTTTTCTTCAGTATGTCTAGTAGTCTTATAATGAACTATTTTCTAATTATCAGTTGATGGTCGTGATCTCTCCTCATGTGTTCAGATCAAATAGAATTTCTACTCCATTAGTTACAGGTTGTGAATAACAAATATTTTGTATTTTTATGCTGGGAAATAGCTAGAGAGAAATATAGCTCTACTGAGCTTTGCTTAATCCAATTCAATTTTCCTCAATTCAATTCAAATCCAATTCTCCCCATTAAAATCTGTGTTGGTCTTTATTATTAACTTTTCCCAAGGGGCTGATTGTAAAAATAATAGACCATTTAAATTGTTGTATGTAAATATATTTACTTAAAATTAATAACTCTCCATCTGTAAATATAAGTGACAACTACTTAAACTGTTCAACATTGCTTTAGATTGCAATAAAATATGTTCAATAACTAATTGTAATGATTAATTTTAAATAACTATAATTTTTTACCAATAAAGTATTAAATACTTCTATAGTTTTAATTTAATAATATTGATAAATTATATTAACACCATTGAAATTAATTCATCTGACAGACTGCATGTAAAAAAAAAAAAAAATCTCACAAACTGGCAGTGGGCTAATACACATATTGAACAGCCCAATTCTTTTTCAGATTTATGAAATGCATCTATATTTATTCTATAATCTAATAATCATGAGACCACACCACTGATATTATACATAGATTTAACATCGAATAATTATTATTAATTAAGATTTTAGATAGTCAAATATTTAAATAAGACTTGAAAAACATTGAGACCAACCAATATATATCATCATTTCCAGGTTGTTCACTGTATTTAACTTTTACAATGCTCTTTAATTTCGAAAGGTTTAGATAGACAGTCATAGTTGGATTCATCTGAATACTTCTAAAATATACTTCTCTACTGGAGTAAATTTTTTTTTCTCCCAACAAATTTTATTATAATTACAAGTTTTAGAGCAAAAATTTGATAACATTTTGTTTTTCTTATACTTTTAATCTATCACTTTCAGATATAATCTTCTAAAAGATAAACTATAATAAACCAAATAAACAGTAATGAAATTTATAATACTTGTTTTAAAAATAATCTTAATAAAAATTTAAAATATTGAACTTTACACATTGATGCTCTTTTTATTTTTAAATCTAGTATTTTTAATTGCACTTTTGATTTTTTATTTAATTTAGCAGTCTAAAAGCACAAGTAGTGAAACTACAAGCAAAAAAGATAAAAATCAAACTGATGCACAGCCATTTTCTGCATCTTCAATTCCATGTGTTTCAAAATCAGTAAGTTCTTTATTCCTTTTTTTTTTCTTTTTAGATTTATTATAATTTAATGTTAGACCCTAAATGTTTTTTATTATTGTTTAATTAATTATAAAAGAAAGAATAAAACTATTTTCTAGATGAATTAATAACAGTCAAAATTAAATATTTTAAGAAACTTTAATAAACTATACTTGAAAACTTAATTTTATTAAACATATTTTTAATAAAATTATTTGTAAGACATATCTAAACATAATTATTAATGTGGGGTGTTGTGATAATTTAAACATTAGTACTTCGTAGTAGGATGTGCATTTGGAATTAAATTTTAGCCCTCCTACACTTTATACACTATTATAATCCAATTAAATGTATTTTAGGGCTATTACATACCCTGTGGTTTAATGATAGTTAATTTAGTTATGGTATTAGTAAGAATTATTAATCATGTAGATTAGTCTTTTATTCTATTCTCTTCATTCTCATCAGAAATTAAATAGATACAAATTCTGGCAAATGTATGAGTAAATATTAGAAGTTTTAATTTGAAGGTCATATCTAAATAATAGTCTGTAAATAATGCTGTTTTTCAAATTCTCTGGTATTTAGCAACATTATAAAGATAGGCAAATAGTTAATTTAAGCAGTGTTTTATAACAGCAGTAGTTCTTGGGTTATAGAAATCAATAAGAGCTGAAAGATACTCTTAAGAAGTTTACTTAATGTACTAAATTTTCTTATTCAATTTAAATCATATTTAAATAATTATATTAATTTATTACTTTTTTTAAAAAATTACATCTTTTTTTGACTAGTCTTTCTATCAAATTTATGCTAATTAATTTATTTGGTTATAATTGGATATAGTCTTTTAACTCTTATATTAATTAATTAAATTTTGTTCTGTTTTTCAAACTTACATATATTGATGGCTTCCTACTTATATAAGCCAAACTTACATAAATTCAATATGTAAGTAAAAAAATTTCAGAAAAAATTTACAAAAATTTAAAATATATTATACTTTTCAAAACTGAATAAATTATTCAACTTCATTATATGAAAATAAAGTAGGATACATTTTTTATCCATTAGCAGTAAAATAAACTTTATGTATTGATTAGAGTTGAAAAAAATAGGGGATGGGAATATATATTTTTTTCATTCGCTGCAGCAGTGTACACATTATTTATATAATTGTTAAGTTTAGGTATTCATTACTTTGAATGATATTAGAAATTTAGTATTTTTAATGATATAAGGTTTATAAAAATATTTACAAATATTGTAAATGATATTAAAATTTTTATTTTTAGACAGGAACACTGAATATGATCAATAAAAGAAGATACACTTTAATATAGAATAGCAATTAAGATTTAATTTGACTCATACAAAAGTTAAGTTATAATAAAAGTTATAAAATTTTTTGTATATAATTAATTTATATATCTTCTCTAGTAATCTGTATAGATAATTATTTCAAAGTATGTTTAGCTACTTAAATCCACAGAATTTATTCTTTTTGTTGTAAATAAGTTTTATATTAAAATGAAAAATAAATCATATTTCTCTCTATTTTTATATTGTATGTTTTGCATTATTGAATATAAATTAATGTTTCATCTCAGGTTTACCAATGATGTATCTCACCATTTTGAGTCTTATAAAACATATTGATTTGAAAAAAAAAAAAAGCTGTTTTAACTTTTAATTAAACACTGAATTCAGCTAATAAAAATGTTATATAGTTTGATTTAGTTTGATTACTTCATTATTTTTTTATCTCATTTTCGGATAAAGACATCGAAATAAATATTCTATATATTAGCATTGTATTAGTAATATTGATTTCTCAATCTGATCTTGTTCTTGAGAATTTTATATTCTCGAGAATAAAATATATAATGAAAAACATTGTTAATTTCAAAAATTATTATTGCAAATGCATGAATAAAAAAATAAAAAAATGAAATAATAAACATAAATTGTTTAAAAAATTATTTTGATTGAAGGACCTTTATGTAGAAATGAAAATGTAACACAATTTTTAATACAAAAGTATAAATTAGACATCAAGAAAATTATTTAAATGGAAAAAAAAAAAAAACTTATTTCAAAAAACACAAATGTTAGTTGAATAGTATTTCAACTGAGTTTTTTTTGGATAGAGTATGACCTGAAATTAAAAAAAATGTTTTTGCATGTTGGCATCATCTTCATTGCTATGAAAGTTGAATCTGTGAATATATCAATATTTATCTATTTTGTGGATTGATCATTTTCTTTTGATGGTCAGTTCATTCATTTTACATGATTTAAATGTGTAGGTATCACGTGTTAAATGTAGGATGGATAGAAAACACTTGTCCAAATGAAAGGTATTAAATCAATATTTTTATACTTCAAAAAATGACAAAACATGTTTTGTTTTCTATAAATTTATTTTATAAATTTAAAAAAAATCTGTAAAAAACATCAAAAATCATTAAAATTATAACTTTTTTCAAAATGATTTATCTATTTATATTGTTTCACTGTTCAAATTTGACTTTTCCTGAAATTCATAAGAAACTAATATTATAATTCTTGGGAAATCAAGAAAACGAATTTTCAAGACTAATCTCTATTTTGTATATTATGAAAGATAATGTAGGCTAGAAATTATTATTTATTGAAAGAATACTCTCTCGCTATGGATAAAAAATAAATAGTATTTTAATTGCAAGATTTCTGTGATGTGCAAATTTGTTTTTTTTTCTTCAAATCATTGAAAAACTAATCTCAGATTGCTTTAGATTTTATAAAAACAAACCAGCTGATTTCTGACTAAATATAACTGTATTCAAAAAAATGATATTGTATCACTGAAACAATGTAACCTAACAGTAGTTTAGCAATAATTTTACAACTCAGAATGCAGAAAATGTTATTGACTCATAGATGACTGATGATGATCAAAATTAAGAAAAAAATCAATCATCATTATCATTTTTAACTTTAATAAATCAACTATTGAGATTTATAGTTCTAATGATTATATAACAATGTAGGTAATAAATTAATTTTATCAAACTTTCAGAAACTGTTAATCCATTAAGATCAGCAATCATAGAATTTTAGAGTTCCAATTCAAAAGATAATGATTTTGAAATTATTTTGTATATTAATCATAACCCAAGGAGTCATTGCAGTCTAAAATGCAAATGATGTGTATGTGTGCATGTTTTCTGAAAGTAGATTTTGATAACTATGCAATAGGATACTCTGACCAGATGATAACACTTGATTATTATTAATTTTAGTATACCAGAGTTTACTATTCCTTTAATAAAATAATAGTTTTTACTTCACCTTTGATTAGTAATTAATTGAGATTGCGCTTTACGCAAAAAAGTGAAGCTTGTCTAAATCTTACAAAGTTATATGGCTTAGCGCTTTCGGAGACCTTAAGTCTCCATAATCATAGCCTACTTTTAACTGAAGTTTAGTTGTGGTTTATGTAAAATTTTATGCAAATTTTATAATGACCATTTTCTGGAGATCTGATTTTAGCATCTCAAACCTGGAACCGCCTCATCATAAAAGCATTAAGCATTTTATATCAATATGCATAGATAAAACTTAATATTCACTATCAAAAAAATATTCCTAATGAAGTATTCATTTAAATATTTAAAATAAGTTTTACATAAAAAAGTCTTCTTGTTTTCATTTAAAAATTTTAACTTGTTTATATTATTTATTTCAGAATCCAAAAAAGATGACCATTATTAATTCAGGTGAAAAAGAAAAAAAACACAGTGGTTTGCGTACAACAGTTGGTGTAAGTTTTTTTAAAAATATATTTTCACAAATTTATTAAGATTTTAAGTTTATGTACCAACTATTTTTCTTTATAAAGATAAATTGATGAAACTGAAAATGAAATTGGGGAAAAAAGACAGCATTACATGTCTTCATAAGTAGATGTGAAGAATTCATAGTTTTGCTGTTGGCATATTAATATTTCATGCTCATGATCTACGGTTCGAATTCAGATAAAAACCTAGAAATTTTATTGGATTTTAAGCAAGCTGAGGCTTTTTTTCAAGGGTTCAGTTTCTAGCCAACCATTGTAGTTTATTGAACAAAATTACAGAAATACATTGTCATCAATAGCTTTTTGTTGCAATCTTCTCATAACATCACACTGATTAAAATATATATTGTAACAGTCAGAATCATCTATCTCGCTAACACACAGCAGAATTCAAACCCCAGACACGAAACTGAACATTCTAGGAGGGATTGCCTTCTAGATATAGTAAGTTCGAATCTAAAGCCCAAATTTCACAGCGCCATCTATGTGACAACGCATCTGATGCCACTACTAGTATGACCTTTGACCGGTGCCTGGTGGTCAGGGAGAAACAAAAGACTATACTAAAAGAAGTTTGGGTGGCTAATTAACATCTATGGATTTACAAAAGAAATGCAGAAAATATATATATATAGACCGAGACAGTGATAGGAATCAATAAAATAAGATATCAAATTTAGTTTAAATAATTTCACAAAATTTATTCATAAAATATATATATAACGCCACTGTCTGCTTATATGAGACAGGGACGCGTATTAAATAATTGTGGGCATTATATTTCAATAAATGACAAAAAGGTTTTAAAACAAAGTGATATATTCTATTCCTCGGGCTAATAGCATTACGATAATGTGCTTGACGAGATAGGAACATGTGCGAGGTGCTTTGAGTAATTATACAAGTTTAAGAAAATATTTGAAATTAAGTGTTCTAAAATATTTATTGATTTCGAGAATAGCACGGACAAAAGCTTACTAAGCAACAAAGTGGGAATGTGATCAAGGCATTTATTTGAGAATAATAATAATAGAGTTACATTGGGAGGTCAGTATTGCTGATAATGAATTTATTAAAGTTGGAGGGTGTGACACGTTTAAGTCACAGATGCCATGCTATATATTATGGTGAAACGAAAGCTACAATCAATACTAGACTGAGTCAACATATTTACACATTTAACAGAGCTCAGAAAAACAGCAACACGTCCTCTGTATTCTTGGAGCATGCTAAACAATCTGGACACAACTTCACACCCGCCAATCCCATAATATTGTGCTCAGAATCAAATGATCACAAAAGAAAAATAAAGGAGGCATTTTACATCAATGGAAACATCCATGCAATTAATAGAAAGGATACTTGCTTCGAGATCTCGAAGAAATGGGCTACGTAATACTAGCTTATTTGAATATTTGTATTTGCATATTTTATTATACATTTTATGAAGGCTATGAATATGAGGCATGGATCCTCGAAAACGTTAAGCCGATAAACTTTAATACTAATTAATATCTTCTCTAATTAACAATTATATATTTTACATATAGTGAGAAGTAAAGCTATATTTAAAACAATATTGAAGATCCGGAATAATTACGGAGGGCATCTCGCCGCTAACCTGTAGGAAAGTATTTTATGAACAGCCGAAACTTAGCGACTGTGTGACGATTGCGTTTAATTCCCAGGGGTGTCATTTGGGACACCCTCTGCCTGGAAACTTGCAATAAGCGAAAAGAACGGACTTTGCCGTGTAAAGAATCCTTGGAAAAATAAAACAAAGCGGTCTCAACAACCAATTCATTTACCAGCAATACGAGACTAGTGTATATAAAAACATACTAAATGGGTTTTACTCGGATTAAGAGAAATGCCCAATCAAATTCCCCGAAATTCATTTAAAAGGGTCCGCACATTCTCGACATCAATGATGAACTTTATAATTAAAGTAGAACACGGTAATTAAAATAGGAAAATGCATGCTTGTGGGTTTGAAAAGTATGTATAGATTTATATACGCAATCATGCATTTGGGGACACATTTAAATCACTGACCTCACACATACTCTCATGGTAGATTAAATGTAGATTTTAAACTATGTGATTATATTATATTAAAGAAAAGAATCGCCCTCGAATGAGTGATTTGCAAGATAATAAAATTGGAAAATTATAAATTTAAAATATGCCTTAATAGCGGCGTCTTACTTTCAATAAAGGGAATAGTTCACTCGGTCAAAGATGATTCTGACACATTATCATAATAAAATAAAAGAAAGCTTTATAAATAGAAAATAGTAACCCTAGGATAGAGAGCAAAATGTTGAGTATATTTAAACACGTTAAAGAAATACATAATGAAGTTATGTGAAATATAAGAAAAACATTTTTAAATAGCTATAGCATGTTAGTTATCACAAGAGCTCTTGGGTTAATTTAGGGTTATCTCTGGAGAAGCATTTTAGGTAGATTGATGGTCGGCAGGTTTTTATATAATTTAACAGCAAAATCTGGAAATGTTCATATTTTTGCAGCAGCAGCAGTTCCGGGGTTCCCTATGTGATAACTTCCGATGGTATACGGCAGCATATGACCATTTCGGAGAGAAATAGCCTTCTTGCACTCTACTCTGTCATGTCAAGATTTACAAATTACTAGAATAGAACTCATAATGATTTCTCTTAGAAACATTAGAAGAAAAACTCTAAAAAAAAACTCGAGAACAAAAGAAAACCCTTCTTTTTATAGTAGACTTTAACAATAGAACTGCCCTGGAGCATTACAAAAATATATCGGACTTATCAGCTGTAATTAAATCATCCGAATGTAAGGAATTCAACATTAATTAAGTTCTTTTGTTAATTTCCCTGTCAACATTCGAATTACAAACTAGATTTAATTAAAAATTACTTTTATTAATTAAAGAAAACCTTAAGTGGACATCTGCTGTTTTTAGATAAACTTATACAACATTTACTAATTAAACTATTGTCCCTCATTTATTTTAACAGAAATATTTGGAATAACTTTTATTAAATTAAAGAAAATGATTTTACTTTTTAAATTGCAATATTTGAATCTATTTACTAAACGAATATTTACTAAATGAATTTTATTTTAAATCAAAATATATTACGACGGTAATATATTTGTAAATAGATTCAAACAAAATAACTTTAACAATTTATAATTTTGATATGTTTTAAAATGGATATCATAGTGTGTGCACAATTACGACTTATATAACTTACTTTTTAATAAATGTAAATTATGTGAACAAATACATAATTCATAATATTTTATTTTATTTGGGAATAAGTTATATATATAATACGAGCATTGTGCTCATGGTTTAAAATTAGGCGGGATTTTCGGTATATAAGTGCATTGCAGACACACTACGATAGATTGGGGTTCAAACTAAGGTATGAGGGTAGGAAGTCGGTGAGAAAAGGTGAAACGAAGATCTGCAAAGCAGACCTTACTGTTTCAATATGTAGTAACAAAAAATCAAATTATATTTAATTTACTTTAAATTAATAATCAATCAAAACAAGACAACATTATGGACAAATAAATTGTATTGGATATTTAACCATTATAATAATTAAGTAATTTACTTTAAGTTTAAATTTTAAATTTTGGCATGAAAAGATTTCATGGTTTTCTTTATATTAGATAATATACTTAAATTATATAGACTAATTTGTATGATAGAACTTCTAAAATAATTTTTATTACTTTTTTGTTCAGAAATGACCTTTCAATATGAGCTACAAAATGGGAAAAAAGAATATTATTGCATTGCAAATTTCCTTAAATGAAGATCAATTAATATATATATATATGCTCTGCGCACAGATAATGAAGCTATTAAACGTAAGTAAAATTATCAAAAGTTACCGCCAAGCGCTTTCAGGACAGTTTATAGTCCCATATTCATGGCGACTTGTATTTGGTTAAGAACTGTAATGTTAATGCAAATTTATGCAAATTCATATGAAGATGCTACATAGACCATTTTCAAGACGGAGAAAAGCAGGCCTCTCTTCTATTGATTGCTTAAATGAAGATGTAATTAAATAATTTTTATAATAATTAAATCTAACAGATTTGCAGCCATATCACATGCAATTTCATTTTAAAATAATTTTCTTAATGTGTATAATTAAAATAAGGTCCATTGTAAAATCATTACTATACTTTTAAGGAAATTTTTTGCTTGTTCCATTAATTCATTTTATGATAAAGAGATAACATTTACATAAATATAAAGTGTAACAAATATTTAATTTTATTCTTTGAAATTATTATAATTTTGATTTATGGTTGTATCTAGCAATTTAGTAAAAAGCATTTACTTTTAAATGATCATTCAAACTCTGTAATTGTTTCTTCTAAAGTTGGCCATAATAATTTCAGATTTGTCCATAAGTATTGATAATGTATAAAATTGTGAACATTATTATCATTGCCTGAAAATTATTTCATTCATATGCTTCCTTCATTTTGCTTGCAGCCATATCAATTGAATATCTTTGACACACCTATTTATCCTATTGGAGAGGTCAATTGTTTGACCATGCATAATGGAATAATTAAAAACTAAAAATCTTAATATTTGGGAATTATATAAGTCCACATGAATGGAAATATCGTAGGATATGATCAGATGATATTAAATGAAGTACGTGAAACTAATGTGTATCCACTCAGCATTTCTGATGATGATGATAACTGTGAATTTTATGAGTAATAAAAGGAACATTTTGACACATCTATCAATAAGATTATTTAATTCTCACTGGATAGAAGACCACACTGAGAACTAGTCAAGGAAGCATCTGGATCTCTTATAGACATTATACGAGGTGTGACAATTTAAATCCTAGAATGACCATGTGGTTTCACCCATGACCTAATTGTCTCGAAATCACATGAGTATTCATGTTTGAACATGTTTAAGCTAACAGGTGTGTAAATTTTAAGCTGATAGAGCTAGTTGTTAGTTAGCTATTGAGAAAATAAATATCTGTGTGTACATTTTGGTGTATAAAGGAATGATTGAAATTTTAAGCAATGTATTGATATCAAATTTTGTGTAAAAATTGGGCAAATGTGCTATTGTAACATTACAACTATTGCAAGTGGCATATGGTAAAAATGCTATGAAGAAATCGGGTGTGTTTGAGTGGTGTACAACATTCAAAGATAAGTGAGAAGAATGAAGGATGATCCCAGAAGTGGACAACAATGACTGCCATTAATATTAAGTGTGAGATATAATACATCTGACAGATGATTAAGTGTGAGTTTGATATCTGAAGAATTGCAGTTTAATCGAAAAACAGGCTAATTTTAAATGAAGAATAGGGCATGAGAAAGATTTCTGCAAAGTTTGTGCCTCGGGTCTTGATGGAAGAACAGAAACAGCATTGGTTTAATGTTGCAACTGATATTTCTTCAAATATACATCTACTTCCGAAAATAATTATGAATCATGAAACTTGGTGGTTCCAGTTTGTCCCAGAAACCAAACATCAGAGCAAGCAATGGAATTCCCAGATTCACCACATCCTAAAAAGGCACACAAGACACACTCATAATTTAAGACCATGCTGGTGTGTTTCTTGGATTACAAGGGAATATTCCACCAAGAATTTATTGAACAGGGACAAATGATCAACTAATAATATTATTTAAAAATACTTCAGAGATTAAGAGATTCTGTTTGAAGAAAAAGACTGAATAGTGGCCTAAGAAATGGGTCATTCATCATGACTGCGCCAAGTCATAGTGCGCTCATTGTGAGAGATTTTTTGGCCAAAAAATGAATTACACAACTAGACTATCCTGCCTATTCACCTGTCTTAGCTCTTGTGATTTTTGGTTATTTTCAAATTTAAAACTACTAAAAGGACAAACATTTTCTACTATAACAGAATTCCTGAAAATGAGTTCCAGATATGCTTCAAGAAATGGGAATACCATTTTAACTAGATGCACAAGGGGAAGGCAACAATAGCCACTAGTGTTCACTTCCACATGTATATTTTATAAAGATGCCTTCTGGTAATTAAATTGTCACATCTCATATATTATTATTATCTTGGTGTAAAATGGCAACAATTTTTGTCACTTCAGAAATGATACCTTTTACTGTAAAATTTTGTCCATTCATTATTAAGTTATCAATATGCTGGTTGATATCTCATCAGATGCATCATAGATATAAAAAAAAAAATAATATAAAAGAAGTATGTTTGGCAATGAAGCTATATTCTGCTCATAGATAGCATATGAATCATTATGGTAAATTATTATTGCTAGACTCAATAAGTCATAAATGACTAAACAAACTTATCATCATTAAACATGATATACTATACCTGATACCATGCAGCTTGAGTATCCCCTTTTTGATCTTTGTATCTTCTGGCAGTCTTTAATTTAATATCAAAATCATCATCACTATCAGATATAAAGTGCTCATGCTGTAATATTTGGATCTATCATTGTTTGATGCAATTTTCTTTGATGAATATCTAATTTCACCTTAATTACAGTTGCTTAACATTTTTTTATTCACATATTGTAGACAAAGACCCTGTCTTGTTGTGTTAATCAAGAAAACATACATAATTATATGAATAATAATTAAAAGTTATTTTGATAATGAATATTCTGATTTGTCCAAACTGATAATTGCCTCCCTCTTTGCTTAATATATCCATACATTCTCAAATTTCGACATTGACTATGAACTTAATACATATTGAAACAACTGTATAATTATGAATTATCACTTTTTACAGTTATTCAACTACTTAATACTTGAGAATATGATTTTTTAAGGTTCTTTCATTTTTAGATATTCTGAACAGAATTGAATGTTTTGTAATATTGCTTCATTCAGCATGAATCAACATTTATCTGTGACTTTTATTACTTCTTGGATTCTCTTTTTTTGCTTTAAGAGCTCTAGATAAAATTAAAAGTTTCAATCATGTAATTTTCTGACCTGATTAGAAAATTAGAAGTTTTATTTCAAGAAAATTTTCTATATAGAATTAATATTTATAACCATTTAAATAATGGAGCTTTCAGTTACATTATAAATATTTTACATCTTATATATGTTTGTTTATCTATTTTAATGATATTTAGATTTTTCTTGCAGGGATGTATCTTAATTTTTTATATCTTTACCTTTTTTTCTTTTACATCAGTTAAAGAACGTATATATATGTATATACATATTGATATAAATAATCACAATTACCCCAAATTCACAACTCAACCAGACTAGCCAAGAAAATAAAGTCTAAAACACTACCAATGGTTTCACTGCTACAAGCAGATTTCTCGGGTATAAAGGACTACAAAATAACAGCATATGTAAACTAAACATTACTCACAATTCCACTTACCTCCCATCTACCCTTAATATTGAAAGAACTTTTAAATAATTTAATTGCTTTTAATATTAAGGGTGAATGGGAAGTAGTTGTGTGTAATGTTTAGTTTAAATATGTTGTTGTTTTATACTTGTTTACACTTGAGAAGTCTATTTATAGCAGTGAAACTATTGGTAGTATTTTAGAGTTTATTTACTTGACTAGTCTGATTGAGTTGTGAATTTGGGGTAATTTTGATTATTTATTGACTAATTTAGCTTTATGCTTTTAATATTGATATAAATGTATATATTTTTAGGATCATATGTCAATAAACTTAAATAACTGCCACATTGCCAATTGCATGATTGGAGAAAATAATTGTTTAGTAAGTATTATTTATGATCTGTTAAAAATACTCAAACTTAAATTGTTTGAAGCACATATCTATAGATATAAGTCTTGTTCTTTATTTAATATTATTTAGAGTAATAATTATTATTACTTACATAAGAAATATAAAAGTATTATGTAGAAAGTTTTTACATTTATCACATTTTTTTTATTCATTAGAGGAATTACTCAAAATTCTTTTTATTGCTACAATGTAATGTTTTGCCAGCTATTATTTTTTAGCCACTAGAAGAATCATTCAAAGGCTTTTTAATTTTCACAATGCTTTTCTATCTGTTGTATGTTTTTTAGTTATTAGAGGACTCATTCAGTCATTATTTCTGCAATGCTTTTCTTTCATATATTGGTAATCATCTGTGATTGCGATTTAAACTGATTGTTTTATTATATATGTGGATGATGGAATCATCTGCATAGGACTTAACTTTTTAAGATAATTTTGTATGATTTATCTGATTTTGCTATTTATATAGTTATTTTTCTATTAGTAAATCTAGTAAAATATCAGTCATATGTCACATGACCTATTTAGCTTGTATTACCAATATGTAATATATAAAGAGCCTGCTAATAGCTCTAAACAAGCTTATTTATTTTATTTTTTTATGATAAATGCTACAAGACAAAATACCTGAAGCCTTTATCTATGATGGTTCTCATCCCCAGACCGGTTTCAAGCTTATGGCTCTCATCAGTGAGGAGCTAGGACATTAGATTCAAAATATTAACTCAAGTCAAGCATTAATATTTAGCAACTTTAAGGAAAAAATTACCCTAAAATATTACTACTCTTTATTTAAAAACTAAAGAAACATTCAGCAGTAAATATTTTTCTTTCCAATGCATAAAAGTTTTATGTCAGTTCAAACATAAAAATTAGTAACCACTAGTATTAATAATATTAATTTTATTGGATAGAAAATTATTTATTAATTTTTTTTTTTTTTTAGTTTTTAAAGGAAGAATCCATTTCAGCAAACAAAATGTAAAATTAATTTTTTGTTTATTTATTTTTTTTTTGGTAGAAAATATTTTTTTATTCATCTCTGAAAAAAATCAGCAAAATGCTATATAGAAATTTAGCAGCTTATTACTTCTTGGATTCTCTTTTTTTACTTTAAGAGCTCTAGATAAAATTAAAAGTTTCAATCATGTGATTTTCTGACCTGATTAGAAAATTAGAAGTTTTATTTCAAGAAAATTTTCTATATGGAATTAATATTTATAACCATTTAAATAATAGAGCTTTCAGTTACATCTTAACTTTTATAATATCAGTTCTGTGTATTCTGATTGGAGATATGGTTTTAATATTTTATACGTAAAGGTCTGTTATATTCAATAAAAATAAATCTTAAAAATAATTCAAGGGTTCAGCCCATTACAAATGTTTAACCAATAAATTTATTTTTAAGCTGGTTGAGTTTTTATTTTTGAACAGCTCTAAGTTAATCCATTGACCAATTTTTTTTTTTTTTTTTATGTGTGTTGAACTATCCATTCTATTACTTCATGAGTTTGGTTGATTACTTTAACAAAAACCAGAATTATTTAAGCTTGTTTTCATTGGATATAACTATTTTGAATATATTAGAAATGATCTACAGAGAAGTTAAATATTACTTCTGTTTTAGCAGTGGAAATCTAGAATCGAAGTTCCATAAATAATTCTGTGTTGTGATTTATAAAAGTATTAAATTTGTTTTTTTATTATTTAAGAAATAAGCTTAATCCAAGTTCTGTTTTATTTTCTAAAGTTGTTTTGCTTAACATTTTAACTGCTTAGCTGTAAACTTATACTTCTGTTTGATATTTGGTGAGAGAATCTGTTTGTTCCATCCATTTATGTATGCCATCATTTCTTTGAGATATTTGAACAATATCTCCTACTTATACTATGGATGGACTTTTTAATTTGGAACATCATTTGGGTGTGTATTATTTGAAGCAAAAGTCTTTTAGAACATATCTCTACACATTGTAGAGTTTAATGATTGGAATTATCTTCTTTATTTGAGAAATTGTTTCTTATTAGAGGCATTCAAAAAAAAAAGTTATCTTTATTTTTATTGTTTTTATGTTGGTTCTCTTGTAATATCATCTTATTACATGTTTTGTTATATTGGATTGGGAATGAAAAAATGAAATAATTTATTTTTGAACTAAAACAACCTTAGACATTACTTAGCTAGTCACTGATTCGTGATCTTGGTGCATGAAATTTATTCTGGCTCTTGTGGAAATTGATTTTTATATTTTTTGAATGGCTGTTAGAATAGTTCTGTTGAATGAAATGAATTTCTTGATGATAAACCATTTATTTGAAGCAAGAGTAGATTTGGTTAACTAGAAGTACTAATGGATGTTATGTTTATCAATCCATACTTTTTCTATGTATGTCATATGTAACATACATACAACTCTATATGTATGTGTAAGTATTGTAATTTTTATATATGAGTAATTTTATTTCTAATAAAGAAAATGATGGTAGTTGAGTAAATCATTATAGATATTTTAAAAGAATAGGATAAAGAAATTTAGAAATTATGATTAGGCTCACTCTTCCAATGATTTCAATAATTTTGCTGTTTTAGAATGACATGTATATTTACTATCATTATAAGTATTAACATTAAACATTTATTTTTATTATCATTGGTACACATGATAAGAGATTTTTATATAAGATGAGAAGCAGTTATGCTCTAATTTTTTTTTTAAATATTAGAAAGCTATTTCTAAAATTTAAAATATTAAGATAATTGCATGCAAGACCAAATCTGGTTATATACACCAAATCTGGTTATATACCTTGCATATTAAGAGATTAGTTAATACATAAACTTATATTGCTAGTCATGATTTTTTTAAAATTCCATTCCACCTAGAATTTTTCCATAATAATTTATCAGTTATGTGTTTATTTTGGATGTTCAATCATATTCATTTTTACTGGAATAAAGTTCTTGAATTATTAAAACAGTAATGCCCTGCATGGCATTAATGTAATGATGGAAGTGATCTCTAGAACTAAAGATTTTTGGATCATCTCCAAGATGAGGAAAGCAAAAAAAAAAAGAGAATTTGATTGATTGAGGAAACCATTGTGATCAGCTTTACTCCATACTACTTGAACATTACTTAACATCATAGGCTCTGATTATATGATTATTTATTTATTGATATTCTCTAAAATTCTTACAAATATTATAAAGAAATGAGCAAGTGTTTGAATTTTTATGAACTTAATTTTAACATTAATTAATTACATTTTCATATGTTGATCTTACTTAAATTTCTCCCATATGGTCTAGTGGCTAAGATATATGAATTTTACCATAAGACCCGAGTTCAATTTTCAGCATGGGTACAAATATTTTGCACTATGGAGTTTATGGAAGTAAGACAGGGCAATTATTAAGAACATAAAGTTGATAGAAATTTTTTATTCTATTATTTATAAATTAATAAAATGATAGGACCATAGAATATTATTGAATATACACGAATAAAAGTTCTTTATTCTTTGATTAGGCATTTGAAGTAAATGTACAGTAACAAATTTTCTAAAAAATTTTTTATAGGAAATTGAACATGGTTTTTGAGGAGAAATGGATTCATTTTATGTTATAGATTTTTAATGCATTGTAAAAGATGTAATATTGATTGCTTTCATTAAGAAGAAATGGCAGAAACAGTTAAAAGATGATATTATAAGATATTAGTAGACTATAAGACCAGGATTTGATATATGTTGACATATTTTTGTTTCATGGATTGAGTGTATTTTTAATTTTTATCTTTTTTTCCCCTGGAGCTAAAATGATTATATTATTTTTTGAGAAGTTGATGAATTTAAAGCAATAGTAAAATAGTGCACTCAAAAACAAAAAATTTCTGGATCAGTTTTTATTGAAATGTTCACATATCAATGATTTTCCCAGAAACTATGTAGTTTATTATTATTCAGAGATTTTTGTAAATTATTTTGCTTATGGCACATTTCTGTACATTTAAATTAATCTGTGTGTAACTCAATTATAATTTACCCATTGAATTAGTGTTAGGGGATTCTTGACTATTCATGAATCATTTTCTGATTAATTTTCCTATATTTATAAACTGCCACATTGTTTCCATCCACTTCCTTATTCATATTATGTTGACTAAGTTAATGATTTTAAAAATTCTCAAAATTCTAATATAACATATTAACTGCATGGTAACTCATAAATAGTTTCATCCAGAATATACTCAACAAATTAATTAATTGATTCAGATGGGAATTTGAGAAGAGTTTGATCAAATATCCTATGATAATCAAATTAGTAAAAATAACCTTGTAACCTTTTAGATGGCATGGTTTACTGTTCTATAAACTATTCATCATATTGTTTTATGTTCTTATGTTTGTTAACTTTATAATACTGATATCTTTCAGTTTATAATAATTAATAATAAACATTTATATAATGGTTGTAAGTGAAGTGAGAAGATATCACAATGTAATGCAGAAAAAAATATGTACCACCATTTAATGCTATTTTGGCTATTGTCAACATTAATACATTTATGATAAGTAGTGTGATTATTTATTCTGCATTTTTTAATTGTTGTGTAATTACACTTAAGCTCTTTGTAAATTTTTATTATTATTATTATTACATGCATATATATTAATTTTATCATTACTAATGATATATACTTAGAATTTGTAGAATTCATTTACACAAACATTGCTTTAGGCTAGTATAAATATATTTTTTATCAACTATAACTTTTATGATAAACATTGAAATTAATAATGATTTCTTTTGTAATAACCAAAAGCATGCTTCTATAAGTAAATTCTATTTACATAATACCAATAACAATTATCTATAAACATAGAATGTATTTCCATTTCAGAATTACTTTTTCTTGTTTATATTTATATAATATAATAGTTATACATATTTATCATATAGGTACAAAATATAAAAATCGAAAGTCCAACAAAAAAATCTAGTAAGTATTATTTTTATTGTTTTAATTAAAGAAAATTTTTATGCTCAATTTACAATATTTATGGTAAAATTGAGAAAATTTAATCATAATCTTTGCTTTTAAATTCAGTTAAAAAAAATTGTACTATTATTTTCTAATTAAATAAAGAATTATTAGGCCAGAGTAGACATGAAAAATATTGTCATATTTTTTTTTTCCAGATTTTCTTCATTCAAAGTGACTTTTTGTTTCTTATGTTTTTCTATAAAAATAAGAGTGTTATTTAAGATAATTAATAACAATATTTCGTGTATTTTAGAAATGTTTATATCTTCATTCAATATTACTAATATTGATAACTTCATCATACCTAACTCAATTATGTCTTAACTCATTAATCATGGAGTAAGAATAACAATTTATAAATCTAATTAACATTAATATTACAAGTAAGATGTGCCTATGCATGAGACATCAAACAGATGCAGGTACAGTTATTTGTACACAATAAAATATATATATAGCCAATATATAAAATCCAACTGCCAATCTAGTTGATATATGGACACATCAATATATATATATGTATATATAAGCAGCTATATAAAATCAAATGCTAATCGAGCCTATATATGTATAAACAAATACATATGAGACATTCATATATCTGATCATAAATTAACCAGGAACACAAGTCCTTTTGCTTACTAAGTTTGTTTGCTAATTAATACAAGGTAGAAAACGTGTCTTCAAATTTGGGCAACCCTTGAGGTGTTCAAAATAATAATAAAATCAATGCGATCTATAAAAATCCTAATCGGCTTATTGAACCTTCAGGAGCCTAGATCCTGGGTGTCTAATGATATCCCCCCACTGCTTCTACTAGTAACACAGTTTTCGCCAAGATGATGCTGAAACACACACTGCTCTTTCTCTACGCACCTTTTTAATGTATTCCAGTCCCTTTTGTTTTTTAGTGTAGTCGATATTTGGAAAATCAGGGTGGTAATTTTTTTATCAGCACCATCATTGCTCTGTAATTTAATTAGTATTTTACTAGTACCAATTAAATTCCTTTCATTATTTGATTGTTTGTTTCTCGCTACCAATAATCTATTGTAAACTATATGTTTTGCTTAATTGCATTTTTACTGAATTCAGATTAATCTGATTACGACTATTTTTATTTCCTTTCCAGATTAATCTTATAACTTATTAAATACATAAATATATTTTAGCTTATTAGATACATACATGCTTAATAAATACATATTTTGCAATACCTCCCCTTACTCCCGAAAACAGGGTTATTATTTTTTATACATAGTATTGTAATTTCAAAGGCATTGGAGCCTGGGTGATCTGCGTTTGACTCTTGATTCTATGGGTATCTCGTTTTGTATATTTGTTACTGCTTCAGCTTTGTTACGTTCTAACTGAGTCTATTGCTTCTGTGGACTTTCTTCTTCTTGTGCTGTGTCAAATGTTTTTTGTTTTTCACAGGTTTTAGTGATTCCTTCATTATCAGTTTGTAGAGACACTGGAAGCTGGATGTTTTCTATGACTTTTAAGCCAATATGGTTTATGTGTCTTCTATAAGCTGTTCCATTCTGTGTTTAGACGGTTTAATTTGTTTGGATAGTTTGCCTGTAATTCTGCCTTCAAACCATTTTTTTTGATAATGTCATGTATCCAAACTCTGTCACTGATTTCGTATGTATTGTTTTCTCAATAATGCTGGATATGGTCCTCCCTTTTGGGGAGTTGCTGATTTGTTCTTAATTTTCTGCCCATCAGTAACTCAGCCAGCGATTTCCCTGTAGCATTGCATCATATAAAGCATCTTGAATATCATTATTATTGTTTTTTCTCAGTGATGATTCAGGATGGTATGGGGGTGCACAGATGTGTTTTATTTCTTTCCTTTTAAAGAAATCTTGCATTTCTTGAGTGGTAAATCTGGTGTCATTGTCTGAGACAATTGTTTCTAAGAGTCCATGGCATGAAAAAGTTGAATTTAAACTTGATAGTTTTGCTTGCATTTGTGTTTTTCACGAGTGGTACTCCGCCCATTTAAAGTATACACCGATGAGTATTGTAACGGTCAGAAAACGTGTGACTCGTAAACATAGTGCAGAATTCGACCACCATACAGAACAGCAGCACCATCGAGTAGCGAAGCCACCCGTGGTACTGAGTTCGAACATAGTTTATCGGTTCCACAATACAATCCACGAAACAACGCATCTGATGCGACATTAGTAAATATTTCCTTAGGCACGGTGGTCAGGGATATGCAAGAGATTCATGATTTTATTCTCGAGTTAGCCAATAATCTACCTAATATTAATTAAACATTCATATTTACATAATCGAGGAAATATTAGATAGAATGGGTATCGAATAAATGAAACGTAACTGCAGACATATAGTTTAAAATTATTTATTAATACATTTTAATAAAACAATCATTAATAATAATATTTTGTGGATTTAAAGCTTCAGTAGTGGGATTTGCGACATGATTATATTTTAAAGAATACATTTATTTATTTAGACATTATTTTATATTGAGGATTTCAGTAGCGGTATTTCCGATACTGAAATGTTTACAAAATGAATTCACTTATTGGAAGGCGTAATCTAGCTATCTAAAATTCTCGAGTAAGTATTTCTAATGCATGCCTTGGGGAATTTATACCTTTGCAATGCAAGAGTCTAAAGTAAGATTTAAGAGTAGCGGCGGACATATATTTATTTAATTAAACTATTTATTTTATGACTAAGGGCAACATTTATTTGAGAGTGAATTACGAAGATAATGCAGAGGCGGAGTGATATATATAGAATAATAAAATTAAGTAAAGGAACACGTGGTACGCTTTAAAAAGGTGATATGGAATGGCAGTATATTGAAACTGCAATGCCGCGAATGAGTTTATAAGACGGTCGGTTGGTCTCTGCCTCGGCCCGACGAAGTAAGGTGTCACATAAGCATAACCAGGGACAAGCGGTACGTGTCGCAATTTGCCGGCTGGCTGCATGGCAGGTCAAATCCTATGGGAGCATTTATTATGTCCGCTTGTGTAGGACGACGGGGTTAATTTCAACCCTGAAGAATCCGGAAATTTCACGGCGGAATAGGTCATCGCGTCTTTAAAATGTAACACATGTATAAGTATAAACGATTATAAGATTGAAATAGATTTCTAATTCGGCCCTACATTATCAACATTTACTAAAGCACGTTGGTGACTCTCAAAGAAATGTAATTTTCTGGAATTATTCATTAAGATTTAATATATACAAAACATATCTAAACTGGGAATTATTACAACTAATATGCCAGCCATTTGCGAAGTAGTAGACCCCTGCATTACAATAAATGAAGCATTGAATGCGTGTCGATTTATATGAAAGTTAAGTTATTAAAGAAAGTGAATATTAATGAAAATTTGACACGCATTCATTGTTTTAAGCGATCATAGATTTAAACTTTGAAAATTGAAATAATTATGAGCATGCAATAATTAAATAATAACTATAGATAGAAATATAGATTATAGAAATACGCACCCAAGAAAGATAGAGTGAGGTAAGCTAGATTATTAGATACATTTACACATTACATTAATTATTCAATTTAGTTATACAAATGGTAGTTTTTACATTTTATAATTTAGATAAGTAGTATGAAGAAGAGCTATAGCATATTATTAGAGTACTCTAGAGTTTGAACACAGACAGGTACCTGTTTTATAAGAAGTTTTCTGATTCCATTAGTTTAGCAGCAAAAGGTTCACGAGTGGCAAGTCTTTCTTGTATTTAGATATTTCATTTAATTTCACAGCAGCAGCAGCCTTTTCATTTATTTCAGGCAGCAGATCTTCATGGTGAATTTATGACGGGCAATGGAAAGTTCAGCCTCTGATAGGCCATCTCCCGATGGAGAATAATCTAGGTGCTTTACTCGGTCATACCTTGGCAGGAACAAATTATTTTTATATTTTTGGAGACTCAGTGATCGAGAGCAAAGCTAAAGTTTAAGTGAATGTCTCCAGCAAGTCTAAGATGGCCTCTTTTTTTATCTTGATCTTTCACATTTTTGTTAAGATATTTTTAGGTTCTACTTAATCTGCCCTGAGGATAATCAATGCATTTTGTTGGTTTTTAATTAAAGAAAGCTGCCGTTCTATTGTTTACATTTTACATTTACTAATTATATTTTGGGGAATTTTTCTTTAATTAATCTATTATCTATCACTGACCGATGCTTTTAAATTTCAAAGACAAAAGGGAACATAAGATTATTTTAACTTTTAATTAAATATTACATCAGATTTTTTTAGAATTATTATTAAATGAAATTTAAACAAAGCAATAAATACAAACTTTATAATCCAAAATAAATGATTAAAATTATACAAAATTATATAACTAAAAGAAATCTAAATTATATTATTTTATCCCTATTTATTGCGTTTAATTTGAGATCGAAATGTGTGCGTGTTTATGCTGAATTCTACACATATTTATACATTTCTAAGATTGCTACACACAATTCGATACCAAAAAGTTTAAATTTGGGTGGGATAGATCGGTCAGTGAGAGACGACAGAAAAAGGTGAAACTTAAGATTCGAATACGAATCTTACTGTTTCAGTATAAATAGTATGTTCCTATTTATTGGACCGACATGGTCTATGTGAAGTTTCTGCCATGGTTTGGTTGCTTTTGGCCACTGTATCTATTCCTTTGGTTTCATGCTCATCTCATACTGACAAGCTGTGCATTTTTTTAATGTTTTTCTCCGTGTCTTATTTTTAGCCACCAGACATAGTTACATGCTAAAACTTTTACACGCACTACTCCAGGATGGCCTTTGTGCTATGGATTTAATATTTTTTCTCTACCCTCTGTTGATATTACAACTCTATCCTCCATTAGTATGAAATCCTTACTAACTGATAAATTTTCATGATTAATCCAAAAAGTGAGTGATAGGCATTGAGGTTTCTTAGATGGCCAGCTGTTTCTAATCCAGCCTATCAGCAGCTGGAATCCTTCATCGGCTCTTCTCTATTTTGTTACTGTATTGCTGTTCAAAATGTCTGACTATAGTATGTCTATATAGTTCGACTTCTGTCTCATTAGTTTGAGATTCATCTTTGTCTGGATTTCTGAACAAAGCATCAGCATTGGGAATTTTTTTATATTTTTTTATATGACAGCTGATAATCATATGATGACAATATATTTCTTGACTATAGCATATGTGAACTCTAATGGTCAGACGCTAGTTTGTCATTCACCAATATACCCAATAACAACTTATGGTCAGTTACTATGTTAAAAAGTCTTCCAAATTTATATTGGTGAAATTTTTTAAAGTCCAAATATAATGGCTTAAGCCTCCTTATTAATCTGGCTATAGTTTCTTTCACATGGTCCTTGAGGCATAGGCTATGGGATATTTGACATTGTTGGCATGGGTGACATAAAACTGCTCTCAGCTTTTATTCCAAAGCATCAGTTGTTAAGTACACTTCAAAATTATGAAGTGCACCATAGTTTGTCTGAAGATAGGAGGGCCTTAGTTTGTTTAAATGCTTACTTGTGTGTATCTAGCCACTGCCATTTTTGATGTTTCTTTTACAAATTATAAAGTTTTTTTTTTTTTGCTATTTTAGCTTTTTTCTTTAAGAAAGGTTCAAATTAATTAATTAAACCCAGAAATGCCTGAAACATTTCAATGTTTTTTGGTTTAGTCACATTTTCCACGGCTTTTGCTTTCTCGGCTGATGGGTGTTGCCCCTTTTCAGAGATTATATGCCTGAGAAATAGCAATTCTTTCATATTTCACACACTTTCTTGTGCATTTAATTTTACTCTGAACTTCAATTTCTCACATAACTTAAGAAATATTTGATGCAGCATCTCTTTTGAGCATGCTGTGTCTTCAAAATAAGATATGACATCCTTTAAGCCCTGTAATAAAGCATCTATTTTTGCTTGAAAAATATTTGGTGCCGATGATATACCATATGTAGCCGATTGTATTTAAATAAACTTACAAGGATTGTTAGCATTAGATCTCTCTGTCACTAATATTTGATCAAAAGCAGAATTTAAATCTAGTGTCATAAAATGTGATGTGTTTTGCAGACTATATGCCCCCTTATTTAAATACTTATTTATTGTCACCCTATAGCCGCTGCAAATATGTATTTTCCCATTGGGTTTTATAATTATGACTATAGGTGTGGCCCAGTCTGATGTTTCTACCAAGTAAAAACACCCTTATTGACCAATTCTTGAATTTTCTTTTTGACTTTTATTTTCTGCATGAAAGGAATTTTTTTGCGGATTACAGATAACCAGGCATGCGTTTTCAATTAACTCTGTCTTTGCTAAGCTCATTGATATTAACCCCAATTCTTCACTAAATAGATCTTGGTATTTACTTTGAATTTTTTGCTAAAATGGAAAATTTTTTCATTATACTGACTTGTATTTTTATTCCTGTAAACCAATCTCTTCGTATTATAGGGCTAATTTTCCCTTTAACAATATATATAATGATAATTTTATTGTGTTCTCTTGGTATCCTAATTGGAGCTTTTACTCGCCCCAATAATTCTAATGCATTTTAGCTTACATCCTGAACCTTAATGTCAGTTTCCTATATTTTAATGCTGGGATCCATGCTGGGATCCATGGGCGATAGTGTTCGACAATCTACGTCTGACATTATGGATATACCTGAGCTACTACCTATTTCTATAGTAATATTTTTATCGTAGATTTGCAATTCCATTATGAATTGTTGCAGTCCATCAATTTGCATATTTTTTACTACCTGGGTCTTGAAGGGTTTAGCTCCCCTACTGTTCTGCTCTTGAGTTTTTGTTTGGGTTTTAGCGTTCCCTAATTTTATGCATGTGTGTGCTAAATGCCTCTTTAGTTCTGTATTTAAAACACATTTCCTTCCTCCATTTACAGTCTTTTGCTATGTGACCAATTTTCCCACAGCGGAAGCATTTAGTTTTGCCTTTTTGAATTCAAGTTTACGTGGATTTATACATTTTAGCCATCTTAAAAACTAGTGTATCAATATTCTCTTCAAATCTAAATGCCTGTGTCAGTTCTAATATTAGCTTGTAAGCTGTTTCTTTCTTTATCGCACTTTCATTGGTTAGATGAGTTTCTGTTATCAATTGTTGATGGAGCCTATCATCGGACATGGCTCATAGTAATTGATCCATCAAGATTTCTTCAACAAAATTCCCATACCTGCAATTTTTTACTAGCTCTTTCAGGGCTGAATTGTACTGTTTTAATGTTTCGCTCTTTAATTGTTTTCAATTTCTTAGTTCTAGGTGGGCTATGTGGTGGGATGGGTGAGGACTAAAAATTTGTTTAATTTTTTAATTAATTCATTGAACGGTACATTCTTATTTACTGGGGGTTTATAAAACTTTATTTAATATTTCAGTAACTTTTCCCGGTGCTTGTCTTATAGCTAAAGATGCCGTTGGATGGCGCTGTTTTCACGCTAAAACTATAAAATATGAACATTCACGGGCCGTTGATTTTAATAATTTTTCTGTGCTTTTTTGTAATGCGAAAATAAAAACACAACAAAATCGTCTTTTTTAATATTATTTTTTATTAATGTATACAATTTAAATGATAATAATAAATGTAAAATAAAATCAACAAATTACAATTTGATTTGAATACTTTTTAAATTGTGTTATGGCTTTTTTTTTATCAATTTTCTATCGGATATTTTTTTACTTGTGTTACGGCTTTTTTTTTTATCAATTTTCTATCGGATATTTTTTTACTTGTGTTACGACTTTTTTTGTTGTTGTTTAACTAAAAAATAATAATCGTAATAAAAGTAAAAATTGTTACAAAAAAAAGTTGTTACGGTTAGATTTAGGGTTAGTTTTAGGGTTAGGTTTAGGGTTAGTTTTAGGGTTAGGGTTAGTGTTCTGTTGTTTGTAATGCTAAAATAAAAAAATTCAAAATCGTAACCGTACTCGGACAAAAGAAAGAAACTCAAACTTTTTTAAACAACAACAAACACATACAAATGTCTTCTTTACTTATTAAACATGTTTATATATTTGTTTTTTGTGAAATTTACAAAAAAACCTGTATATTTGGACTTTTCTTACTGGATATTTTTTTCGTACTGCTCTTTTTTACTTCAAAAATATACAGACGGTAGAATCTTCTTTGTCTCATGGAATGTTACGAACAGTACGTTACTTGACACGTTACCTAATTGCAACTCAATAAAAACATAGATATTTAACATTTTCCCAAATAAAAGTTCAATACAGTACGTTGGAAAAAGTCTTATAATTATTGCTTTAAAAAATATGAACATTTCAATAGTTTAAAATAAAAAAAAATCCAATGAAAACAACATTTCAATACAATTCAAATACAAACTCTCTCATCAAGCTGTAATTATTTTATAAATTGTGCGAATTCGGAAAATGTATTTGCTGCTATGCGACATACATGCTGTACTGCGACGCGACATAGCGGCCTGCATTCTGTAGCACAACAAAAAAGTTGTATTATAGAAAACGCGGGTTCGAACGTGTCGGCCGCGGAAACAGCATTTTTATGTGTTTTGGTGCGAAAACCGCGCCATAGAGCGGCATCTTTATCTAAAAGATGAGTACCCTTTTCCCCCCGAGAGACAAGAGTGCTGCGACTTTATGCTTATTATCCTCAATACCATTTAGAATGAAAAAATTTTTCAACTTGTGATAAGTATAATAGCCATTTGGTGGCCTTATCTACATCAAACTCTTCAATAGAATTTTGGCGGTCTTACCTACATCAAAGTTTTTCAATAGAAGTTTGTCCAAATGCAGACATTTAATATTATCTAAGCCTAATTGATTTCAAACTACTAATTTTATCTCTATGCTAGGTTCGAACTAACTGACAATGCCAAATTTTGCTATATCTTAAGTTGTTAATCATGGAGTAAGATTAACAATTTATTAATCTAATTAACATTAATATTACAAGTAAGATGTCTATGCACATGAGACAACAAACAGATGCTGTTGTTGTTATGCGAACATAAACAAATAAATATATATATAGCGTTTATCTAAAGTCCAAATGCCAATCTAGTTGATATATGTATACATTAGTATATATGTAAGCAGCTATATAAAGTCAAATACTAATTGAGCCTATTTATGTACAAACAAATACATATTGACTGACATATGAGGTTCAACTGCTAGTTCAGACTAATTTATATATCTGATCATAAATTAACAAGGAACACAAGTCCTTTTGTCTACTAAGTATGTTGGGTAATTAATATAAGGTAGAAAACGTTTATTATATAATTGAGCTTCAAGCCTGGGATAGCCGTTGAAGCATTCAAAATAATAATAAGATCAGTGTAATCTGTAAAAACCTTAATCAGCTTATTGAACCTTCAGGAGCTGAGATCCTGAATATCTAATGATTTTTCCCTGCTGGTTCTCTTCTGCTGTATCTTCTGATAACACAGTTGTCTCCAAGATGACACTGAAACTCGCACTTGTCTTTTCTTTCTCTCTGCAATCTTTTTTATGTGTTCCTGTCCTGTTTGTTTTCTGGAGTAATTTATATTTGGAAAATCCGGGTGATATTTATTTTATCATCACCATCATTGTTCTGTAATTTAATTAGTATTTTACTAATACTAATTAAATTTCTTTCGTTACCTGATTGTTTATTTTTCACTTGCGGTAATCTATTGTAAACTATTCATTTTGCTTAATTGCATTTTTACCGAATTCAGATTAATGTGATTACGATTATTTTTATTTTCTCTCTAGACTAATCTTATAACTTATTAAATATATAAATACATTTTAGCTTATTAGATATGTACATGCTTAGTAAATACATATTTTACACAATATTTATGATAAAGTTGAGCATATATATCTATAATAGTTGCTTTTAACTTCAGTTAAAAAAAAAAAGTACTATTATTTTCTAATTAAATAAAGAATTATTAGTCCAGAGTAAACATGAAAAATATTGTCTTTTTTTTCCAGATTTTCTTCATTCAAAGTGATTTTTTGTTTCTTATGTTTTTCTATAAAAAGAAAAATGTTATTTAAGTTGATTAAGAAGAAAGCTCATGCATTTTAGAAATGTTTTTATCCTCATTCAATATTACTAATCTTGATAACTTCATTATACCTAACTCACAAATTGAAACATGAAAGTTTTAAATGTTTAGTTTTTGTATATTGTGTAATGATGTCTGAGTACTAAGATGGTAGTATGGACACATCATATGCAACAATTAACTGAACTGAGATTTTTTACTTTCATCAGCTGCTTTGATTGCTATTAATACTCAAATCCAACATGATACTTCCATTTAGTTAAACAGATTAGGAGCCTTTAGTTGTTAAATTCATTATGTTTATCATTGTATCAAACTGTGTAAGTTATTATTAGGTTACAAACTTTTTTTTAATATCAAAATATTAATAATTTTCATACAAAAAGTGAATTTATGATTCATATAAATCTTTTTGTGCAGTTATAATATGTTAACTTTTATATTTGTTTTTGTGGATGGTAACACATTTATTTAAAAAAAAAAGAATTTTATTTTGGACTTTAGCATGAATTTTGTGGGAATGCAAGCTCATTTTACGTTATTATTCCTTTCATTGGAAGAATATAAATTAGGATAGAATACTGTATAGAGACAATGTAAAGTTTGCCGCAGAAGAAATGAAAAAGCAGCAGTGGTTGGATATCAAATAAATAGATTAATGAATCTGCATATGATGTATAATCGGATGCATTTGTGATTCATGAATTGGTAAAGAAAAGTTTGCATCAGAAGTTTAAAAGACAGCATGGGAAGATATAAATTGTAGACTAAATGACCAACATATGGGGATGTATTTGTGTTTCATGGGTTGGTTTGTATAGACAATTCAAAACTTATCTTCAAATTTTATTTTTAGTCTTCCTGGTTTTGTTTTGTTGGAGATAGAATACCCTGTTCATTTACTAGCGATTTTTAATGATTCTTGAATATATGCTAGTTAAATCTTTTATTTTGTATTGATCAAATCCTTCCTTTTCTCCATTTTTATCATAATATTTTTTTAAGTAAATATTATATCATTCAAAAGATGTGATTTAATTTAAGCCAATCTTCCTCTGAATCAAATGCATACATAAACATTATATAAATTAAAACATCCATTATTTTTAGTAACAACAATTGATTAAGAACTAAGAAAATAATTCTTTCTGGATTGATAATCAGTAATTTTATGAATTTACAATAATTGAATAAGTAAGAAAATATGATTTTTCAAGTCAACGATGAATGATCTCATTCATAGTTGAATGTGAAAGTATGACTTTTTAAGTTGATGGTCAGTGAAAATTATTATTTCATTTAAATTTTATTTTGAAAGTGTTGATAAGTTTTATATGTTATGATGTATATAATTTATTTCTTTTATCTATGTATTGATTTTCTCTCTTTCTTTATTAGATATGGCATGCAGTTCATCTTTAAATGTAAGTTATGTAATTTATTCATTTTATATTTGAGATGGATGAGATTTGAAATTTCAATACAGCAATATGCGAAGTTTCAACTCAAAGAAAAAATAATATTTTGTTTAATATAAAGTGATTTTTATAGTCAGTTTTGTTTAATTTAAATGTGAATTAATAAATGTTAAACTAACACAAATAATCTTTTTTAAAAAATTGCTTCTTTATGCAATAGTAGAAGCATGATATAAATATAAAGGAAAAATATCATTTGAGGTTTTTTTTTATCTTTGGATTTCAAATGAAGGATGAAGGGTTTTTGGAATGAAATATTTCTTTGATTCTAAGGCATAGTGCAACTATCTGCTATCCTGGGATTGAAGTCTAGGCTAGATAAACTTTGGAAATGTTTATAGGTTGCAATCTGGTTTTAAGATTATTTTTTCTTTTAAGTAGTTGGTCCAAAGCTATCCAATATTGATTGGTAAATGTAGCATTTAATTATTATTAATAAGAGATAAAGGTTACAGATTAAACTCTGTTGATCAAATGAGCATTAGGTTTCTGCCCATAAAACTAAAAATAAATAAATTATAATATGATACTGTCTATAAGAAGTGTTAAGTCCATAATATTTTTTTAATCTTAATTCTTTGATGCAAAATTTTAGTTGCTTTTGTTTGTATGCTTTTTTTTAAAAAAAAATCTATTACAGTACTTAAATTTTTTTCATATAAATAAAGTGAAATAATGTATATACCAGTGAGTATACAAACAAAAAATACACCTGACTGTAATGCCCACAAAATAATTTTTTCAACAGGTTTAAAACTTTTATGTTTTCAGATAGCTAGTCCATGGCCAACCTTCAAGTATTGATATCCAGCTGTTCTTAAATAGAAAAGTAAAACAAAAATTGAAGACTATTTAAAGCATCACCATTTGGCAATTGGGAAGTCTAATGAATAAGTTCCTCTCCTTCAGGGTTCCTCTATGACTAATTGCTGTTGCCATATAGTAAGCTAATTAAAGACTCTTAATTAACTTTATGTAACACAACAGTGAAGGCTGCTCAATATTATCTCAAAAAGTAGGAGAAGTTCATTGGAAAATTATTTAAACTTCAGTCAGTGTGAAAAAGAAAAAAACATTGCATTTTTTTAAGCTTAATCTCTATAAATTTTTATAGAGTATTTATTACAAAATCAAGTCTTAATTTTTGGGT
Source organism: Epiperipatus broadwayi (assembly GCA_028023455.1). Lineage (NCBI taxonomy): Eukaryota > Metazoa > Onychophora > Udeonychophora > Euonychophora > Peripatidae > Epiperipatus > Epiperipatus broadwayi. Next base: position 2,149,518 of record JAQFVV010006292.1, read on the forward strand.
TGAGAAGAACTATTTCTCCATTTTGATTTCCATTAAAAGTTATGCTCTTGTTTCCCTTTCTTATACTAGTAATAATAAAAACTGTTCCATGAATTTTTTTTTTAAAAGATGGATGTCCCATAGTAATATTGTATCAAGTGCTTTTGGCTCTAGATTTATTTTTGATTTGAAAATTTTTTATTTCGTCTTCTTTTTAATTAATAATTTATATTATAAATATACATCAGTGATATATTTTTGAAGATAAATATTTTACTTTACTGATGTATATTTATCCTTGAAAATTTTTTCAAAATGCCTCATATATGGTCTTAAGTCAGTTATCATTTGGATAACATTTGTTCAATTATTGAATCTTATTAAAAGTTTTTTTTTTTTCATTGTTTCAGTAACATCAAATATAATATTATTCCAAAATGATATTCTCAAATACTTTCTCAAATCTTTTTAGTGTAATAGTGTTTGTAATTAGAATGATCATTGTAAGTTAATCTTAGTTTTCTCTTGGAATTCTATTAATAGCACTGTACTTGATTGAACTTCTACTTTCAGAAGATGATGATGAATATTGTATTGGCAATTGCATTACCATTTGCTAATTTATTTATTTATGAATAAATTATATATTAGTATTATCTTATTTTCAATTGTGTTAAAAGGTCTAGTATTTAATTATTACTGGATGGCATGCATTTTATTGGATTGCATTTATTTTTATTAATTTATTTTGTGGTAACTTGATATAACTTTAACATTTTATTTTTTTAAATTTATTTATTAGTAATTTATGATATTTTGTTTACGACATTTTTTTTTGTTATATTATTTTTTTATTATTTAGAGTGACAAGGGGGTAGGCTTTGAATTGAAGATTTCTGGAGCAATTAATAATTGAAGAAAATAAAAACAAAACTCAATTTATCAATTGAATGAAACTATTGTGTTCAATTTCCCTTGATATGCCAAGCATCTGATTACATCATGATAATGATGATTAATAATAACAATTTGTTCTTTGGTATTTTCATGTTCAATACTCTTCATAACAATCAACACTTAAGCTATCAACAATCTCAACCTGTAGTCAAGGCAACCTCCTTTAACAATAAAGGTTACTTTGACTATCGGTTGAGATTGTTAATAGCTTTTAAGGGTTGACTGCTATCACCTACAATTATAAAACTATTAAAACCTTGAGTAATTGGTTTTATTGTCTTAGTAAATATTCTTCATTTACACTTACGAATTACATTTTTATTGGAAATAAAGCATATAGTATCTGTACTTTTGAATAATAAATTAATTATATCTGTAGATTATTCTCTTTGGTTTAGAATGATGATAAGATAATTTATGGACTTAAAATTAATCAGTTGTTGAAAGCGAAATAGAAAAAATCAGTATGCAAATGGAAGTTAGTCACTTTTCTGGCAGTATCTTCATTATCTCCTACTATTAATCTGCGACAGCTACAATGTGATATAGACACCTTTAGCTAACGGAATTAAATATTTTAGGAAAGATAGTAAAAAATATTATTTTGTTAATATAATTATCAATGTCATTATACAATCTATCTATCTGTCATTCTAACTATGTTGTAATTTATCCATCTTTATGCTTACCCGCCCATCTCTATATTTATGTATCTAGTTAATCTTTATTCACCTATCTATTTATCTATGTCCTGTACTGTTACAAAAAAGAGTATTTGTGTTATAGAAATATTGGTTCAAATTTGATTTTTTTTATTATAAGCATTATTTATAATTCATATTAAAATATGTGAATAAAAAAATAAAAAAAAATAATGCTTTCTTATAAATCAGTTATTATAGAGAAATAAATTTACTTTTTACTATTATTGCCACTAGTGATAATAATTTTTGTAATATTAGTTTTAAAAAGTAGGAAAAAAACTGTTGTTTGAAAAAAATAAAAATTTACAGCCATTTAGACTACAAATTTATGAGGTTACTGCTCTACCTTAAAAGAGGATCATAAAATTTAAAATATGTGAGCTAAATTCAAACTCATTTGATTTTTGCAAAATAAAGACATACTTAGGAAGGTAGTGAGAGGGACATAATGTTCAATTAAAAAAGTAATATGAAGTTAAAATATTTGAAAAATTGATAGCAGTATAATATATGTAATCATTGAGGGTCAAAGACATTTCAAATATTTAAAAATTTTGTAGTATCGTACTGTATTTGCATTTGATAATATTGTAGCTGCTTTGTGTAAAGATATCTGCTATTTCATTGTGCCATTGAGGTCTTTTGTTACTTAAAGAAGAATGAAAAATATATCAATTTTGGCCCATTTTACTTAAAAACTTTTATCTAAAATATTTTATTAGTTGTGAACTAATCATATATAATATCACCACATCTTTATAAATGGTCAGGAAAACCATTATGTAAATCAGAATCTTGTATCATGTAATTTGTATTTGTGGTCTGTTTTGTGTTATAGTAGTGAACTAAGAGCTAAAAGGGCATGAATTGATTATTGCAGAAGAAAATATTAAAACAACTTATTTTATCATTTGAATGGAACTATTTCCCTTTGTGATGGAACTATTTCTCTTTGTAATTTAGCACCAGAGTACAATGATATACTTGAGAACTAAAAATTTCTGGATCAAAGTTCAATTTGTCACTTCTAGTGTTCAAACATCTTATGACCTTCCAAGAAATTAATTGCACAGTTGTTTAAGGAATGTAACATATTTCCCTAACAAATGGATCTTTCAATCATATAATTTAATTGAAATTAGCCATTGTCATCAATGTCACAGATAGATCAATAGCCATTAAGAACACATAATGAGATTTTAACATTACAGATTTATATCAGTTTATGACTTGACTAAATAGTTAAAATTAGCAAGTGATCAATTTACTTTTATATTTAAATAAAATAATAAAAATTTATTTATTTATGTTAGTAATGTAAATATTTTAAGACTGTACCTTTTGCCGGCATTTAGATTAGTCTTAACTTTGCTTTGTGTCAATCTTTGAATACTGTGTAAAATTTACCATTGATTTTAAATATTTTGATTTTACACTATCTTAAATCAAGTTAGAGAAAATTTTTTGATAACATATTTAAATCTTGATAAAGTTATTGCTTTAATAAAGCAGCACCATAATAAAAAATTAGCCATAATAAAAGCCCAATCTTATTTTTGTTTTTAACAATATTTTATTATTCCAGATTTTCAAAAATAACTAGAATTTTGATTGACCAACAATCTTAGTTAAAACTGTAATATTCACAATGTATATAAATACTTTATTGTAATAAAATTAAACATATAAAACAAAAAATAAATAAAATAATTTAAACAATTTAATTCAAATACAAAATTTTATATTTACCTTATATTATATGTAGTCTAAATAAATTCTCAATTTTAATTGTATTCAGTTTAGATTCAGTATGTTAATTAACATTTACCTGACTAATCAGATTAATTATAGGATCTTTGCTTTCTAGCTAATACTTTCTCAGTACAGTTTTGGGCCTAGATAACTTAAGGAAAAATTTTAATCCTGTTCCACCTGGTCTGGACTTGAATCAGGCAGATTCACTAACGGTTATAATAGTAAGGCTCTTGGAATATTATATTTTGATCACTTACTAAATGAATATAAGTCATAAAATGGTATCCTTGAAAATCCACTTTACACTTGTAATGGTCTTTTCCAAGTAAATACTCAAATAATATGATAGACTTGATTTCATTCAATGTATAATATCCTCATACTATAAGCATTCTCACACATTGGCACTGTGGTAATACATGCTTATCGTGTGCTACATTGTTGACATTTATCAGTGGATATAAGAATTGATCTGAATCTCAATATTATTATAAGCTTCATAGAGTATGTGGTGTTTGCTAAACTAAAATTTATATGTTCTTTTTTTTAGATTTGATTAAAATAAGTCATTTTAAAAAATGCAAATTAAAATTACTTTAAAGTTATTTATATAATATTTTATTTTTTCTACAAAAGTTTATATGATTTAATTTTTCATTTATATGGTAACATTTTTTGTTTTTAAATTATTTTGCTTATAAAACATTTATAATAATTAGTTTTTTTTTTTTAAATAAATTTTAAATGTGAACATCAAGAGCTTTTTATATGCAAAGAAAAGCAATACTTTTATTTTTGAAAACAGTTTTAAATTAATGTTTGAAAACATCCAGTTTGATAAGATAGATAGCTAATCTTGTAATATGTGCATAATGAACTTTACTTATCTATCCTTTTTATCACATGACATATATATACTTTATACTGTTTGATTGTTTTTCTTATATTGATGGAATATTTAAGAATTGAGAACTTATTGAAGAATTTGCTTTTAAGTGTGAAATTCGACAGTAAGCAGATTTAATTCATATTCACTTATTTTTGAGAAGAAACATCTGATAAAACATATATCTAATTTCCCATTCATGATAACAGTTGCCTTAAAAGTTTATATTTGACTATAAATATATATATATATATTTGGAGTTTAGATGTAATTATAAGGTATTTGAACACAGACTTTCAAGCTCTCTTCATACAACCGATACACATGACCACACGTGAAAAAAATAAATGATCTCCAATATACGTATTATGGATCTGGGTTTCATAAAATATGATAAAGTATTTAATTTGCCTTACTGTTGTTTTTTTTTTTAAAAATTCAATCCATCACATACTCTATAATTTTTTAATTTAGTTCTGAAAGTTATTTATGTACAGTTAGAGAAGACTATATTATACTCAAGTTTAAGAAAAATAATAAAGTATTTTAACATACTCATCAAAATAAAACATTCCATGCATCTAGGCTTGTGTATAACACCTGCATTAATATAAGTAATTCATTATATATCTCTGTACTCTAGAGATATCTTTAATTATGAGTAATCAGAAATCTTTAGATTAGTTTCTAACTAGTTGTCTTCATCAGTGATTAATATACATCCATCAATAACCACAGTTAATTTCTTTCTATTTTTCTAGCCAATGATTTAAATATTTCAATATTCTAAATTTTTGAATACAAGATTATTTGCTTGTCTAGTTATATATACTTGATGTTAAGTTAGCAATTGTTTTATTGTCGTTTTTTTGTACTAAAGTGTGTATATAAAAGCAAGGTTTTTTTTTTTTTTTTTATAAATTTTCGAAATATTTTATGTAAGCTTAATAATAATGAGTTGTATAATTTTTTAAGCTTTGCTTAATGTATTAAAAATACATGATTTATTTGGAAAATGTGTAATTTATGATGTGTGAATTCTCATCTTCATGATTTAAAATACCTTTCTGGAATATTTATACTGTTCAGTGTTCTTGCTATTTCATTTATTGTATTGAATGTGTTAGTAATTCTGGACAAATGATGAATTGGCAGTTTAGCCTGGTAAAATATATATTATGATTATTTAGTTGATTGGCGGTGTTAGATATGATTGTTTTGAGATTGTTGCAAAATGTATATATATATAATCCAAATTAATTTACAGTGTTTTTGATTTGCATTCCATAATATTATAAACTACTACTTAGTGAAAAAGTCATCAGCTTGATCTCTCTCACTATATAAATAAACTCCAATCATTAAGGGAAGCTAGAAGTGAGAAAACTTGACTGTCTTTCAAAACAATTGCTCAATTTCTCTTTAAATATTATCATTGCATATGATTGGTTTTTAAAGTTTGAATACATTCTCAATTAAATGTACGTACAATGAGATCTAGTGCAATAAAAACTTATAAAACAAACAAAAAACGAATCCTCCCCCCCATAAATTATGATTTATATATGCAAATATATTCACCAAACATGAGAATCGCAGACATCTTTAGTTCACTTTTTTTTTTATTTAGTGGTGAAAATATTGTGCATAATTTTTAAAAACTATTGTCTTAAATGAATACTATGTAATAATTTTAGTTATGAGCCACAAAATCAGAATAGGAAAGCTGATTAATGTTGATACCAAAAAGAAATAATTTTAAAGTGGAATTATAGTAGTAACATGGCAGAATACTGACTGCTAAATGTGCAATAGTTGACTCTCTATTGATGAAAACATATTAGATATATATATAATTTAAATATTTTCATAGTTACATACATAGTAATAATTTAGTTTTGATCCTTAAAAACAGAATTTGATAGGTGATTAATATTGCCAGCAAAAACAAAAATGAAATTATAGTTAACAAAAGTGCAAATTTAAGTGCCAAACATAGAATTGCTAAATCTCTATTAGTAAAAATATTATAGATATTTTTGTTTAAAAGTATTCTCTTAGGTGCATATAACTAATAATTTTTGCAGTGGTCATAAAATCAGAATTTGAAAGCTGATTAATGTTGGTATCAAAATAAACTAATTTTGAAGCAGTTATGTAGGCAGTGGCAAAAATCCAAGGGCTAAAACTATGGGATTGCTAAATCAATGAATACCATTAGCTGAAATAGCAAATGTTAAAAAGAGTGCACATGCATAAGATTTTGTTTTCTTTAGAGCATTTCAGCTTAGGGTAAAGGACCAATCTCTTTGTCATATTTTATAAGCTTATTTGCATTTTGTTTTTCTTCTGCAATTTGTTCACTTTCAAGTGAAGGAAGATTGAAAGAATTAGAAGAACTGTCTTACATTAAATGGGACATTATTGAACTTTGTGAAGTTAGAAGAAAAGGTGAAGAGACAATTGATTTAAAAAGTGGACATATACTCTATTATAAAGGCACAAATATTGAAAATACAAGTGGAGTAGGATTCATTATAAATAAAAAGTGGAAATACAATATTGTGGAGATTGATGATGTATCGGACAGAGTGGCAAGATTAGTTATACAACTTAATAGCAGATACCAAATGCAGATAATTCAGGTTTATATCCCAACAAGTTCTCATAGTGATGAAGTAGTAGATGATTTTTATATGGATGTACAAAAGGCATTTGATCAGAGTAAACAACATTTTAAAATTGTTATGGGAGACTTTAATGCTAGAATTGGTAAACAAATGAAAGATGAAAGTGCTGTAGGTAATTTTGGTTATTGTAATAGAAATGAGAGAGGACATAGACTTGTGGAGTTTGCAGTAAAAAAAAAAAAAAATATTATGAATTATTTTTTTGAGAAAAATGTTAAAAGGAAATGGACATGGAAGCATCCAAATGAAGGTACAGCGGAATTGGATTATATTTTGACTAACAGGAAATATATATTTCAAGATTGTAATGTTCTTAATAAATTTAACACAGGAAATGATCATCGATTAGTAAGGTATAAAACTAGAGAGACAAAAATTATTAAGAAAAACAATATTTACAGTTGATATTCCTAATCTTCAGAAACATTGTAATGAATTCAAATTAGAACTTACAAATCGGTTTCAAGTATTAGATTTTGAACATGATTCAGATTTGAATGAAATTAATATGAAAATAACTGATACACTTTTAAAAACTGCAACAAAGATAGCTGGTAGAAAAAAGCAGCAATTGACCAATACAATTTCTACTGAGACTAGAGAATTTATGAAGAAAAGAAGGAATATGAAGATATACAAAAATGATGCATTAAAAAGGATTGAATATCTCGAATTTTGTGAAATGGTGCGGAAAGGAGTTGAAAATGATATAAGAAAGTATAACTGTGAACTAGTAAGGAAAGCTGTAGAAGAAAATAAAAGTCTCAAGAATGTAAAACAACATTTTAGTATTGGTAGGAAATTTATATCTTCAATAAGAAAAAAAGATGGAATTATTACTAAAAAGAGAGATGACATCATGAAATTGGTAGAAGATTTTTATCTAGAATTATATAGTAATAAAGAACAAGTATCTTCTATTTTGATATATTAAAAGAAGCAGGTGAACAAATAGAATTTTTTTTAGCAAAGTTATATACCAAATGTCTAAATGATAAAGATGTACCAGATGATTGGAAGAATGCAATAATAATATTAATATTTAAAAAAGGTGATAAAGAAGATATTAAAAATTACAGACCTATCAGCCTTTTATCAGTTTTATATGAAATTTTTACCAAGATAATAACTCGTCTACAGAGAACATTGGATTTCCACCAACCAAGAGAACAAGCTGGATTTAAAAGTGGTTTTAGTACAGTAAATCATATCCAAGTAGTGAGAGAAGTTATAAAAAGGACAAATGAATATGAGTTGTCATTATGTTTTAGATTTGTAGATTATGAAAAGGCATTTGATTCTATAAACATTTCTTCAGTGATTAAAGCATTGGATCATCAAGGTATAGATCCAGGATATTGTCATATTTTAAAGAATATTTACAAAAATGCAACAGCAACAATTAGATTGTGGGAAAGTCAACATTGAGAAAGGTGTAAGACAAGGTGACTCCATATCTCCAAAACGTTTTACAGCAGTGCTGCAAGAAATATTTTGTGGATTAAAATGGGAAACTAAAGGAGTGAAAGTAAATGGAGATTATTTAAGTCATTTAGATTTCGCAGATGATGTAGTTGTTGTTGCAAATAATGCTTCAGAGCTGCAGGAAATGTTGCAGGAGTTATCAGATGAAAGTAGGACTAAAGATAAATGTTAAAAAGACTAAAGTAATGTTTAATCGATTTGCTCAAAATATGAAAATAAAGATTGATTATGATGAATTAGAAGAAGTTAACAGGTACAAATACCTTGGTCAGATTATTAATACAGATGGAAACATAATGGAGGAAATTAATCATAGAATTAAACTTGGTTGGAGTACTTCTGGTAGAAATAACTTGATACTAAAAGGAAATATGCCTATGTGTTTGAAAAGGATGGTTTTTAACAATGTGTTTTACCAGTTCTTACTTATGGATCTGAGACTTGGATACTTAATAGAAGAGCAATACAGAGACTTCAGACCACTCAAAGAAGTATGGAGAGATGTATGTTGGGAGCAACAAGAAGAGATCGAAAACGCAATGTATGGGTAAGAGAACAAACAGGTGTTACTGACCTCATTGAAAAAATTAAAAGATTGAAATGGAGTTGGGCTGGACATATTGCTAGAAGAGATAATAATAGATGGACAATTGAAATTTTAAACTGGATTCCAAGAGATTGTAAAAGACCCAGAAAGAGACCACATGTGAGATGGATGGATGAAATAAGAAAGTGTGCGGGTGTGATATGGAGAAGAGAAGCTAAAGATCGGAGAAGATGGATTAAACTTGGAGATATCTTCATCCTGCAGTGAATTGATAATGGTTGATGATGATGATGATGATTGAAATGAAACAAAAAACATTTCTAAAAGAGAAAACTTAATTTAAGTTTTGAATATGATTTGCTTAAATTGACATTTTAAAAAAATGAATGATAAATGCATGAATAGTAAAAAAAAGTATTTCCAAATTGAATAGTTTACCCTCTAATATGGAATAAATGGAAACTGCTGTTAATGCCAATTAATTATTGTTAAATGGTGAAAATTTTAATGTATTTCCAAACATATTTTATTCTAGTTAATGTTAATTAGATAACTTTTTATCATAGTCAAACTAGATTATTCAATATTGATTGAATAATCTAGTTTGACTATGGCCTGCTGTTTGAAAGAAAAATTCTAAGCTTTATTAAAATTGAAGTTTCTAATTGTACCAAATTTGGATTTGATCCTAAATCATAGGAATGACAGATAAATACATTATTGCTGCACAATAAAACCTGTTCAATTTTCCAGTGTTTAAGAATTAAATGTTCATTATTTTTTTCACTTTATATTTTATATATGTTAATCTTTTTATAAATTGTGCTAAATTTTATAAACAAATGTCATATAAATCTTTTCTACTAGCTTAATTTTTTTGCATTGTATAGCAGTGGCATCTATTTTTATCCTCAGTTTTTTGAATAATGGCATTTTTTCCATAGCCATATTTGAAAAAAACTGTTGGTGAAGATAGAAGTCTCTAATATACAAACTGAATTTTAAAATAATATTATTGTTTATGAAAAATATATATTTTTTAGGCTTATGAAGTATCTTCAACTCCTAAAGGCTATATATTATTGATTAATATAAAAAATGTAAAAGGTTCCGGAGAGAGAAAGGGATCAGAACATGATGTCATAAACTTGGAAAGGATGTTTAATTTTTTTAATTTTGAAACTATTAAAAATGAAAAAGATCTATCTAAAGAGGTAAATTACATAATAACAAAATGTTGCATCTATTTAAAACATTTCATTCTTTTTTAAAACAATTGAATACAAATATTATAAGTTTACTTATTATTCATACTTAAATCATTTTGTTTGCAGCCATTTGTAAATAAAGTAAATAAATATGACCATTCTAAATTTAGAAGATAAGTTAAAAAATGAAAAAGTAAAGATGAGTTTTTTGATGATTATATAAAACAAGAGTTTTCAAACTTTTTTCCCCGCGGCAGATCCCTTTGCCAAAAACTTGTAAAACTATTGTCCCCCTAGTCATTATTCAAATTAATAAATTTGTACTGTATTTAATATTAAATATTTCACTAAATGTCAAATTTTTCATCTTGTGCAACATTTAATATTGAAAACTACACTAGCAAAAATTAAAGCAAAAAAATATGAGCAGAGTTTTTTTTAATTTTTGACATTTATGAAATAAATATGTAAATTCAAAGTAAGTACAAATATTGAAATTACTTTATTAAACATAAAAATGAAATGAAAAAAATCAACATATTCAGACAGAATTAAACATCAACAAAATTACAACAACAAATCTCCACATCCAGTGATATGCAGTCGATGTCTGTTCTGCAGCAGGTTTAAAACTACACTGAAGCCTCTCTCTACCACATACAATAATGGAGATGTCAGCAAATACTTTCATACAATAGTCCATAGAGCTGGGTACAGAAGTGGAATATCTAGTTGCAGCCAAAACTTTTTATAACTCTGTTTGAATTGTACTTTGAGATCCTCATTCATGCTGATGATTATCAGCTCATCTTGCAAAATTATATTTGGTTCTGCACTAGTAGTGTATAGGTTTATTATCCAGTCCTATATTTCCAAGGATAGAATATCTTCAAACCTAGTTTTGAAATCTAAGTGAAGAGCCTCCAAGTGATTGACACACAGCAAGGTGTTTTTTCTTGGATTGTGCCTATCTTAAATAAGTTGGGGAACTGGGAAAGTTCAGATCTTGCAATATTTTGTGTAAAAACTGGCAACAAAAGCCAATATGACCATTTTGCTTTGATGAGATTCAAATTATCTCCTTGCAGTTGTAAATTAACATCATTAAATTTGCCAAATAAGTTGGTTAAATAAGCAATATCTGTTTTTCTCTTCAAAGTTTCATTCAAACTGGAATTCTCTTCTTCCAAAAACTCTAAAACAGATTGAAAAAGTGCAAAAAAATCTTGCCAACTATAAACCTTTTGAAAGCCAGTGGACTTCGGTATGGAGAATTAGTCTATAGAAATCTTCGTCATTTTCCTCGCATAATTGAGCGAACAGTAGTCTTCAAAGTGTTACTTTGAATTTTGTTCACAGCTGTTATAATAAACTGAAGTTATGAATGCAATTAAGGTTCTTGGCTACTGAATGTTGTCTATGGATTATGCAGTGAACTGCAAGCAAAGTTCTAGCAAAAAGCAACTTTTTATGCACTTCCTAATTTTGGATAAAGCAAATATGCTCCAGCAACAAAACTTCATTACTGGGTAATGTTGACTTGTCCAATTGGAGGAAAGAATGTTTTTTTTTGCAAATGATTACACAAACAGTTTTCCACGTCGTGGCTCATTTCGTCGATACTTCTTTGAATTGTGTTATTGCTCAAAAGAATCCTTATAATATCTTGTGTAGGTTTGTGGAATATAGTGTCCAATAGCTCCACGATGACTGGTAGAATCAGTTTTTCCTTTATGATGTGCAGCTCGCCAGACTTCATGATAAGTAGGGATATGTTAATCCATTATCATTTTGTTTCGATGATGAAATTAATATATTATCTATTGTAGTTCTATTTAGAATTTTATCTTTTTCTTTTTTTGTCAGGGAGAATTCTGTTCAAGTGATCGTTTAGTTTTGATGGTTTTATAGCATCATTGTTAAATACTTTTGTGCATATGAGGCACATTAGTAAATGTTTGTTTGATAATGACAGGACAAATCCTAGCTTCAAATAATCCAAACTGTACTATCAGCATTTCTTTTTTGGTTGGTCATATTATTATCTTAAGAAAAAACTTTTATTAACAAACAATTTTGACAACCCCTGTGATAAAAAAAAAAGACAATAAAGTACAATTAAACTGAGAGAGTACAAATTTCTCAAGCGCTTATGACTACCAACAGCCAATCAGATCTTAAGCACTGGGACAGCGAATTTAACAAGAAAAGAGTGGTTCCCACTCTCTTCTTTATTTGTCTTGCTATATATCCAAGCCAGTCCAAAGTACTTATATCTGAAAGCGTGAATCTTAAATATCATCACACTTAATTAACTGAGTTCAAATTATAAACATACAGCGTGAAATCTTTAGATTTACTACGCAGTAGTTTTTCGATGTTATAACTTTTGCAGCAATATAAAAGTTATAACATCAAAAAACTACTGCGTAGTAAATCTAAAGATTTCACGCTGTATGTTTATAATTTGAACTCAGTTAATTAAGTGTGATGATATTTAAGATTCACGCTTTCAGATATAAGTACTTTGGACTGGCTTGGATATATAGAAAGACAAGTAAAGAAGAGAGTGGGAACCACTCTTTTCTTGTTAAATTCTCTGTCCCAGTGCTTAAGATCTGATTGGCTGTTGGTAGTCATAAGCGCTTGAGAAATTTGCACTCTCAGTTTAATTTCAGTACCGTCTGCACTTTATAAAAGAATATGTATTTACTTGAAACAGAAGACTTTTGTTCAAACTCGAATAAATAAACTTTGTCCTCTGATTTTCTTTTTCGTAGTACTACTCCTCAATAAATAATTATATTCAAAGTTCAAATCATAAATGAATACATGTAACATCAAACGAACCAATTTATTGTATTTTATGAAAGCATGGCCTTACAAGACTAGTAGATTCTGTTATTATCGAATATCATCTCGTCCCACCATGAGCAAGTGCGGTCATGCAACAGTTGTTCATGTTGCATTTGCTTTGATATGTTCGATAAGACAATGCAAGACATGTTTGTACTACATATATTTTCATATTAAACAATTCAAAACAAAGCAAAACTCTCCATATAGTAGTGCCATCTTGTGCTAACAAGAGCAATCAATATATTTTCATGCATGCTACATGTGACTTTTAATGCTACATTTTACCTTTTCATTTGCAAGTTTGATATGTAATGTGTTCTTATTAAAAAAGTGTTTTTTTGAATTATTTTACTTCTTAATTAGGTACTTATTAAAATCATAGATATTTTGAAGTAACAAACAAATAGCAGTAATAATGGAGTCTATTTTGGCTGTCATCGACCCCCCCAATTTTTTTTTATTGATACTATCGAGCCCTAGAAAGTTCAAATCGATACCAGGGGGTCGATATCGACCACTTTGGGAACTCCTGATATAAAGCAATCCATGAAAACAAAAATGTTCATTCATTACAAACTGTTCTTTTTATAATCTGTTTTCTTGACTTTTCCTTTTGAATAACACAAACATTTTGACTAATTATAGTCAGAATTCACTCTGTTTTGAATTATGTTTTCAAATGAAAGCAATCAATATTGAAGCTTTTAGAATGACTTTGAGATAATCTATTACATAAATGCCCATATTTCATCATGCAATGAGCTTGGATTTACAATGTAGTTCATTGGCAGTGGGTAGTAAAGTGACTTTTAGATATTGGTGATAGGTGCAGATAATAAGCCCGACTAACAATGTTTTCTGCACTACGATAAGGTGTTGGTTTTCCAAAGACTAAGTTCTATTTCAAATATACATTATTCAGTCTCGTCCTCTGTATTTTTTTTCACATTTCTTTTCCTATCTTAGAATCAGTTCATTTTATGTAACATAGTCATTGTGAGTTTCTCATGCCATTATCTTCTTTATGCATTAACAATGGGATTGCATGCTTGTGTAATCTCTCATAACCATATCAGCTCTTATAGACCGGCAATAGTTCATTCCTTTTTGACATTTAAGTTAATGCTTTGTTAATAATTATGATAGGAAGAGGAGTTAGAAACAAATTTCTGACCTGTTTAAAAATGAACAAAATACACTAAAGATTATGGGACAACGTTAAACCATTTATTTTTATATGTAGAAAAGTATTTATTATTTAATAGCATAGAGTAGAAGAAAAACTACAGGAATTAGTAATAAAGATGCGCTTATATCCACTGAAAATCCATAATAAGCCACATTTTCTGTGGTTATCATAAAACCTAACAATCAAATATTGTATATGCTATGCTTATTGCATGACCATAAATAAAAATCTAAAGAAGAGTTCATATCTAGTTCCCAACATATGAGAGTTCCTGATAACAATAGGGAAAAACAATCTATTTCGCTAAACTAGATCTTAATACCACATTTGACCAAATCACACTTAATGATAATATGGTAGAACTTTTGACAATTAACATGCATATGAGACTTTTAAATATAATTGATTACGTTTTAATATCATTGTAGCCATTATTATTTTTAAGACCAAAATAGATGCCTTATTTGGCATATTTTGACAGCATATATTAAGAAGAAATTATAGTTTAATGAAGGATGTTTTGGAGAGTATGGTGAGTGATAGTAAGAAGAAAGGTCAGAAATGGTAGACAATGTTGGATGATATAAGTGATGGGAAAAGTTACATGTAACTGAAGAACCAGGTAATGAAGAGAAGGGGGACAAAAAGCTGAATTGATGAAATGACTCTGGACCTGTCCATGGGACAGAATATTTTTGATGATGATCAATATTAGCTAATTCAGAATGAGCATTAAGAAAACAACTAAATAATTCATAATACACTCGTGAATTTCAAAGCTGATACTATCAAAAACAGTTACAACACGCAAACAAATTTCTTGCAAAATACTTATACCTGATAAAGTCAAAATGATTAAAAAGTACTCTGTAACTGATTTAAGGAAATTACTTTGAGATTTTTTTTTATTGAAAGAAAAGGCTATATTCCCTGTCTATTTATAAATTATTAAAAAAAAAAAGTAGATTTGGAGTTAGAATGTGATTTAAAGTCGGCATTCAAGAATGTAAAGACCCCTCTAAAATCTGATTGGTAATTGGTTTCATTAATAAGCTGAATGCAATTCTAATTACTGTAGCAATTGAATTCAGCATAGAGGTAGTAGTAAATATCCTCCTTACAATGATAAAAATTCCATTGCATATGTGTCAAGAGTGCAGTGCAGGAAAGAATTAGAGCTAGTTAAATGTATAGGCATTAATGATAATTTCCAGTATAAAAGTTCCATCAATATCTGTATAGTTAACTGGTTAAAATAATAACAATCACACATCATTTTTAGAGATCTTGAATTATCCTCTAAATTCATGTATATAGTTGTGGCTAAATTTATTATCAGGATATAAACTATGGAATCAAATATAGAAAAGATAATATGATTTAATATGCTGATGCTCTATGGTAGAATCAAAAAAACTAAAACAATTTATTATAATGATGTCCATGAATAATGAAACATTTGCAAACTGGATAAAATCTGATGCTGATTACCAATTTATACTAAAATGAATCAGAAAAGGCCTATCAAGTGCTGTAAGATTCTTAACATTTATAATTGAAAACAGATAGTGAAATTAGTTCATAAAGGTCGCATTGATTGTAATCAACAAGAAAACCTTAGTACAAACTATGTATAGTGCCAGGATTACAATATGTAAAGTTTGCCAATCTACAGAAAATATTTCAACAAAAAGATATACTTACTGGTTGAGAGAAACTAAATTATGGCAATAAGTTCATATAAACCATGCATAAGGATCACATATTTTTGGTTTTAATTGATAGATATGTACTCAAGATGAACCAATTACAGACAAGTCAGATATTAAAGGTCAGAGGAAATTATCAGGAAATAAAATGGGTTTTTCATCCCCAAGGCTCTGGCTTCATATCAGTACTTGGAAAAATTAACTAAATGAGTGGGGATGGGAGAGACAAATTTATGTACCGTATCACTCAAAATTGAAAGATCTAGTTGGCAAGTTCTGTACAATAATTTAAGAAAACATCAAAATGGAATTCAGTGATGTAGAAGAAGGCAATAGCAATTCTTCCCTGGTTTATTATATCAACATATTCCACTGATGGCAATCAGAATAGTAGAAAACATGCTGAACTTTTATATAGCTGAGAACCAATTTGTCACTGTAATTACCCAGAAATAAACAATAATAAAAAAAAAAGAAATGAGGAAACTATTATTTAATAAGAGAAAATATCGTTAAGGGATAACATTATTGAACATAATTTATATGCCTTCTAAATATTATCTCTTCGTCTAATTGACAATTACAATTGGTTTAAACTATGGGTGGGAACCTTTCTTCTGCAAAGGGTCATTTGGATATTTATGATATCATTTGCAAACAATATAAACTTATCAATTTAAAAATTAGCCAGCTATATTTGATCAAAAATTTAATTAATTTACTCCTAATCATTAGGAGTGGGCAACCTTTTTAACTTAAAGCCAATTTTAACTTGTCTTTTTAAATGAGGGCCATAATTTTTTGTAAATTAGAAATAATAAAGTAACATCTTTACTATTAATGATTGTTCACATTTAATGACAATTTTTCCAATTCATTTTGTAACTATTCTTCATGACATATATATATATTCTCAAACTTCTTTTGATGTTGTGGATAGATTAATTTTACAGTAGCTAGGATTCAGTCTTTTATAAACTGCCCTTCAGAAAATGGTTTTAAATTTTCTACTTTTTTTTTTTTGAAATAGTGTAACTTGCTTTCTCTGAATTATCTGATTTGTTTGTACTTTTTATAAAACATGTCACCTACTTGATGCAATTCCTTTTCAAGTTTTTTATTTTAATATTTTTTTTCTCAATTTTGTTTTTATTAGAATGTCTAAACAAATAGTGCCTCTTAATATTGTGTTCTTTTTGAATGTCTTCAGACTGTACTGAGAGCTTTCAAGGACTGGACCCCCCCCCCACTGGATTAAGCAAATGATTTTAAATAGTTCTATTTATTATTACTAAAAAATGTTTGAGCAAACAAAATATAGTTATGCAAACAGACTCAGGAGCAATATTTAGGAGATATGTAATCAGTAATCAAAGTTTGGAAAAGAATCTGAGTCCAATTCTAGAAATTGGTAAGCTAAGATAAAATGATGAAAATTTCCTAACTTTCAAAAAAAGAAAAATCAGAAGAAGATGCCAATAATGTAGCAAGAAATGAAGTTGAAGAGGAACTAAATAGCAAAATGATCTTCATAATAGAAATAATGCCACAAAATACTTCATCCCCATGCAAAGAAATAAGAATTTCTACTGATGACATTAATAGTTAAAAACTTGATAAGAATTGTTGAATAACACAATATGTGTATTAAATAACTAAAGTGAGAGGTCTAAATGTAGTTATGCAGCTAAAGTTATTAGTAATTTATCAACTATGATTTTATCATATTGTTACAGTCATTAAATTAATTAAAGCAATAGTAGATGGATTACTCAAATTCTTGAAGATTCTAGTTCAGCCTAAGTATTTGGAAATCAATAAAATGAGAAACATATTACTATACACTGACAATGTGAGCATTAGAGTAGGCTTGATTAATTGCTAGAGCTGCTGCATTGAACACCAAACAAAGAAGAGCAAAAGCAAATGTAGGAACTAGTTAAGATCTGATCTTTATTATTATTTGTTTAAGCTTTAGGGCTATCAGATTATCAATGTAAATCAATTTATTTGTTGTATATATGTGTGGGGGCAATAATAATTATTACAGCATCAGTAATTAAAATTGCTATTCAGACTTTTGGTGCAATTTTAAATATTAATATATTATAATAATTTTTAATTATATATTCTTGTTGAATATAATTTTACATTTCACTAGTTTAAGAGTTATTGATATATAGATATATATTGTATACATAATTTATTATGCATAATATACTTTTTTTACATATTGGATATATTCGTTAATTAAATTGGTATAAGAATTATTCTGCAAATCTTCTGTTGAAATTCTTTTGTTCTTATTGAAGCATGTTCGATCTGTAGATTCTTAATAATGACTGCAGATCTGACATGACAATTGGGTTGGAGATTAACGGTATTACCAAAAAGTATAATATATTACTTTATGGAAATTAATAAGAAGAAAGAGATAACTGTAAAATTAAAAACAGTTGCAAAAAAGTTGACTACATAGATTTATAGCAAAATTTGAAATTATGCACTATGAAAAATGCTTGGATAAAAAAAACATGGGTATTGATTCATCAAAGCAAAGATATCATTAGGATGAATTGAAGGGAAAATCAAAGTTAAATGTGATCATTCATCTTGTGATACTGCATACCAGAGAATGTTGGTTTATTTAGAAAAAGGAGTTATTTTTACAAATGCTGACAAGAGAATGTTTAGATTATACTAGAATACATTTCTCACCATAGGTTGTCTTTTATATTTAAATAGTGCAAAAAAACTGGAATAATTGATATCAACATTAATAATCTCTAATGGATTGTCAAATTGATTACAATTCAATAATCTTATTTAGGTTATAACTGAAGAATTTAAATTCCATTATTATTTAATTACAAAATGAAACTGAATTGTACTTATGACTATTAACTTCCATTTTCAGATAAACATTGCTTATATGAAACTTGTATTCTGTTATAGAAATAAGATATTATTTTATATAGCATGATGTTTTTTTTAAAACTGTAAATAGTAATAACCAGCCATTAAGCTAATGCACATGCACTTTGTGGATTTTAACTATAAATGAATACTCTCACTTTCCAAACACAAGTTAAAGTCTTTGTGAAAAGATAGAATGAATCCATTTATCCTTTCAGTCCAAACTTTTAAGTATGGGCAAATCTTAACCATTTGGAAATGAGAGCGTGAAGATATTAAACAATCACATACACCCTGAATGAACACTTTATAATGCATTGTGTAACATAAAGGAGAATTTATAAATTCTATTTTATATTATACATTGCGTCATAACGTGTTCATTTAAGGTGTATATGGTATTTTATAAGATAAAGATTTGAATGCCTTCTCTTGTACTAGCATTTATCATAATAATAAAAAAAAAGCTTGTTAGAACTCATTAGCATGCTCTTAATTTTACATATTGGTAAATGCAAGCTATATGTAAGTCATGTGACATCTGACTTATTATTATTATTATATGCATATTGTAACCTTATGTCTAAGTTTATACATTGCTTTAGAATATTTTTCGTCATTATGTATAACAAAATATCAAATATCATGTATAAAGAATAAATTTCAAAGTGGTTTTAAAATGTTAAAAAAACAAACAAAGAAATTTAAAGATAAAATGTGTTATTACTTTATTTTAAAAAATAATATTCCGATTTTAAATAAAAGAAATATTGCTATAGAAATCAGTTGCAAATAACTGGGGGGAAAATAAAAATGTTGCTATGGGAATCAACAGAAGCTTTCAAAACTTATCTGCTTTCCAAAAAACTGTGGGAAGAATTGTAACACACTTGGTCGATGTGTCTTGTACTAGATAGAATTCAATATAAAATTTTTGTAAGGATTTTTAAGTTTATATCATGCATTTTATGGAAAAAGGAATCTTCCAGGATGCTTTCCCTGACCTTTCCAATAGTGTAGCTGAATATAGAGCTGTAGACAAAAAATGCCTTAAAAATTAATCTTGATTCTGCCGATCTATTTATCATTATTAAATGTTGAATAAAATATTTGACAGTTAATTGCTATAAAACAAAAACTAGTTATTTAGAGTGATTACCTCATAGAAATGCACTTCTATAAATTAATCCGTGAATCTGCCTATTTTAAATGCTTGGAAAAAATTTCATGGAAACTTTCTTAAGAAAACAGCCTCCGAAGGAACCAAAAGAATCTAAAATATATTAACAGAAGACATTAAAATTTAATGATTGGTGGCCATAACTCCACATTAATGGATACAAAATATACATGTGAGCTCATAAGACATTAAAGTAAATCAATTGTACTTTCTATAGCTATCCTCAAAGATATTGTAAGCTACAAAGATTTTTCCCCTCTCACGTGTGATTGCATATAATTTTTTTAATTGTAAATATGTAAATATTTTTTTTATTATCATTATCATGTGATGATTAAAGTTATTGTTGTTAATGATTTTATTGTTTGTTATTATTCATCTGAACTAAGCTGATTATTTATTTTGTTAATGTAATAACTTATTAGATGGAGGGGAAAAACGATCAGGAAATGTAATTGAATGTATATGGAAACTTGTTTATATGCATATTCAATTTGATCGTTACTCGGGACTAGTACCAACTTGTCAATTAAAAATAAATTGTATTCAATAATGTCACCATGTACAAGGTTATCTGTTAGTTGTCCTTAAATTTCCCTAGACAAAAATTTAATTTGCCAAATATTGTAATTGTTGTTATTACTTAATTGTTAACTAAATTCATTACCAATTGTTTTAATAAGGCGCTTACTGTTACAATATATATATATAAATCAAGGCATAATAAGATAAGTAGAAATAAATTATAATAATTTACTATGTCAGAAATGGGAATATGAGAATAAGATAGTAGAATTAAAGGAACAGCTTTTATTAAAATGGTTTTAGTAATAATCAGCCATTAAGCTAATGCATATGCACTTTGTGGATTTTTAACTATAAATGAATAGTCTCACTTCCAAATACAAGATGAAATCTTTGTGAAAAGACAGAATGAATCCATCTATCCTTTCTACCCAAACGTTTATGCATGGGCAAATCTTAAGCATTTGGGAATGAGAGGGTGAAGATGTTAAGGATTCACTTTAAATTATGAAATGTAATTTAAAATGAATGCTTAACATCTTCATGCTCTCATTCCCAAATGCTTAAGATTTTCCTATACATAAACGTTTGGGTAGAAAGGATAGATGGATTTATTCTATCTTTTCACAAAGACTTTATCTTGTGTTTGGAAGTGAGAGTATTCATTTATACTTAAAAATCCACAAGCACATGTGCATTAGCTTAATGACTGTATATTACTATTACAGTTTATAAAAACATCGCACTACATAAAATAAATATCTCATTTAAAATGGTTTTAATAAAAAAAAAAATTGAAGTCCATGCTGGGAAAAAGATTTGATACTAGGAAGTAAAATATAGTAAATTATTTCAAAAAAAGAAAGAATGTGTAACTTGGTTTAAAGGTTTTTGGATACAGAAGCTTTTTCCAAGAATAAGTCATTTTGCATCACATCAAAGAATTTATTTAACATCTCATTGTTTATATATAAGTAATGAAGCTGTCAATGAGACATTTGTTGCTTTTTTAATTATGTTTTTGCAAAATATCATAGATTCTAATTGAAATCATTAAAATATACAAAGAAAGTAAATAACAAAGTGGAAGTAATCACCTCCCACTGAGTTGTGTAGCTTCAAAAACCAATGAAAAGGTATAATTATTTCATTCTATCTTTGGACTTTGTTGTTATATAAGCTTAGTTTTTGATTTAGTTTTTAAATTATCCAGTAAATTTGACTATTGTTTTAATTTATGTACAGACTAAATGTTCTGCAATCACCATTAATATATTCAAAGGATGAAGGAGTCTTACTTTTAACAACTTTTGAACATTAAATGAAATGTTAGTTTTAATAATTGTAATAATAAATAAATAATTGTACCTTTTAAATATCTGTAATTACAAAACGGAAAAAAACACTGAAAAGATAGAAAGATACCATTTTGTTGTTAGGCTTTATTGTTATATAAGCTTAGTTTTTGACTGGATTTTAAATTATACCGCGAATTTTGTCTATTTTTTTAATTTATGTACAGACTCGTTCTTTATCTTTTGAATATATTAATGGTGATTGCAGAACATTTAGTCAAACCAAATTCACTGCATAATTTTAAAACCAAGTCAAAAACTAAGCTTATATAATAATATAGACCAAAGACAGAATGGTATCATTCTATCTTTTCATTGGTTTTTGATGCTACGTAACTCAGTGGGAGATAGTTATTTCTGCTTTGCAATTACAGTTATTTAGAAGTTATGAATATTTATTTATTACAAAAGTAAATTAATACCTTGTATGATTTTGTACAGTGACAAGGTAGTAATATCAAGAGTTAATGATTTCTAGATTAATTTTCAGCTGCATAAAACAAAAACAAGAAACTCAATTTGGTCAATCAAATGAAACTGCCACATAGCTCATATGTCACATGACATAAGCAACTAAGTACAATTTTTTAAATCTAAATCATTTTTACAACTTTGATCAAAATGGAAATTAACTTGTAAATTGTACAAATATCAACAATATTGATCAAGTGTTACTGCCTACTTGCCCAATATGTCTTGTATAAGAAAACTTAAATTCATGCAAAATTATTGACCAAATCTTAAAGAAAATCTCATAAATTTAACTCGAGTATTGTGTGTTACCATGACTACGTGAATTTGTAATCTCCATGAAATTTGATACAGGGAGTAATTCATTTAAACTATTCTGGTTTAGTAACAGTTTAAATTATGAAGTTGAAATTAAAGGAATTGACTTACACAAGTTTCACCCTATATGAATTGAGCAGTATTTGAACATTTTATGTGGACATGTTGGATTTACATTGATTGCCAGAAAAATTTTTGATTAACAAATAAAAATTTTGTTGTTTGTAATCTTGTTGTAATATGTCTAACTAATAAGTCCAAATCTTCTATTTAAGAAACAAAAATAGCTGCCATAGGGTCAGACCAATATAGTTGTACAATAAAGTTGGGCATTAGTTCTGAACGTTAAAGTATTAAACATTCAGTCCAATGGGTTTTTTAAAATGTGACCATTGAATGAAGTCTAAAAGTCTTGGGCCTGGAGGTCAATTAGTTGCAGAATAATCTATTATATATTGATTTTATTCATGGCTTATATTGTAGTTGAAAGTCTCTTAGCATAGTGGTTGGTACATACATTTGCCATGTCCAAGATTTAAAATTTCAGTTCAGAATAGGTCAACTTGATTTTTTACGAACTGTTCGTAGTTTTCTTTCAGATAGATGTTTCTTACTTAACTTAGCTGATCATCCAATAATGGTTAGTAAGTGAGAATCCAGATATTTATAATCTGGATTGGT
Organism: Epiperipatus broadwayi; assembly: GCA_028023455.1. NCBI lineage: Eukaryota > Metazoa > Onychophora > Udeonychophora > Euonychophora > Peripatidae > Epiperipatus > Epiperipatus broadwayi. Next base: position 2,172,932 of record JAQFVV010006292.1, read on the forward strand.
CAAATGGGTGTCAATGTACTATCTGTAAAAATAGATTATTAGAATTGACAAAATAATATGTGCTTCATTAGTGGTGTCCTGCTTCTGTGGTTGTTAAATTCTTTGTTGCATTACTAATAAGCTATTTAGAAATGAAAGAGAAATGATACTTGCAATTATATGTTTTTTATTTTAAATTACATATGTGATTATAGTACTGCATCATGATAGTTAAATAAAAAACAAATTTTTATTATTTTCAGGCCATATTACATTATATAAATATTTTTGCTCAATGTAAACTTGATGCTGTGAATTCAGGCGGTGTTTGCTTTATGAGTCATGGGAATTCCAGAGGCTTATTAGACACAAATGGTGAAATCATATCTATTGAAAGTATTATGTCTTGTTTTGCAAATAAGCCTCATCTTCAAGGCAAACCTAAACTTTTTATTTTTCAAGCTTGTAGGGGTGGTAAGTTTATTTTGAATTTAAATATTAAGCAGTTCTCAAGGTTAATTTGAGATGAAACTTTTTTTTTTTTTCAGCTGATTGAGTTTTGAAGTGAACTTATAATTTTTTTTTTTGTTAACTAAATTTATAACCAACCTAGCTTGACCAATTGATTATTAATAAATCAGTATCTAGTTATTCACTAGCTAGAAGAGAAAAAATATAAAAGTTTTGTTTCTTGGCGATTGATTAAATATTTATTATCTTTCTTTTCACTATTCTTTTTGGAGTTACTAGATGGATTTTGCATTGGTATGAATTGTTCAAAGCTGTTTACATATTGCAATGGAATAAACTGAAGTGAGCATATACAATAACAACACAGATAAAGAACACAACTATAACTACCATTTTATATAATTGTCAATCTTTGATATATGAAATTATAAAATATCTAATCTATAAATCAGAGCTTATTTATTTATCCTAACTTGGAACCATTTGTAATTTATGAGCATCATAAAATCAGAATATTTTTAACGTATGATTATGCTAAATCTCCCTATTCTCATTACACTCGCTCTTATGGCAAGCACTAAAAATCACAAGATAAATTGTTTTGTTATATTGATGATTATAAAAAGAGCACATCATGGTACTCAAGATTTTTATCAAACCCAAAATAAAGTAAATGAAAGAGAATGAAACCACCATATTATAACTAAAATGTAACTTTATTACAAAAATATACTTAACAAAATATAAAATAAATTAATTAATAAGTATCAAAAATTAAATAAATAAATGATAAAACAACACAAAAAATGAATAAATACTTGGTATATATAGAGTTCGCAAAATAAGCTTTTGACAAGCTTTGCAGAATATCCCCAATCCCATAGTGGTTTCTGCTACTGGCGTCCTCAGTGAGGTGCTAGGATATTCAAGCATTAGATTAAAAATACCCAGGACAAGCCTCCCACTTTATCTAATGTATAATTAATTATTAAGTAGAAAATCTGAAATTTTATAAATCCTTGTTATGAGCATTAACATTCTAAGCTTTCATTTAATCTATTTTGAAGTCATTTTTTTTTTTTAATCAAATACTTATATTTTTCTTAATTAAGAATATTTGCACTATATCTTTTGCGATAAAAAAAATATTTATCTAAGTTATAAATAAAATCTATTTATCACTACTCCACTCAAATTCATACACACTTATAAGACAATAACTTATAATAGCTATAAAACAGTAACTTATAATAGTTATAAAACAATAACATAAATTATATTGAACATCCACTCATCAAGGATATTTGCCTGTTATTTATATATTGGCTTATTAAATATGTTTCATCTATGAATTTAGGCAAAAATTTTGAATGCTTATTTCAAATTAATATAAATGATTGTAATAATTCTTACAAATTTACATGCGATGAAGTTAATCTTTTCACTATTCTACAAAATATTTATTTCTAATATGCTAATTAATTTAATATTTCAAAATGGAAAATATTTTTGCAATATCATGAATAAATATACTTTTCTTCAAGAGGCTTTTATATGAAATAATTGAAATCATAATTATCCAGTACACCCGGGTCTCGTTTTATGCGGATTTATTTAATACGATTTTGAAGTTATGCGATTCATGTTTCTTCTTAATATCTTTGTATGTGTTTTTTTTTATGCGATAAAAATTATTAGATCAGAAGTTGAACTCCAATAATGCGCTATTACTTTAAATATTATAAATTTCATGCACTCACGTCATATTTAAAGTAATGGCGCATTATCGGAGTTCGACTTCCATCTAATAATTTCAATATTTTCAGCTCTTTATAATAGTACTGTAATAGATTTTATGTATTAAAGAAATTCATAATTCACTTAAAATCAGGATTTCCCCATTTTATATACACACATTAAATTTTACAAGATTATAATGTAAATCTGTTCAAACGTTATAGATGTCTACACTATGTATGTTGTTGTTTTTGCATTTTAAATCTTGTTCTATTTTTGCTTTTTAAAAAAAGAGCACGTAATCAATTAATCATTTAGTGTCTGCAAGTAATAAATTTTACAAGACTATAACGTAAATCTGTTTAAACGTTATAGATGAAAAATACTATGTATGTTGTTGTTTTTGCATTTTAAATCATGTTCTATTTTTGCTTTTTATAAAAAGAGTACCTAATCAATTAATCATTTAGTGTCCAAGTTTATTTTTAAAAGGTGTGTAACAGCGGTGGGCACAATTAAATTTGACAATTAAAATCTGATTTTTAATTGTAATTAACAATTTAAAAATTACGTAACGTGATCTGTCCAATAGTGGTGAGTCGGTGTCTTTTTATTATCGTAAGTCTAAGTTTTATTTTTATTTTAAACTTTTAGTTTACCCTAATGGAGAGGAAAAAACACCCAAGAAAATGAATTTCTTTGGAAACAAAAATATCAATTTTAGATCGCTTAGCGAAATGGGAAGGATCAACAGCGATTGGAAAACATTTTAGTTGTATTTCCTCTTGACTTCGTTTAAGGGGAAGCTACAGTACCTCACATCACATCATGCTGAATCTGATGTCTCAAATAGCGATAATGTTTAAAATACTGTACGTGTATGAAAAAAATATAAATTACGCATAAAAATATATTGTTTTGAATAAAATTAAATACTGTAGTTAATAAAAAAAGTAAAAAAAGTTTGTCTTGTATCAATTTTTTTCAAATTTGAAATTTTTTATTAATCATATTTTATATTTTTATTATTTTTTTATCCGATTTTAAAGTAATTTTACGTTGTTGCTTTGCTTTTATGCGATTTTTGGAAAATTACAGTACGTATCCCCCATTTTTTAAGGTAAGTTAAGTCTATTTTTGTGCGATTTCTTTTGTGCGTGTTTTCTGAGGAACCTATCTACCGCATAAAATGAGACCCAGGTGTACATTATTCTGGCTAATATATACATATCACTATTATCATATAAGTAAGATATCTTTTTCTCTAAGCTTATAAAGTTGATCCTCTAATGTAAATATAAAATAAATATAGCATTACATATATATTCTACAATGATTAAATAAACATATAAAACAATGATAGGTAAATATTATTTTACCTAAGGTATAAAAAAATAAAAATACCTGTCCAATTTCATGAAAGAGTATTTATTTCATTCTTGAAATAACAATAATAATTATTTTACTATATTGCTATACATTAGAGTATGATTAAAATATTGATATTTAGAGATGTGTTCTTATATTTATTTGCCTTTTGTTTAAAAAACAAACAATTATGATATAACTAAATTCATATGCCGATTTATAATTATTTCTGTTAAAACTTACATATATTAGGAAACATGTATATGTTATTTTGGAATTAAATTTTTTTTTTTTTAAAAAAAAAGTCATTAAATTAAGATAAAATATTATCCCCAAAATTTTTAAAATACAATATCTAAAATTACATTTTGTATTGATAATAAATCATTGTCCTTTTTTTTGTTGTCAAGTACACTTTTTCTTTTGGTTCATTTTCCTGATGGCTTTTTATGAGTGGTGCTTTGATATATATTTCTCAATATTTTATTCATTTTATCAACATCAAAATAATTAATAGATCAAATGCTAATCATGAAGCTGTGAGAGGATTATTTTAATTGTTTTTGGTTAGCAAATCCAAAAATAACTTCTTGCTACTTAATAATTGCTGAGTGTATATTATTATTCCTTTTTTTTTTTTATCTTCATTTAGAGTTTTTCTATTTGATAAAGCTGATTATTATAAAGAAAATAAATAAATTTTATGCATTAACTTTTAAAAAAAAAATTGGAATGATTTTTTTTTTTTTAAATTACTGAGATTTATCAATAATACTGCTATTATTTTTTTATCATAAAAACAAATATATTGATCTAAGTGTGTGATTATGTGTTTATTTATTCAAATCCACCACTTCCAATGTTTTTTTGACCAGGTTTTCTAGCGATAGTTAAAATAAAGATTATATTTTACTATTTTAAGAATTACTATTTTACTTACATATGTAGCAAAATGTTGTGGATTGATTATCTTAAAGGAAAATGGAATATAAAAAATTAATTGTTCCATATTGTGTTAGATTTTATTATTCTCTCTGGTGAGACTTTGTAAGCTTTCAACTTTTGATTTTTGTGTAAAATTGTTATTCTTCTACATCCAAATTCAATCAATTGAATTGGTAGTAATAAACATTAGCAAATGAAAACAATTTGAAAAATTTATATTTGAACTTAGCAAATATTGAAAAAATATGATCGTAATGACAACAAAAGATGTTTTCATTATTGAACTCTTAGCAAAGCAGAATAACTTCAGAAAATGAATGAAATCTTTTTTCTTTGAAATTTGTTTTTAAAATGCGATGAAAAATATTAATCTGATAAATCCAACCAAATTTTGCTTTAAAATATTAACATTGTTTTCTAATCTCAAATTATCTAATACAATGTCTGCAATGACATATTAGCTATTATTTTCATTAGATCAGGTAATGAGAATGCTGAGGTTGACATTACGCTAAAAGTTATTACTTTCTTTTATATTTATAAAAAAATTAAATATATACATACAAGTATATTGTCTATACTGAACTTATTGTAATTTATAAAGGATTTGAACTCAGACTTTCAAGCTCCCTACAGCTATCCATATGTATGTGGTCATGTGTATAGGATGGAGTGGATAGTTGTAGGGAGCTTGAAAGTCTGAGTTCAAATCTCTTATAAATTACATATAAAATAATGATATTTAATAATTATTACACAAGTATTATGTAAAAATAATTATGAATCTTAATAAACTTCACAAAAAAAAAAATGTGTTAAAACAGGCAAAACTCTCTATATGTATTGGTGATCATGTGATGTTTATTGGCTTAAAAAAATGTGTTTAGTTATTTCAAAACTGTTCTAAAAATAACCTTACAAATAGTGTGGATACTGATTAGGAAAGGAATAAAAAGAAGAAAGCGATGCTAAAACTCTTTGACTTTGCCGCTACTAGCCTTTTTTTGATTTTTTTAAAATGAAAAAATTAATATTTTAAAACTATGCAAATTTACGAATTAAAAAAAAAAATATATATCTTAATAGATGGCCATACAAACACAATTTTTAAAAAAAAAATGATTACAGAAGTTTATTTCTGATTTCTCTGACTGAAGGTCTTGGTGTCATTGTCTGTAAGAGCTAACAATATATTTGTAACAGATTTGATTAATTAGTTATTGAAAAAGAAGTTGCATCAGATAGTTGTTAAGGATGCAGTCTCACAAAAATCCTCCACTAATAGAACATAATATAGTAAAGATTTTGATATTGATATTCATCCATGAAAGTAACAGAAATCTAAGTTGGATTAAGAATATAAAATGGTTTGAAAGTAGAGGCTTTTATTATGGATTTTTTTGAGCATATATCTTCTAATACATTTGTCTGCTGACAGAAACATAGTATGATTATTAATATACATAAGGATACCTAGTTCTCAGCCATGCTAATCATAATTTTCAAGAGGCAGTAGAATAGGAGATATGAATATGGCCTCAAGAAATATAAGATAAAAGTTTACCAAAAGAGAAAAAGATCTAGGAAATACAAACATGTCAGTAAGTCGTAGAACAATAACATTCTTAGTATTGAACATAATTAAATTCCTGGAATTTGATACTGCTTACTGTATTCTTTAAATATAATTTGCCTCACTTATACTAAGCTTAGTTTTATTGCTAGTAAAAGCATTATAAATTATTACAACAATAGAACTACTTTATCATGAATAATAGACTGGCTCACAGAATGATTATTCTAATTAACTAATAAATAATGTTTGATTCATTAATTATCTTTTATTCAATGTTATTAAATAATGATATCCTTTATAAAACAGGCAAAACTCTCAGTACAGTTATGTACAAGCATAAGAAATGGTAATCATGTTATAATGATATAACATTTAATATGTAAAATTTTATGGGTCCTTTAACAATTTTGTCTATTATATCACAAAAAATAATAATTTATATATTATAGATTTAATATTTGATTGAATACAAGTATAATTTATATACTTGGAGTTTAAATGTAATTATAGTTTAGATCTGATTATATTATAGATTTATAAAAGAAATATTTATAATCATAGATTATTTTAATTCCTACTTAGAAGAAGATTTAGAATTAAAACTATTTTAATAATTAAATATGAATAATATTGGAGATAAATTGGCAATAAAAATACAAAAGAATATTGATTTCTTGGCTTATTATGTTGAACATGCAGAAGTTAAATGATTAGAATTCAAAAAAAGAAACAAGAATCTTTTGAAATTAGAATAATAATTGTACAAAACCCTTTTTTCCCCTACTATTTAATTGACCATGGACAATAAGTAAGTTTTTAAAAATAAAACCCTTTTTTCTTTCATTTTAATTGAAAATGAATATTAGTCATCATGTCTTAGTGACTAATAATTTTTTAAAAAAGGGAAGTATAAGCCTGCAGATTACTCAGTAGCAAGATCTAATTGAAGTTGCATAATGTGAAGGGCAACATTAATTTAAAATTGATTATTAAAAATTATCAATTCTGATAAATTAAAAAAAAAAAAAAAATTTAAAACCCGAAAAAATGTTTCTTCTTTTCTTTAAAAAATATAGTCCTAAAAAATCAATAGGTAGTCCAGTATTTACCTTGCTATGACGTCATCAGCCTGAAGGCATACTACTCTAACCACCCGATTTTTAAGATAACGTCACCTAGTGATTTGCGACACATGTAATTGCTAAAATTTTTCAGCATATCACGTGGTGACGTTACGTCAAAGATCGCTAGATTAGAATAGGATGCCCTCAGGGTAATGTCATCATAGAAACGAAGAGCGGGGGAAAGGCACGTGGTACAGGGTCATGAGGTCAAAATGGAGAAAAAGGCACGTGGTACAGAATAATGCCGGCGGCGTCCATCCTGAAAAAAAAAAGGTAAAATTAATAAATAGGACACAAAATAGAGTGATATGCGGCAAAAAAAGATTAAAAATAATATATACATCATGAATAATTAACTAAAATTGGACACAAAATATGAAAATGTAAGATAAATATCACTACAAAATTAATAAGTAAAAACTGCGAGTCCACAAATCCTGAAAAAAAAAATTAATAAATAGGACACAAAATAGTGATATGCGGCAAAAAAAGGTTAAAAGTAATATATACTTCATGAATAATTAACTAAAATTGGACGCAAAATATGAAAATGTAAGATAAATATCACTACAAAATTAATAAGTAAAAACTGCGAGTCCACAAATCCTGAAAAAAAAAAATTAATAAATAGGACACAAAATAGTGATATGCGGCAAAAAAAGGTTAAAAGTAATATATACATCATGAATAATTAACTAAAATTGGACGCAAAATAGGAAAATGTAAGATAAATATCACTACAAAAAAAAGTAAAGGAGAAAATAGGACAAAAGTGAAAATAGTGATTAATAAGTCATCTTAAAAGTACTATATAAATTTTAAAAAACTTATCATAAAGTGAAAACTGCGAATCTACAAATAACTGCAAGTCTACAAATATTAAATTTTCTTTTTTAAAAAACGTATCATAAAGTGCGAGTCCTGAAGTAATAATTCTGCAAGTATTCAAATAATAATTTTGTCATCTTAAAAAAACCTATCATAAAGTGAAAACTGCGAGTCTACAAATATTAATTTTGTCTTTTTTAAAAAACGTATAAAGTGCGAGTCCAGAAGTAATAATTCTGCAAGTATTCAAATAATAATTTTGTCGTCTTAAAAAAACCTATCATAAAGTGAAAACTGCGAGTCTACAAATATTAATTTTGTCTTTTTTAAAAAACGTATAAAGTGCGAGTCCAGAAGTAATAATTCTGCAAGTATTCAAATAATAATTTTGTCGTCTTAAAAAAAACCTATCAAAGTGAAAACTGCGAGTCTACAAATATTAATTTTGTCTTTTTTAAAAAACGCAAAATAGCAAAATGCAAGATAAATAAACGCAAAATAGAAAATAGGAAAATGTAAGATAAATATCACTACAAAATTAATGTCATCTTAAAAGTACTATATAAATTTAAAAAAACCTATCATAAAGGTAAACTGCGAATCTACAAATAACTGCGAGTCTACAAATATTAATTTTGTCTTCTTTAAAAAATGTGTCATAAAGTGCGAGTCCAGAAGTAATAATTCTGCAAGTATTCAAATAATTTTGTCTTTTTTAAAAAAAACACATCATAAAGTGAAAACTGAGTCTACAAATCATAATTAATCATAATTCAGTCATCTTAAAAGTACTATATAAATGTATGAATTTTTTTTTAGTAGAAATAACTACGAATAAAAACTACTGTAATTTATAAGGAATATAAAAGATGAATATCACAACAAAATGCGTACTTACCCAAATAACGATTACTGCGGTGGACTGAACTGGCTTATATGTTGTAGAATTGCACCAAAATGACCATCTTTGTATGTACGCCTCCACATAGAGTTTCGTCTATTTCCACAATTGTGTTAGGGCCTCCGATTTTCCGCCTTTCATTATGTAACAGCTTCCATGCACATACTTCACGGAGATAGTTGTTCCAGTCAATCACAGTCTTGTCCGCCATTTCTAACTGGTCAGCACAAAATAGGATAGACGTTAATTCTCTGGACCAACAATATATAAAACGGAGAGCCGTTACAAAGGATATTCTGGAGCCTTCAAACCACGTGCCTTTTCTTATGGGAGTTTTTTTTCAGAAAATCCGGAAAATTAATAAAATATAAAATACATCCACTTAATATCATAGAAGAAATAACATGTAAATTACTTACAATTGTTGAGAAAGTAATGATTTCTTTTTAAAAAATGGTAAAAAAAATTGCTAGAACGAAGAGGATATTCTGGAGCCTTCAAACCACGTGCCTTTTCTTATGGGAGTTTTTTTCAGAAAATCCGGAAAATTAATAAAATATAAAATACATCCACTTAATATCATAGAAGAAATAACATGTAAATTACTTACAATTGTTGAGAAAGTAATGATTTCTTTTTAAAAAATGGTAAAAAAATTGCTGAACTATTAAAACACTGAAAATGAAATCACTGAAAAAAACGCTGCTGCACTGAAAAAAACGATGCAACAAATAGGAAGAAATCCACTTTTAAATCTCGTGGGTCGAAAAAAATCTCGTGGATGAAAAAATCAAATCTCTCGAATTAGTCATATCAGCGTCTTCGTTGCCATGACAACGTTTCATGTGTTCTTCCGGCGACGCAAAGATTGGATAATTACAGCTGTATGCCTTCAGGCTTATGATGTCATAGCAAGGTAACAAAAAATCAAATCTCTAGAATTAGTCATGTCAGTCACTTCGTTGCCATGACAATGTTCATGTGTTCTTCCGACGACGCAAATATCGGATAATTACAGTTGTGTGCCTTCAGGCTAATTACGTCATAGCAAGGTAAATACTGGATTACCAATCAATATTTATCAAATATAGATTCACCAACCAATTTCTTTAAAAAAACTTGTTCTTTATTTAACTATATAAAATTAACATTCAATAAGCAACGTTTCGACTATTTCTATCCTTATAGTCTTTTTCAAGCCACTAAGAAAAAATACAAACAATATTATCAATAAATAATAAATAAATAAATACACAAATAAAACAAAATAAAAAATTAAAAATACAAATATAAAATAAAATAGAATAAAAAATAAAATAGAATAAAAAATAAAATAAAAATATATATAAAAATATAAAATATTACCTTCCCCAAAAAATTAAAAAATCCAACAAAAAAAATCTCAAAAAAATAAAAACCCTTTTTATTTATAACTAACAATTAAATTATTTAAATGGATAAAATTCCTCAAACTAGTCATTAATTGTTATCTTAATCTATCAGTTTTCTATTCATATATGGTTTAAATTCCTTAATGTAGAAATTTTCTTTTAAAAACCTTTCTTTATAATTATTTACAGTTTCCAAAAGTTCAATTTTGTAATCAGTATGACCAAATTTACACCTATGAAAATAAATTGCAGATTTTTTATCAGATAAATGTTGTTTTAACCTTGTTTCTAATTTATTCTTAGTATTTCCAATATAAGAAATACTTTTACCCTCCTTCCAACAATCTAAACATTTAATAATATATACTCCTTTCATTGCCTCAAGCATGTTAAACTTATCATAATAATTAATCATCTTTTTTAAATCTTTCTTTTTCTTATATACAGGAAACAATTTAATATTAAATTTTTTATTTATTTTTTTACAAATATTTTTAATTCTAATAAAAATATTTTGTGATACTTTAAAACCTATGTATACCTTATCTAATTTTTTATCCTTATTTTTAATTTTATTTTCTCCTTCAATTTTCCTTTTAATTAAATTTAAATTATATCTCGAAAAAATTTTTCAATAATTTTATTAGGATATTCATTCAAATAACATTCCTTTTTTATTAAAACTAGTTCCTTGTTCAATAATAACTCATTAGAACATATTAACATTGCTCTCCTAATTCTATTTTTTATAGTATTAATTTTACAATGCTTATCAATATCTGAATACCAATTTACAATTAGACCATGAAATGTTTTTTTTCTAAAAACTGAAGTATTAATATTAATTCTATTATTCCTTATAACCTTTTCAATTTTTACATCCATGTATTCAATTTTATTATCCAATTCTTCTTCCATAGTAAATTTTATATTTTCCTCAATATTATTAATGTATTTTAAAAAACTTTTAGCTTTTCTTTTGTTTCCTTTAAAAACCATGAAATAGTCATCTACATATCTAACAAAAAAACACGGACTAAAATTTAAATCTATAAAATTTTTTTCAAAATTATTCATGTATACATCCGCCAAAAAACCACTTAAACTACTTCCCATACTTAATCCATTTATTTGCTCATAAAACCTATCTTTAAATTTAAAAATCAAATTTTTACAACAAATCAATAAAATTTCATATACCAAATAAGTATCAATTTTTAATTTTTTATTTTTATCACTAATGTATAATTCCAAAACATTATTTATAGCTATATCTGGATCAATATTATTATACATATTAATAATATCTAATTTAATAAAATAAATATTTTTAAACTTAACAAATTTTAAAAATTCATTTAATTTTTCTATAAAATCCATTGAATTACATACCTTATTCTTTTTATTTTCTTTATTATATTTTTTAAAAATATTATTAAATATCCATTTTGAAATATTTTCATAACAAGTATCCCTACAACTAATAATCGGTCTTAAAGGTATCCCGTCTTTATGTACCTTCGGTATTCCTGTAATTGTTGCACATCTAATGTCCATCCTTTTAAGCATAAACATTTCTATTTTTTTAATATATCCTTTATTTTCCATTTCAGTAATAATCTTATTAATCTTTATATTTATCTGCATACTTTTATCTTTTTTTATTATCTTAAAATAATTTTCTTTTAATAAATAATTCATTTTATTATTATATTCAGTTTTCTCTATTACTACCATACTAGTAGATTTATCTCCTTTTAAAAAAACCAAATCTTTATATTTCAATCTAATATTATTAATTATTTTTAATTCTCTTTTATTAACAAATTTATATATATTATTATTTATCACGTCATATTCCAATTTTTTAAATTCATATTTAATTTCATTAAACAAAAGGTCTTTATTAATTCCTATATCTATTCCATCATTATTAAATTTATCAATAATTATATCTTTTTTCGCTTTAATATCAATAATTTGTTTACAAATATCAACTTGTCTATTTGGAACATATTTAAGTCCTTTATTTAGAATATTAATTTCATCTTTATTAAAAACAGTATTTGTCAAATTTATTATAAAATTCTCTTTTAAATTATTACTACTTGAACAACTTTTTATTTTATTTGAAATATTATCTATATTTTCCCTAAAATTTTTATTTAACAACAAATTAAGTTTTTTTTTATGTTTTTCAATTACTTTTTTCCTAAAAATTTCCATTTTATTATAAAAAATCTGATATAGTAAAAATTCCTCCCTAAATGTAATTAATTTAGTCAAACCAATATATAATACCTTAATCCTCTTTAAATAATATTCTTTTTTAACATATAATATTTTTATAAATTTACATAATATTTTCCTTTCCCATTTAAAAATTATTTTATCATTAAAAAATCTTTTAATATTATACAATTTAATGAAACCAGGAATCACACCATATTTTTTACATTTCTTTAAAAATCTAATATCTAAATTAATTTTTACAATTTTCAATTTAAAATTAATCCAATCATTAATACATTTAATACAAATTTTAAACATTCCATAAACCTTAATATTTTTCCTTAAATATCTAATAAAATGTCCCAAACTGCATTCTTTAAAACCATAGTAACCATAATGTTCCTTAATCTTGAAAGTACCAATATCCATTTCCATATTAATATTCTTCATACAGCAACAGAATTTTAAAAATATTCCAATATTCTAATATTCCAATAATAATCCAAGTTTAGATAGAATAGTAAATTTAAAACCCGAAAAAATGTTTCTTCTTTTCTTTAAAAAATATAGTCCATAAAAACCAATATTTATCAAATATAGATTCACCAACCAATTTCTTTAAAAAACTTGTTCTTTATTTAACTATATAAAATTTACATTCAATAAGCAACGTTTCGACTATTTCTATCCTTATAGTCTTTTTCAAGCCACTAAGAAAAAATACAAACAATATTATCAATAAATAAATAAATAAATACACAAATAAAACAAAATAAAAAATTAAAAATACAAATATAAAATAAAATAGAATAAAAAATAAAATAAAAATATATATAAAAATATAAAATATTACCTTCCCCAAAAATTAAAAAATCTAACAAAAAAAAATCTCAAAAAAATAAAAACCCTTTTTTATTTATAACTAACAATTAAATTATTTAAATGGATAAAATTCCTCAAACTAGTCATTAATTGTTATCTTAATCTATCAGTTTTCTATTCATATATGGTTTAAATTCCTTAATGTAGAAATTTTCCTTTAAAAACCTTTCTTTATAATTATTTACAGTTTCCAAAAGTTCAATTTTGTAATCAGTATGACCAAATTTACACCTATGAAAATAAATTGCAGATTTTTTATCAGATAAATGTTGTTTTAACCTTGTTTCTAATTTATTCTTAGTATTTCCAATATAAGAAATACTTTTTCCCTCCTTCCAACAATCTAAACATTTAATAATATATACTCCTTTCATTGCCTCAAGCATGTTAAACTTATCATAATAATTAATCATCTTTTTTAAATCTTTCTTTTTCTTATATACAGGAAACAATTTAATATTAAATTTTTTATTTATTTTTTTACAAATATTTTTAATTCTAATAAAAATATTTTGTGATACTTTAAAACCTATGTATACCTTATCTAATTTTTTATCCTTATTTTTAATTTTATTTTCTCCTTCAATTTTCCTTTTAATTAAATTTAAATTATATCTCGAAAAAATTTTTTCAATAATTTTATTAGGATATTCATTCAAATAACATTCCTTTTTTATTAAAACTAGTTCCTTGTTTAATAATAACTCATTTGAACATATTAACATTGCTCTCCTAATTCTATTTTTTATAGTATTAATTTTACAATGCTTATCAATATCTGAATACCAATTTACAATTAGACCATGAAATGTTTTTTTTCTAAAAACTGAAGTATTAATATTAATTTTATTATTCCTTATAACCTTTTCAATTTTTACATCCATGTATTCAATTTTATTATCCAATTCTTCTTCCATAGTAAATTTTATATTTTCCTCAATATTATTAATGTATTTTAAAAAACTTTTAGCTTTCCTTTTGTTTCCTTTAAAAACCATGAAATAGTCATCTACATATCTAACAAAAAAACACGGACTAAAATTTAAATCTATAAAAAATTTTTCAAAATTATTCATGTATACATCCGCCAAAAAACTACTTCCCATACTTAATCCATTTATTTGCTCATAAAACCTATCTTTAAATTTAAAAATCAAATTTTTACAACAAATCAATAAAATTTCATATACCAAATAAGTATCAATTTTTAATTTTTTATTTTTATCACTAATTTTAACTCAATTTTGATTATTATGCCTTTTAGGACTTATAAATGAAACACAAAATAAAAAATATATATTAATTAGTTTTTTCTTAAATTTATCAGAATTATAATTGAAATTGTATAAAAATTCTTAATAATTATTTGTCATGCAGTGACAGTTAAATAATTTACTTGTTATCACAAAATAACTTGTATATATAAACACTGCTTGGGGAAGCAAAAGAGTTTGGGTAGGTTCTGATTTTTTGTTAATTACTTTTAACAAGAAGTTCTATTAGATGTTCAATAAATAAACTAATTATATATAATTTAGCTGGAAATAATACATCAATCAAAAATTCAAACATTTTTCAACAATCCAGCCAATCAAATCACATGTAATACATATTGTAACCTTGAGTTCTGTCTATAGAATTTTATGTTAGGTATTTTTGCTAATATCTTTTAAAAAAAATTATATAAGTTTATTTTCTGCTAAATAAATTATATTACTATGTTAAAGATAGAGAGTTATTTTGTTGATTTATAACTACTATTATAAAATATCTGTATTTATGACAAATTTGAATCAATGAAGTTAAATAAATTTAACTTATAAAACCATAAAATCAGTATTTTAATGTATAATTTATTCTTAACATATAATAGAAAGATGCAATTATATTCTTAATGTAGTCATTGCCCTTGTATATTAAAATTAAGTTGTCATAAAATAAACACTTAGATGAGTTTTAACAATGCTTTATAGATTTTTATTAATAATTAATTTATTACAATTTATTTTAAAATATAGTTCTAAATGCTAGTTTGACAATATTCTAATCTTATATAAATGTATTAAGTTAGCCAATAATTTCAAATTAATTATTTTTAGTTTACATCTAAAATATCTTAGTGTGGGTGTATGCAAGTCACTATTTCCATTTAAAGTTAATAAAAATATCAGATTTTTTTTTAAAAAAAAAATTGTGTAAAGTTAATATTCTGAGAATATTAAAATAGATAAATGTATTATTTATTGCTATAATATTTAAGTTTATTTCTAAATAATTTTTTGTAAAAGATGTAATCTTAATTTATTGTTTTGTCTAAAATTTCCAGACTGTAATTATCAAGTTATTTTTAGAATCATTTGACTTATCAGTAGAATAAGATAGCAGAAATTAAGTAGTAATTTATACCCATATTTAAATATCGATCATCTGACATACCATATTAAGCTCTGACCACATGTATCTTAACACATTTCATCATTTTTCTTTGTTTCATTATGTATAGTTTTTTATAATTATTATTTTTATGAGATTTAAGTCATGAATGCCTAGAATAATTTATCTGCACAGGCTTTTAGCTTTGGCCCACACCATTAAGAAACTTTAAGGATACATAAACAAGGAAGGAAGTAATATGCTGTTGCATTGCTTTGTGGCAACAGGAAATTTTATATGAAAGGTATAATTGTATTGCTAAGAATTTTAATAATATTCAATTGTTTATTTAGTCATTCTAAGTTTATCTGGAAGTGAAAATTTTAAAATGTTGAATGTCAGAACTTTAAAAAAGTTTATTATGCTCTATTCTATGATGAATTCTAGACACTATTTTCATAAATGTTGAACTTTACTGTTATTTGCAGTGTTCTTTTTTAGCTTAATTTGATATGCCAATCAAATTAGAACTTTTAACTAAAATTGCAATACGTGTAAGTGATAAAAACTAGTTGTGGAGTAATAATTATGAAAGTATGGATGTCTTTACCTTGTTCTGAAAGGAAAGTATTATATTGTTATTATTTCTTCATATTCTAAAATGACATTTATAAAATTATCATTGCATTATTTTTGAGATGGATGAAATGTTTATTCCAATGCTGTTAAAATTGAAAAATAAATATATTTATTGTGAACTGTGTCTTATTCTTAAAGATTTTATAAATGAACTAATTTCATTTTATACCTTTTTATTTCAAATGAATATATGTGATAAAATATTCGATATTAAAGATCTTAGTGTAAAAATAGAAATAAATATCCATGCTGTTCTTTATTAATTTGAAATTTTTTTGCCATTAAAATATAAAATATTTGTTACTCTGTGCTTTTTAAAATCTGCTCATTTTGTGTGTTGTTTTAAAAAGATTGCTGTGTTCCCAATAAAACTTATTTATTGCTGAATACAACTTTATATTACTTTAATATGCAAAACATATTATGCTCTTTATTAATGTTTCATTGTGTAAAACTAGAATTGTCTTTCAAAAGGAAAGAATGTTAGTATCTGTGGGCTATTTAAAATAAATATGATGGTTATTATTATTTTTTCATCATTTTATATATTTGAATTGCTACAAAAGAAATTATATTGTCTTATCATATTATTTCAATAAATACTTCATTATTACTTTGAATGATTTTTCAAATCATGTCAATATTTAATTAATTTATGTACCTCAGATTTTAATTATTTATTTTGCTAATATTTAATATTCATATTGTCCAGATACTTTAATAAATCTTCAGCATATCCAAGGACTTATTATTGGAACTGTTTTTTTTTCTCATAAATGCTTTATTATATATAGATAAGGAAACTACATTGATTACATTATTCACGGTACTTAGCTTATTACAGAGTTAAGAGGAAGGTCCATGACCATCTCTACTGTCGGGGCAGCAGGATGTACATTACATGCTTCACACACCTCAATTGTCCATGGATATTAAGTCCCATGTAATTTTGTAGACGAATGTTAGTGCTAATCTTTTGTCTCTCTCTTATATTGACTTAAGGTTAGATATGAGTATTTGACATGGATTGTTGTTTATGAGATTGTAAACCATCATATATCTGATTGACCAATAGGTGAAAAGCAAAAAGGTAGAGCTCCTGATTGCAGCAAATTCACCATTGGTAATACTAGTAATGAGGCTTGTGAGTAATGACTTCTTACTTGTATGGATTGAGACTATAAGATCCCTGTAACCATGCAGTGAGGGACACTGGCTAAATATGTCAACCATGAGGTCATCTTCCTTATGACACAAAGGGCAGACTTGGTCTACGTGTGAGAAACCCCTATGGGTGACCTGAAAATGTCATGTCAGGAGAACTTTTAAGTTTATTTTTATTAGGTCTAGTTATTTTAGTACAAATTCTAGCGCTTGATTTATGGAATGATTGTAGAAGGTTAGGAAAGAATTACCTGGAGGCATATCATTATTAGTAAGATGATATGCCTCCCAATAATTGATTTTTTGAGGGTTTGATTGCATAGGTTTGTATAGTAAATTTTGATATGTACACTAATATGGATGATAGCCAGCTCTTCTCAGGATGTGGAGGGTGTCTGTTGGGTTCCCTGGGGTGAAACATAATGCTTCAGGAATATTTGAAACAATTTTTGGATTGTATTATATTAATGCTGGAATTGGAATGAGTTTATAGAGTGTAGGGACAGACCATTGAATTTTGAGTGTTTTTGGAGGTGGTCTCAGGCTGATGACCACATTCTTACACTTCCAGCATAGTCTTGAGCAAGAGGAATTTATTTTCCTATTGAACCTTTGAGAGAAGTTGATAAAAGACATAAAATAGGAAAATCCTAGGGAATACTACGATATTCAGCAGCGATGTTTTGGCAAGTAGGAACATGTATACGTTTGATAATGAGATTGCTATTTTGTTGATGGAGAGGAAAAAGGTATCTTGGATGGTCTTTGTCATTGCCAGGGGGAATTGAAGGTTGGTAAGCCTAGAAATTTTGGGGGTTTAGCAGTAAATGGTGAATTGATTGTGCTCCCTGAGGATAGTCTCCATGCCGATGATTTGTCCATATTAAACTTTAACCCAGACTCCAAGGAATCTATATATGAGATATGGGGGATTGATTTGTTGAGGGCAGGTATATACTCCGGGTAGGTCCTGCTCAAGTATACTTATTAACAGATTTATGTAAATTATGAATAGAAGGGCACTTAGTGGAGAGCCCTTCAGAATGGAATTTGTAGGCATGAACAAGGATGAAAATCTCACATTTAGGGAAATAGCTATATTCCTATTATTGAGGAGATTTCCAATAATGTTAACTATGCGGGTTGGTATATCGAACTCACCAAGTAGATGGAGACAATCAGTCCATATGGAATCAAATGCCCTTCAATGTCTAGTTGGATGACAACTGGCTTGGATTTTTTAGTAGTACTGGTGTGGTCCACTATCATTTTAAATAATCCAATTGCCTCAGTGGTAGATGAACCCTTTTTGGCAAATTGATAGTGTGATATAAATGGGAGAACCTTATCCTGAATTTTGTCTTTAACTATTGATTCTATAATCTTAACCATTAATGGTGTCAGAGAAATAGGCCTAAGATTCTCTAGCGGAGATGGTAAAATGTTTTTTGAGAAAAGGCACCATCCCTATGGGGTACAGACCATCAATGTTAAGTGATTTGGTTGAGATGAGGTTGACTATCCCTTGAACGATTGGAGCAGTAAATTTTTCAAAGTGAAGGAGTATGAATCGGGGAATAGCATGGAGACCTGAATGTGTTCTGTCGGGCATTGAGGATAATTTTGGTTTTTATGTCATTTTCAGAGATACTGTGGTTTGGTGTTGTTGATTCGAGGAATAGGTGATGATTTGGCTCACTTGGGCTATTTGTTAGTTTGGTCTTGAAGAATTTGAAAATTTGGTTGATCATATTGTTGCTAGAGAATAGGTTATTCCCAATTTTGATGGCAAATGGAGTATTTAGTTTATCTTTGTTTCCCAGGGCCTATCTAATATAACCCCTGGATCCATCTAATATAGCCCCTTGACCAGTTGTGTGGTTGACTTAAGAAGATCATAGACTTCTTGGTAGATAAATAATTGGCATGACTTGCTGATTGTTCTTGTATTGTTGTTTGAGATTTATTATCATCTCTATTGAGGAAGGAAGGTGGATATATTTCTTAGTGTATTGTTGACAGAGGCCATCTTTTGAAGAAATGAAGTTGGCCCCTTGTTTCTGGCAGTGTAGAAGGAAATTATTGTGTTTAGAATGTTTATGAAGGTGAACCATGTCTCTGCCAGGTGAAGAGATAAGATATCTAGTATTTTCTGAGATATATGTAAGACTCTGATATTATTGCTTCCGGAGTTGAGGCTTTTAGCAGGATCATAGTGATAGACTTCATGTGTACATAGGGCAGAGGAAATAGGTTTATGGATAATTTAATTATCAGTACCAGGTGGTCGGAAAACGGAACTGGTTAGATGGAAGGATCTATTATGAAATGGAGGTCAGGAGAATAATATATGAGATTTATGAGGGTAGCGAATTGTTTTGTGTAAAAGGAGAAGGCATCTCTGGGAAAGAAGCCCTGCATACACATTAGTTGAGTATTTATTAGGTGGATATACTTGGAATTAAAATAGTGATGAGTTATTGAAATCCCCTAACATTATTGTAGGGTATGGGTTTGCTCTAAGTATTAGATTAATTTGATGAATTATAGAGTGGATCATTGACATGTCTCTCTTTAAATATACAAAGATGACATTTAGTTTTAGGGAATGATGAAGTAAGGTTGCAATTAGGAGATGTTGATTCAAAAAATTTATACAATTTGAATGGAGTTATTGGGAATGAGAGTAGCTACCCTGACAGAGGGGTGTGTCAAAATGGAATGATGAAACGAGCCAAGTTTGTTGAATTGAATTGATATTTCTGGGTTTGAAGTTGTCTGTAATTTTGTTTTGGCAAAGCATATTATTTGCGGGGAGTATTGATTTATCCAATTAGTAATGACATCTATTCTCTTAGTATTATTGGAACTATTGTGATACCAAATGATATTGAAATCAAAGATTTAAGGACTTATGAACAATTAAATGATAAAAGAGACATTAATATTTATATTTAAAGTTTTTTATTTATATGTGTATTATATTTATTCTATTGCATATTTATTGCTTATGTATAATTTGTTCTGTATTTACCATATGAGTTCTCAGAATATTATTGTTTCGAAATATAATCAGAAGATAACATATCCATCCTGTATGGAATTATTTAGTGTGTGTATAAATAAATGGAAGAATTAATGGTGTAGATGTATATTTTTCTTATTAAATTGGAAAGCCATAATTTATATGCCTAATGATATTTTGCTATGATTATTATATTTTATCAGTTTTTCGCATCACATGTTCATTGTTGCTATATGAGATAGAAGGATTAACTCTAATTTGGATATATTCTTTTTATGCCTGTGTTGTATTCGTTGTTGATAAAAAAATAATGAGTTTACAAGCGACAGTTTACTCCAGAAGTTTTCGCATATTTAGTTGAAAGTAAAAATAATTATAATGGAAAATAATTATAATTGAAAACAAGCTGTGGGGATTTATTTTTAATTGAAAATAAAAATAACTAATTATAATGGAAATAATTATAATTAAAAACAAGTTGTGAGGATTATTTTTATCAGAGATAAAAATAACTAATTAAAGTTAAGAACAATCAAAACGGAGTTGGAAAACACGCAATTAAGTTTTCGGAATGTAGCAGATAAGACTTAACAAAAGAACTCGGAGGGATATATAAACTGCTAGTGAAAAACATCACACACTTGTTACAGTTTTGTTAACAGAAGAAGTTGGATACGTAAAGCTGTTAAGAGCTATTTGCGGCACAATGGTTAAGAGTTGTTGCAGCCGAGTTTCATATATTTTAACTATAATTCTTTATACTCATTTATGTTATCGATTGGATTGTGTTTTTCTCCCCCTCTGAAAAACTTAGGCGTGAAGACATTACAGCCTGTGAGTTAATAGTATGTCTTAGGTGACAGTTAGTAAATAATGCTATATTTTAGGCAACCTTGGGTGATGGTTTAGTCTTCATATATTTGTTAAAAGTCCTAATCTTGAGTCTTTTCCATCATTATGCTTTTCTTTTATATCCCTTGATATTTATCTTAGTAAATATTTATTCAAGTCATGTGCAATACTAACCATGTCTTTATTTTAGTTCTTGATGAAATCACAATAGTTTGAATATGCTGATATTGTTGATGTGCCTTGTTTGCCTATCTGATATGTTTAGAAACCTTAATAAAATGTTTTATGCTTAAATTTATGATTTTATGTAGTTATGAAATTTATACATCTTCCAAATTCAATTCTATTATAATGCAGGTAAGATACTGAAAACAAAAGCTGGATTAATAACAAAAGTGAGAGCTTTCTGTCTTTATAGTAAAATCATATTGTATTTTTTTTTTATTGTAATTCAAATTTTTGCTTAAATTTGTGATAACTATAATTTAATTTTTGATTTCATTAAAATATTTAATGATTATCCTTGTCATATTTATAAATGTTAATAAATTATTGATTTAATTTTTACTTCTGAATTTGTATCTGTGTCATCATCTGCATTCTCAGAAATCCAAAAATTACACATATATGTCATTATTGTAGTATAAGAGTATAAGAAGATTATAAAAGTCACTATGAAAATTTAATATTGTTAATGTTAAAATAACATCCATGGATAAGACTATTTTATTTTGGATTAAGATTATAGGAGAACCTTTTTGTGTGATTTATGAATAGCAACAAAATTCTTTTCCTACTCATAGTATTATGAATGTAATCCTAGCTTGCTATATCATTATTGATAATATTAGAGTTTTATGATTAATCTAAAATTAAGATTTATTTATTATATTAGGATATTATCTAAAGATGGACCATATCTTATAAGTATTTACTAGGATTACATTCATGGTTTACATAAGAACTTGAGATCAAAAGTAAGATTATATTTGTTTATTGGAGAATTTTATAGCAAGAACCCTGAGATTTGATTTAATTAAGAAAGATTTATTTTGAGTAAGAAATTGATTTGTTTAAGAAAGATTTATTTTGATTAATAATCTTTTGTTAGTAACCTGATTTTATGTAACCATGCTGTATAAGATTAATTTGGAAAAGTATTAGAACTCTTAATTAGATGTTTTTGTCTTACAGCATAAGAACTAGCCTTCCCAATTAGAACGGTCTGATGGAATAGTGAGTCTTACTGTATCTGCCGTACAGGGTGCCACTAGATCATTAGGACCTAGAAAATTTATATAGTAGACAGATACGTAAGTTAAGATTCACATTTTACATGTTTTATTCAGACTGTCAGCCCATGCCACTAGCTCAGTGAGATGCAGAGATTTATAAAATATGAATTCTTATCTAAAAATATTTTCAATATTGAAACAAAAAATAAAAGAAGCCACTGCCAGTAATTAACACACAATATTTATTTACGCACATATAAATAAAGAATTATTATTTTAGTCTAACTTTTATTTTTTTTACAAAACATTATAACTTATTTTACTTTAGATTTTAATTTACAATTTAACTGTTTTTATTTTATTTTAAAAGTTCGCACAGATGAGTTTAATATTTATTAGAGTGTCGAGTAGGAATAGACTACATAGATTGCATTTGAAAATAAAATATTCTATCCCTTATTTAACCTTAGGCCACAAGTTCGCAGTTAAACTAACGTCAATCCATCTGATACATCGATGCATTCAATGTAGCATGAATACGACAGCACAATACCCTACTGTCAGGAATGCACATCTGAACAGCATGGTTAAGAGAAGAAATTGGTTTCTCGTCCAGTACAGGAATGTTACATCTGTCTGGCTAGAAGAACAATAAAAAAAAACTCCATAGGAAGGGATTGCGGTTCTTTTTGCCGACTTACGATCCCATTCCATAGGCAAAAGGGGTGATTCACGGAGCAGGAAATACCGTCTGTCTCCGACGGTCAATAAAAAATAGGCTTATTTCGCCCAAGTGCGGCGTATCACGTGATCCTGCCCGTAGCGGACCTCATACTACATTTACTAATTACATCAATATATCCCATCGATTAACCCAATTTAACTATGAAACAAATAACCTAAGATTACCCTCCCTTAAACTAACATAACTTTACGAATCTATGTAACCATTCACGTCCGACTTAAGTTTAGCATTTATTTAGTTTAGTTTAATGAAAAACAAAAATCATAATAAAAACTTAAAAGAACAAAAAAAAAAAAAATGGAAATGATTTTAAAAAAGAAATACATCAAATAAAATTACTTATTAATAAATTAAGTTGGTCAGATAGGATTCTATTTCTATAAAATAGGGAACAAGTTTTAGAATTTAAAGTTCTTATTCTTTTCATATACTGGAGTTTTAGAAATATAGTTAAAGCTTATTAGAGTTCATAAAGTTCTTACGGTTTAAAAAAAATTCATCTTTATCAGTTGCTTGCAGTTTGGGATGCAGCGTTAATTCCCCCGATGTCCTGTGGTCCATAGTGTAAGAAAACGATTGACCATTTCTCTTTCCTTCACTTTTTTTTTAACAAGCAAAACTGAAGGGATTGAAGAGTGCGTCTTTTCAATCCCTTCTCCTGCAACACATATAGCACACCTCTGCTGTCACATCTCTATCTTCTCTCCCAGCTCTTTCTTCATTAAAATTTTTCCAAACTTTTTCTTTTTATATTAATTTTGCGGATTAACTCAACATTATGTCATGATGATGATGACCCTTTCATTGAGGTCTGATTCCTGAGGGATTTCCTTTATTGGCTATTAGTTTCTATTGTTTTTTCTCCTATCTGACCATTGCTTATACATTTTGAAATGCCCAAGGGCTAGCGTACTTTTTACTAATTAAAATAATCATTTCCATTTTACAATAGATTAATTAATTTATTGTACAAACTTAAAGATATATTTTTTTATCTTTAAATCTTTACTGAAAATTTAGTTTTAAAATACTTTTTTTTTTTTTAATGAAGTTTTCTTTAAATAATTTTTCATCTGTGCGATTTTATATATTAGAGTTTAGATGATTTTCAATTTTTAATTCTTAAAAAAAAGTTTTTATTTGCGAACTTTTATTTTTCATGTTTAATTTTAAAAAAAATAATGTAACGGCGTATGTGCCCATTACATATCAGTAAACTTGCTTAAAAAAAAATAAACAAACAAAAAAAAATTTTACTTAGGGTTAGTAATTACAGTAACACGATGAACAAAGACATTTACAAAGACATTCGGTTAGTAATTTTTACAAAAAGACTATATACAAAAAAAATGTTTACTATCATTTTCCTATGAACCATCTACGTTTACGCCTCCTCCCCCCAAGAATTCTATTTTCTCTATATTTCATTTCTAACAAACGGCACGACAAGCAAATTATATAAATTATTTATTTAAGAAGGTTGCATTGAGGTAAATATGTTTTAAGAGATAATGGGTTTATACGTGTATATTTGCAGCACAATTATATATACCACCAACTTATTTATGACTGATTGAAATGCTTAAATAGGGTTACTCTGAAGTAAATTCCCAAAAACTCTTAAGGTACCACATTTACAATCATAAACTTACGTGGCTGTGCGCGCCTATACACATTAAAATAATATATATTAAAAAAAAAAACATATCAATTGCAACCTTTTGACTTTTCTTTTTTAAAAAAAAAATTACAGTTTTAAAATTATTAATATCATTTTCTTTCTCGTTTTTAATATGTGCAATTTCTTTCTGGCAGTGCTTTTATAATATTTAAAGTATACGACTTTATGTAAATAGATAAAAATATTTCATTTTGAAAAAAAATGCTCAGGATATTCGTGGTTTATTAAACATCGTGCCACGTTGGGAGTCCAATTATAATTGTCCGATGGAATAGTGAGTCTTACCGTATCTGCTGTACAGGGTGCCACTAGATCATTAGGACCTAGAAAATTTATATAGTAGGCAGATACATAAATTAAGATTCACATTTTACATGTTTTATTCAGACCGTCAGCAAATGCCACTAGCTCAGTGAGACGCAGAGATTTATAAAATATGAATTCTTATCTAAAAATATTTTCAATATTAAAACAAAAAATAAAAGAAGTCACTGCCAGTAATTAACACACAAACATTTATTTATGCACAAATAAATAAAGAATTATTATTTTAGTCTAACTTTTATTTTTTTTACAAAACATTATAACTTATTTTACTTTGGATTTTAATTTACAATTTAACTTTTTATTTTATTTTAAAAGTTCGCACAGATGAGTTTAATATTTATTAGTGTCAAGTATGATTTTAAAATAAAATATTCTATCCCTTATTTAACCTTAGGCCACAAGTTCGCAGTTAAACTAACATCAATCCATCTGATACATCGATGTATTCAATGTAGCATGAATACGACAGCACAATACCCTACTGTTAGGAATGCGCATCTGAACAGCATGGTTAAGAGAAGAAATTGTTTCTTGTCTAGTACAGGAATGTTACATCTGTATGGCAAGAAGAGCAATAAAAAAAAACCTCCATAGGAAGGGATTGTGGTCCTTTTTGCCGACTTACGATCCCATTCCATAGGCAAAAGGGGTGATTCACGGATCAGGAAATACCTTCTGTCTCCGATGGTCAATAAAAAATAGGCTTATTTCGCCCAAGTGTGGCGTATCACGTGATACTGCCCATAGCGGACCTCATACTACATTTACTAATTACACCAATATATCCCATCGATTAACCCAATTTAACTACGAAACAAATGACCTAAGATTACCCTCCCTTAAACTAACATAACTTTACAAATCTATGCAACCATTCACACCTGACTTAAGTTTAGCATTTATTTAGTTTAGTTTAACGAAAAACAAAAATCATAATAAAAACTTAAAAGAAGAAAAAATGGAAATGATTTTAAAAAAGAAATACATCAAATAAAATTACTTATTAATAAATTAAGTTGGTCAGATAGGATTCTATTTCTATAAAATAGGGAACAAGTTTCAGAATTTAAAGTTCTTACGGTTTAAAAAAAGGTCATCTTTATCAGTTGCTTGCAGTTTGGGATCCAGCGTTAATTCCCCCGATGTCCTGTGGTCCATAGTGTAAGAAAACGATTGGTCATTTCTCTTTCTTCCCTTTTTTTTTGGCAAGCAAAACTAAAGGGATTGAAGTATGCGTCTTTTCAATCCCTTCTCCTGCAACACATATAGCGCACCTCTGCTGTCACATCTCTATCTTCTCTCCCAGCTCTTTTTTCACTAAAATTTATTTCCAAACTTTTTCTTTTTATATTAATTTTGCGGATTAACTCAACATTATGTCATGATAATGATGACCTTTTCATTGAGGTCCGATTCCTGAGGGATTTCTTTTATTGGCTATTAGTTTCTATTGTTTTTTCTCCTATCTGACCGTTGCTTATACATTTTGAAATGCCCAAGGGCTAGCTTACTTTTTACTAATTAAAATAATCATTTCCATTTTACAATAGATTTATTAATTTATTGTACAAACTTAAAGATATATATTTTTATCTTTAAATCTTAGTTTTAAAATACTTTTTTTTTTTTTAATAAAGTTTTCTTAAAATAATTTTTCATGTGTGCGATTTTATATATTAGAGCTTAGATGATTTTTAATTTTCAATTTTTAATTCTTAAAAAAAAAAAGAAGTTTTTATTTGTGAACTTTTATTTTTCATGTTTAATTTTAAAAAAAATAATGTAACGGCGTATGTACCCATTACACAATATATTATATTTTGGTTACTTAATTGGGGGGGGGGGATAGCTGTCTGGATTATTTAGGTTACAATATATATTTATCAATTTTGATTGTCATATTGTGCCGGACGAAAGATTTTAATTTCGTCTCTATTCTGATACAGAGGGCGCCATCAGATCACTACGTATCTGGAAAATTTATTTACTGTGATCAGAATAGATGATGATGATGGTTTGCGCTGACTAGACTCAGGGAGAAACAAGAGATCTTGAAATGTTTAGACAATTGAGACAAAAAGCACAAAGACAAACGTCAGCCAAATTAAGTTTAAACATATTTAATAAAATTTTATTCAGAGAAGAATAACTTATAAGAAAAGTTTATAAGTTAACAAATATGATTAGCTCAGACGTGTACCAGAAAGACTAAATACAATGCTCTGGCAGATCTACTGATTCTCTAATAAACAAATTTAAAAGGGAGGAAGCAAATTTCATTCAGCAGAGGATTCACTCAAACATTGGTTCTCACCCTCAGATATTTAAACAATACGTCCTTGAAATAGATCAAAGATACCAGTGCCGACGAGCTTTTCGAGGTCCAAGAATGGTCAGACCCCGAATGTCCTTATATTGGTATGAACTGCACCCATTATTACGTTTAAAATAACGGTGATTGATCCACCTCAAGAACAACCGAAAAATAAGATTGAAATGAATTAAAACTGGTGAATCCCAGCCAAACGATTGGCGAAAATTACTTTAAAATTAATAATTAAAGGTCTCAATAAGGGACAAGTAAATAATTAGAAAAACAGTTACGTCTGCCCCAGCATTTAAAGAAAATAAACTTACAAACAAATTCTGAGTACACGCTCTGATAAATTTAAAGCACACATAATAAATACAAAAATAAATCTATCGGAGTGTGCACATGAGTATGAAAATATTAGAAGTTTTAAATACTTTAGCAAAACGAAAGTCTTGCGCACCTGTAATTTAAAAAGGGATAAATATTATCTTCCTGCTGACAACTTATAAAATTACAAAGAAAAACAATTCTAATTTCCGCCTTCAGAGATATAAGAAACAAAATCCCCACCTGCGGAAAATTAGACAATAAAGTCATCAGCCAAAAGATTTTGGAGGATTGCAAAAGCGCAAACACAGTGTTTAAAATTAATTATTGAATATTAAAGTAATTACAGGTAAGCATTTAAATATACATGACTGCTAAAGCATTTATAAAAAAAAGTGAGGCATAAAATATAAAACTCATTCGTCACTCTCCAATAAACAAAAATTGAAAGCAACTTGGAATCTTAAAACTAAGATTCCAAGACATATTGCAAAATATTAGAAATCACAGCAAATATTAAATATGAGGCTATATTGTTTAGGAATATATATTTATGATTAGATTGAGCGGAGATTTAATGGAAAACAATTTTACCCTGAGAAGAATAAAAGCAAATACTTACCTTTCGGTAAAACACAGTTCGCGTAGAGTGCGCACTTTTACTTAAGTTCATTTTCAGGTTCTTTGACCACAGCAAGGTAGATGTAAAGAGGTTCCGGCTTCTTCTAGATGTTGAAGTCATTACTGGAGCAAATTTGGAAGTTAGGGATCCGTCTTTTGTTAAATTAGAAAGCCATTCTGGTGGTGATAACACGTATAGAATTTTTCATCTTGTTGCAAGCAAAAGGATTTAAATAGCAGCGAATTTCCTTTAAGAATTTAAATATTCGTTGAGATAAACTTTCACTTGAGGAACAGCTTGTCTAGTTACGAATAATGAATTAACTAACACTCCAAATTTTCGGGGCTATTTATACGTCGCTCCATTTCCCGCGAAACACCTTCCTTGTTGTCCAATTTCTATGCCTTAGGCAGGGCAAATATTAATCTCCTGCTCAATCTATCTAAGAATTCTACCCAGGGATTATTGAAATGAAAACAACTACATAGAAATCAAATATCCGCTTTTAGAATTGTTTACAATAATTAACATAAAAGCCACAGGAATGTAATTAGCTAGGTTGCTTGTTTTTTGTTTTTAATTAATTGATTTAAAGTAAAAACAAGCGGTATAAGAAAACTATTTTAAAATAAATCGACAAACACTGAAATGAAGCGTTTTACAGATAAACACTTGTGTATTTTGATACACGTATTCTTTTTTAAATAATAATAAAATTTAAACATTAAATGTTTTAACAAAAATTAAGTTTAGTGAAGATTAAAACTTAATCGGATTTCAATCATGTTCAATATTAAAATTACTTAACAATTAAAACCAGTTAACTGATTTCAAATATAGAGAACTCTTTCCTTATAAATGGAATGTAATGTTTTTAAACATTAACTTGAAATAGTTTAAGCAGATGATTATTTTATAATATTTACTAAGTTTCATAATTATCTACTCTTTAAAATATATACATCTTGAGATTTATATGGAACAAATTTTGTTGACTTTATGTTGAAGCACTAATTAGTTTGTCAATGCCAGTTGAAAATCAATATTATAAATCTTGAATCAATAGTGTAAGATGAGCTGTTTATTTTAGTATGATGTTAAAATTGGTAAGTATATATCACTGGTGATTTGGTTGTACAATATTGTTAAATGTTGCTTGAGTAATTGATTTATATATATATATACACACACACATAGCACATATATGTAATAGATACACAGCTTTTTTTTTTACTTCTTTCCTAGTTAAACATTATTAATATTTCTCTGAAAATTTAATCTCTATCAAAAATTCATTTATCATGCTGGTTTTTCCAGAAACAGTTAAATTGCTAAATATTTCTGTTAATGATAAATGATGAAAATAATGAACCATATACTAATATATATAGTATATGTTCTGATAATGAAAAATTTTCTCTGTTATGGAGAACTTCTATGCAATGTCTTCCAAAACTTGCTTTAATAATATATATATATTATTCAAGAGAACTTAAAATGTATCCGGAATATAAAAGATTGTTGATTTTTTTATTTTAATGAATAACTAATTCGATCATCAGCAATGATTCTTAAGTTCTACATTTATTAGAAAGTGCTATTTATTGATAAAAGCATACATAGTGCAAATTGGAAGTATGCAAACTTCATTGTCAATCTTTTCTTTAAAACTTTAAAAATTTAGTCATATTTTAACAGATAAACATTTATAAAGATACATAAATATGTTACATTTTTTGTTTATATTGGGGGAGATTCAGATTTGATAATTGATCATTAGCAAAACACTTTATAGAATAATACATGGGGACATTGTTAGAACCATTGTGCAAGTTTTATCATATTTAGTCATTTGATAAATAAATAAAAAAACCTTTGAAATGTCTTGTAGCTTTTTACACAATTATAACATATATATTTTAATATTTTAGTATTTAGTATAGCAAAATTTAGATTTGTTGATCTCATGAATTAATGATTTATATACTGTATTTTTGTCATTAAAAGAACTTAATACTATAGAATAATGAAGCATCACATGATCACATTTCCTATACTAGCACATTAATTGTTTATCAACAATTAATTGTTTATCAACAATTAATGTGCTAGTATAGGAAATGTGATCATGTGATGCTTAATGGTTTAACACCAATCCTGCCTAATAGGATAGTGGTGGCTATGGTTGTAAAAGAGCCAAAGACACCAAAATGTATGGGTGCTGAACTGAGTTCAGACCCATATGACTATATAAGCTATTGAGCTTAGATTGAAAATATTTTTTGTGTTTTCAATTTCATTCTCATAGTTTTGTAGTTAAGTAGAGATAAAAGGTGGCTGCTGGAGGGTTGCATTAGATCCTAAGATCTAGATGCAGTGCTCTCAGATCCAAAGCTCCTCACTGACGAAGGCCACAAGCCAGAAACTAGTCTGGGGATATTGGATGAGTAGGCATTAGATAGGGATTTTATGCACAAGCCTTCTGGCATCCATTGATTACTCTGTTTAGCACAGGTGGCACTACTGTATGGAGAGTTTTGCTCTGTTTATCAACTATAGAATAATCATAATGTAATATAAATGACTGTGAAAAAAGTGTTATGTTTATTGTTTTTTGCATTTTATTAGACGAAAAAAACAGGTTGCAATGTGATGGTCCTTCACATAATGATTTGCCAGAAGAAAAAAATCACATTCCCAAGTTAGCATTTGGAGATTTTATAGCTGGATATTCTACTATACCAGGTATGTAAATTTAGTAATGGTTTCAGAAATAGAAAAATTACCTTACTATTAATATAAGAAGTTATTTTTTTTATATTGCATCATATTTCGTAACTATGTATTCTTTATTCTTCTGAATTATATCAGTGTTAAAACTTCTAGGTAGAAGTTAATGTGATTTGGAGAAGAGTTTTCAATAGCATTGCTTTTAAATAACTTACTTCTCTCTTTGTAATGTTTAACTTCTCAGATATATAACTCATCCATAAAATCATTCAATCCAGTAATAAGCCCTAATGAAGTGTTTTAAAACATTTTGTTCTTGTAATTAAAAACTAAGAATGTCCACAAGAAACACGATGGACCAATGAAGATACACAATATCATTTATTTTCATTGATGCTTTAGAGAGAAAAAAATTAGAAACTTCAAACACTATATGTTTTATAAAATTCAAACTGAAGCATATAGTGACCAATTGGTACATCTGGATCCAAGATAATCTTTTACTATGCATAAATTTACATTTAAATTTATAATTCTATTACTTACTGTACATTTAACCAAAATCCAAGTTTAGAGACCTTGTAGTATAGTGAGCACATTTACTTGCCTCATTCATGATCTGGAATACAAATCTGGACTGGATGTACCTTGATATTTTTTTAGGTCATAAACAAATTTAGATAATTAGTTCGTACTTAATCTATACATATCCAATATTGATTGGTAAATAGATATCTACCTATTGTTATCTAGAGAGTTATGGTTCCAGATTAATCATGATTGATCAGATGAGTGTTGGTATACTGATTATAAAAATAAAAAATACAATGCTATCTTCATCACTGATGAAGAGATATCATACTCCTAATAATGATTAAGCTCATGGTGACCTTTATCTTGGGTTTTCCTCTCCACTTTATTGTAAAGTATTTATTTCAGAAAGCATAAGAAGAAAAATTATTAAAAATAATTCTTTATGTCTTGGAAAAGCAAATCTGTTAAACTTATAAATGAAAAATTAGTGATGGAAGCACCTTCTAAGACGAATTTCAAGGTTATTTGGCAGTCTCTTAAAAACAGTTATTCAAATAAGAGAAAAATTTCTTAGTTAAATGATAATTAATTTTTCAAATAACTATCTACTAATGGCAGTGTTATTATTTTCTCAGCATTATCAATTTTTATATTAATAATAGATGTAGATTGGATTAAGAAAAGATTCTTGGATTGAATCCCATAATAGCATGGCATCTTTTCTAGCAAAAAGTTGCATCATATTGCAGTCTCTTTTTTATAATTAATGCATTAAAACTCACCTGCTTTTCTTAGATTGGACAATACTTGATTAGCTAAGTTTGCTATATGTAAGAAAAAGTTTTCAATGTTCAGCCTACTATACTTTGATCTCACATTATGCCATGATAGGTGTATTCACTAGTTAGTGTTTATTTTCTTTAAATCTAACTAAAATAATTTGATATATCATGACTAATAAACTTGATCAGATATGGGCTATGTTTATCAACAAAAAATATTTTGACTACAATATGACTGTCAGTAAGTGAGGTTTTTTTTTTTTAGATGATTATAAAATAACTATACATTTTTATTTAACATATTCTGCTTTTCTATTTCTCTCTGTCTGATAAAATCTTGTAATTCAATTTTCATCTACTTTCTAATTTGTGACTTAATTGAAATTTTGCATACATATGCATTTCTAATGATAATATATGTTTTTAGAGTTTGCAAGCAATTTCAGCAAAAAATTTAATTTTTTAATTTTATATGGGATTCATTACTCTTTATAGTAGTCCCGTATTGCACCGATCGAAACCATCTGCTCACTCAACAAGACTCAAAATCCACGCAAAAGTACCTCGAATCCAATCATGCTCAAGATACACAGGTCAGGGGCAATCCCGGAATCTAACCTATTTGCCTATTTTTCGAATCTCTGACCATATGAACAACAGTCCCGATGATACAGCATAATTATTTAATTCCAGGCCTGGAAACAGCGGTAGAGCATAAGATCAAAAGGATGATGATGATCATGGTAAAGAGTAGTCCAGGAATTACATTTACTACAGTTAGTTTTATTAATGCTAAGCTATTTAGCTAAAGAAAATAATTCTAAATATTAAGTAGAAGAAAATAATAATTCAAAAACCAGGATTTACATGAAATATAGATATTTAATAGACTTTTAAATAAACACATATATATGTTACAATATTGTTTCACGCTTGGGGTGACGTTGTCTACTTACAAAACTTGGAATTTGTTTTTATAAAATCCCCTTTACATTAATTATTCAATGGATATAATTTTATGCAGTGTATTATAGTTTGTGCGGGGTTAATATGCCAATTTACAAATATTTATTAACATAATGTTGTGGATGCATAAAACAATCTACAAGATCAGAACAGATTCGGATTATAGAAAGATGCTTGATAATTTAGCATTAATCATTTTAACAAATAAATGTAAATATACGATCTCAATCATTTATTTACAATCTTAAAATCATTACATATACTTGACAGGCATTGTTTGGAAATAGCGTCTTTAGAATAAGTATACAATACTAACAATGCATTACATTAACAGGTAGACAATGCGTTACATTAACAGGTAGAGGTAAGGTATATGATCATTAAGGTTTTACAGAGAATATATATTGATTTATGTCTATGGGAATTGATTAGTATTTTAAAAAAAGGCAATTTAAAAACAGCGTACTGACTAATTAGCATGTTGGCGTATTTCATGAATGAGTCATTATTTCCAACACCTCATTGCGGCTAACAAAAAGTCAAACAGGCATAAATCAATTTAATAAAACAATAACGATACTAGCATGTCATTAGAGAAATACGGATCTTATGGTAGTTTGAATACTTCATCATTTTACCACATTTGAGAATGAATCAGGGTTGGTATATCCATGCATTTTGACGGAACGATACTGAATGAAGAGGTTGGGTTCCAATTCTGCAGCACAGTCAAATTCCCATCCCTCGCGTTCCATATACAGTAGCATATACTTCTGATTACGAATGATTTAGAGAAAGTAGGATGGAGAGCTTCGGACTTCCGAAGTCCCCAATGACAAAGCAATACAAAAAATATATGTGTAAGTACCATAAGAGAAAAAAAAGGTATGCCAGCAGTGTTATACCTAAGCGATAAAATTAATCTGTTATATTTTAAAGCCTGAAAATGGTTTGACCTCTGTGCAATGATATGTTTAAATAAAGAATCATTAATCAAATTATAATGGATAGTAACTCTTTTAACTTTTAATGGTAAACTAATAAAATTATTTTTAAATTTGATTCCCATCAATGCGGTTAATAACAGAACTAATCCTCTGGCAAATGGCAAGATGGGATGATAACAATATTAAGTTTCATGATCTTTTTAAATGACAATTTAGGAATAAATTCAAATAATAAAGTAACACTATCCATCCACAATAAAATATTTTAGATAAGAAAACATGAATAAAAGATTTAAATATAAAAACCAACCTAGTAAGCAATTCTGTTAAAATGAATAAGACTTTACTAATAAATTGTAGATGAAGCCCCTGCTTCTTTTTCCATTAAACAAATAAAATAATCCCTTATTAGACTCGTGAGGTTGAATGATATTGGCATATTAATTAAAGAGAATAAATTGTTTACATACATAAAGCGAATAAGTTAAAATATCTAATGGAGCCGCACAAAGTTATATACAAGAATTTAAGCATGAAAGGTAAGTTAAAATTACACTAAAATAGTAGGGATTACAGAGAGAGAGTTCAAGAGCAAAATTAGCAGGAGTTATACACTAATACATTAAAGAAGTCATAGTTTCATTACATATTATATAAATTTAAAAGCAGCTCTTCATTGAGTGAGGTTATCTCAGGAAAGCACAGCATAGCAGGCAGCAGTTGGGGATGGCACTCAGGTAGTCATCTAGATGCTTGGTCCTCCAAACAGGCAGCAGGCAGACAGTCTCTGAGAAAAGGAGAGAAAGGTGAAAGATTCCATCTACTCAAGTTCATAGTGCCGAACTTGTGTTAACTTCTTAAAATTTAAAGATCTTGATTCACTTTCCCTGAAAATGTACTTACTGACTAACGTTCTGAAAGAATTTACTAACTGAATTCTTTTGTTCTATGGGTTTTTTTATACATTTTTTTAATCCCTCTAAGAATGCAATTTCACTTGCCCACAGCTATCCCTGTAATCTTAATTCTAATTAGTAAAATATTTAATTAGTAAAAAAATTTTTAAAGATAAGATTCAAAATATCTTTTAAGATATTTTAGATTTTGTATAGATTTACTAAAAATTAACAAAAGGATTCATTATAGTTTTAATTAAAATTTTGACTTTTAATTAGCAAGAAATAATCTTATATAAAGAGAATACATTACTTCCGCTGAGCAACTATTCTAAAATATATCAAACCTTTTTAATTCAAAATACAATTAAAATATACATATAAAATCATATTATTTTCAGCAATAAATATTACTAAATCACTGCTTCATTCATATATATATATGCATCACGCACACTACTGTTTTATTTTATTAAATATTTTTATTTTTATGACTTTCTTGGATCATTACACATACAGTGTGTGGGTAAATGGCATATATACATAACAAGGTCGGAATTGCAGGCCCCACAGGAAGTTACTATGGCTGGCGAAGCATGAAGCTCGATGTGACTATACATTGATTGCTTCTAAACTTAAATCATCCCTAATTCCGGAACTATATAAAAGTAAAAAGCAGAAAATAAAAAGAATGAAAAATGTTAAAGAAATATTTTTGTGTACATTAATGCTCTAAAAAGGAAAAAAAAACCCATTAAGGTGTAAAAAATAATATTTTTTCGACTTTCACAGATTATTTCTGAATATGATTATGATACTTATTTTGGTTGGATATCAAGAATACTATGAAAGCTAAAGAAAATTTATTTTTTAGTGCATTTACATGAATAAAAGCATTTTTTAAAATATTTCTTTTTTCATATTTTTTATTTATTTGTAAGGTTTAGTAACTCATAAAACCAAAAATTTTGAATATTTTTTAGAGAATCATATCTGAATTATGAAATGGATTATTTTTTATTAATAAAATATCATGTATTGTCTTATATAGTATATAACAATATATCTTATTAAATAAATAATTGTTATTAATATAATAATAGTTTTTACTTAAAGATATAAGAAGACTGTGATTATTTAATAAGATATATTGTTGTATATAAATAAGGAAAATTACTGAAGAAGAAGAAGGAAGAAGTATATATAGAATATATTGTATAAGTGATTTAATGCATGGAATCTAAAATAAAATAATAAGAAATCTATTTTGATTGTAAAGATTTAGTCTCTTTGATTAAATTTGTTTTTATAATACAAAAGTATAATAAATAAATAAATAAAATCATACATAACACAGAAATAGATCTTACTTATGGTTTGATGAAATAATTGGAAAAGCTGATCACCTTAATTTGAAGGGAATTATGGTTTATCAGTTTGCACATCCACTTGTCATATCTTCGGTCTAGGGTTCAAATCCAGGAAACTTGAACATTGGATAGTTTTTCACATAACAAATAAACTTAGCATTTTTTTTCCATATAGTCAGTCCACAAACAAGTAAGTCAGCCAGCCATTCAGTGTTAATAAGTATTTATTTTAATATTCTTAAAATTGATAAAAAATAAACTCCATAAGTATTATGATTAATGATAGCTAATATCCTTGACCAATTTTTGGATTTTCAGCTTTTTTATTTTAGGAATCACTGTTTTTTGAAATGTACTTAACTGTTGATCCCCATTTACATATATTATTACTATTAAAACTTAGTAGCTTGACATTTCAAACATTAAGATTTTAATGGCAAAATATTATTTTTATTTAATTTTATAAGTTTTACAGTAGATAGATATGATTGTTTTATATATATATCTTGTGCAGATATATATATAATTTGGTGGTTTATAGACAGTGGCTAGCTGTAGCTACCTGATATTTTGGAGAAAAGATGGATGGCATATTTAAGATCCAATTTCAATTTGGGAGCATGTTTAATTTATTGATGTCTGATCTGATTTTTAGTAAATCTCTAATCTCCACTAGCTGTTAATTGGAAAGCTTGTTAGTAATGCCATCTCAAATTATTCTGTAAAGGATGTTTGCCTTTGCATTGAGCTATTTAAAATGGTCTTATATACACACAAAAATAATATCATCTAATTATAAGTTTTGGTAAATAATTTTTTAATATGGAGAAAGATGTAATAGATTTTGATATAAATAAAAGAGATTATTTCATGTTTTGTGCCATGGTGTAGCGATTGGTTTTATTATTTGATGGTTTTTAATGTTAATTTTTTCATGTAGTTTTAAAAATGTTAGTAATCCATAAGCAATCTAAATATGTAATTTTAAAAGTGATTTCATTGTATAATTAAATTTGACATGTCTAATCCATTCTAAAACCAAACATCTTTTGATTGCTGTAGTATAAATTTAATATTCATTTGATGACAGGAATCTTTTTTTTTTTGCTCCATAACCAAATACAGATTGAATGGAGATGCTTTTTTTTTTTTACTATATTTATCATTTTTCTTTCTAAAATATCAGAATTGTATAGTTATACAGAGGATATTAAAGTATGTAATTTCTTGATTTAATATTAAGATCTATATAATTTGACAAATATAGTTTTACTTCTCAGTATTATGTAAAATATATAATTGTTAATTAGAGAAGATATAAATTAGTATTAAAGTTTATCGGCTTAACGTTTTCGAGGATCCATGCCTCATATTCATAGCCTTCATAAAATGTGTAATAAAATATATGCAAATAGAAATATTCAAATAAGCTAGTATTACGTAGCCCATTTCTTCGAGATCTCAAAGCAAGTGTCTTTTCTATTAATGGCATGGATGTTTCCATTGATGTAAAATGCCTCCTTTATTTTTCTTTTGTGATCATTTGATTCTGAGCACAATATTATAGGATTGGCGGGTGTGAAGTTGTGTCCAGATTGTTTAGCATGCTCCAAAAATACAGAGGACGTGTTGTTGTTTTACTGAGCTCTGTTAAATGTGTAAATATGTTGAGCCAACTAATTTTGAGTTCAAAAACTTCTGTGTTTGTGAAATTTCAAGTTGTTATCTTGAATAATGTACTAAGAGAAAAAATGGACATTAGATGAATGTAGTATACAAACTGTTTTTTTTGCTAAAGAAAGCCAATTATGTAAAATGAATTGTGGAAATCTGTTTGTATTATATCAGTTCATTATTAGCTTATTCTTATAGAAATGTCTAAGTTAGAAGAAAATTGCTGTTGAATGCAAATTGAATTTAAGCTAAAATATTATAAAATGTTTTATTTTAATATAAAATAAGTTTTTTTGAAGCTTACGTTGTATAACAGGATTTCTGTTAAACACAGAAACTTAGAAAAATGAAATAATGGGACAGGATTGCTGTTAAACACAGAAGCTTAGAAGAATGAAATAATAGAGAAGGAAACATCCAATAAATATTTTTGATTTCATTGATAATGTGAATGTGGTAAACTAGCTCTTATATAAAATCCCTATTTTGTCTCCTGTCTGAATTAATGTTTGGCCACAATGTTTTTTAATTGGTTGCTTTAACAAATTAAAAAAATGGGAATTTGACAACATTGAAAAAACAACTTAATAAATAACTATACTAAATTTATAGACATTTAAACAGAAAATGTGTACATTGATTTAAATCTCTTGATTCTAATTAAGCACTTTTGATACTCCAAATATCATAATTATAATTTTATGAATCAATTTAACTAAAATTTGATTTTATCTGTATTTGTTTATTGTTTGTCAGATTTGCATAAAATTAAATTTATTGTTTTTACCCAAATCTATGTAAATGTTAGAGAGGCCATTTTTTCAATGAAGGTACACTAGCTTCTTTTTTATTTAATGCATACACCAAAGATCTAAAAAATATGGGATATAATTTAAAAGAAAATTAATGCCACAATAGATAAATTCTACAACAAAGTCAAGAACCTGGCACAACCTCGCTCTGATGAGGAAAAAATGGACTAGCCTACCTTATGTTTCAAGAATTGCGCAGAAATTAAGGAACATATGTCAGATAAATTTCCTTCTTTAAACAAGCTGTTGAATATTTTTAAAGATAAGCTAACTAAGGAGGCTTCACACCAAGTAATGTATAAAATAAAGTGTAAAAATATTAATTGCTCAAATGCATATTATGGGGAAACAAGGGCAAACCTATCCGCAAGACTGCCATAACACAATTACTTATATAACAGGGCAAAAAGAAGCAATGGATGCTATTCTGTATTCTTGGAGCATGAGCTGCAGTAAAGTCACAAATTTGATCTCTCTAACTCTAAAGGCAATATTGTATGTACCGAGAGAGATGACAAAAAAAAGAAAATTTAAGGAGGCATGGACTATAGTCAGACATGTACACATTAAATAAAAAAGTTACCATCTCTCTATTTAAAAAATAACCTTTCTAACAACATTTACATAGATTTGGATAAAATCAATAAATAGAATTTTATGCAAATCCGACAACAAACAAATACAGACAATATCAAATTTTAGCTAAATTGACTCATAAAGGTATGATTATGATACTCAAAGTATTAAAAGTGCTTAGCTAGAATAAAGAGATTTAAAGCAATGTAAATCTTATTGTTTAAATGTTTAAACATTTATTAATTTATTACAATTAATACAAAAAGATAAAAGTAATATCTATAGAATTAAATAACTAAACCATAATTTATATTAGGAGCATTTTATGCAAAGGAAATAATTTCACCCTTTATATTTAATAATCCTTAATTTTTATTATGAAGTATGTTTTCTGTGAAAAAAGTAATTCCACCGTTAATAAAAAATTCTTGGAAAAATATCAGTACACATACTTTTAACTACAGTACAGAACTGAATAGATATAGTGTTTAAATTGTGAAGAAAATGTGATTACAGTACATAAATTCATGTTTGAAATGTGATATTTAGTGAGGGGAAAAAATAGATACTATAGTACCTTATTTACATTTAGTTTTGGTTAGTGTATAATTGAAGTCATGTAGTTTGATAACGCATAGTTCATGCTAATTCTGCCATTAGTAGTAGTTCATAATGATATCAAATTCATATATCAAATATAACAGGTATATTTAAAATTTTTAATTTTACTTTAGAGTCTTAATTTGATTACGAGTATTTTATTCAAAGCAAGTAATTCCACAAATAAAAAAAAATTGTCAAAGCAGTAAATTAAAAAAAAAGATTGTTTATTTTCACATTTATTTCTATAGTATTAAAATCTTTTGTTTAATTTACATTAAATCTTAAAAAAAATTTGTTAACCAACCAATTAAAAAGAAAGATGGCCCATAATTGGGCTAGATATATCTTGTTAATGTAATAAAGATAAAAATTAGATATATTTTAATGTTTTTTTTTTAATTTAGAATTTTAATAGGGACCAAAATACTCTCACTATGTTTAAAGCAAGTTTAATAAAAATTATATCAAGATTAACATTTTTCTATGACTATAAAGAAATGCTTGGTAAAATAATCACATTAATGCCATAGCAACTTCATTTTTGGTATGAAGAAACAATAACTTGTATTTTCAAAATGCCCACAGATTTGTTATCATTTATGAGATGATTTGGATATCAGCTTTTTTGAAATTATAAGAACATTGTTATCATAAAAGCTTCATTTTCCACAGACAAATTTATATATTTAATAAACATCATTTAGTTGATTCTCAAAATTCAAACTGTTGTGCTTTTAATAATTGCTATCAGTCAGTCATTAGATTAGAGATTATATGGACCAGTTGACAAATGCTGGTTCAACACGAAATGTCCATCTTGGGAATCATACATTTCTTTTACATATCTTTGGTCATATGTTTATGATTACACCCTTCTACAAGATATTAAAAGTGGATAGAAACCAGTCTCTACCTTCTGTGAGAGTTGTGCAATGAAAATTACACTGCAGAAATATTCATTGTGCTGTTGCTTTGCTTCATATGTCTGACAAGATATAGACTCCTGTCAGAAAAGTAAATAAATAAAATGTATAATTAAACTAAAATATATATTTATCAGTTTATCCATCTTATATAAACATGGTTAACCCTACTCTACTAATTCAAAGCTTTTTTTCCACGACTCAAAACATTGATGATTATTAAAAGTTTTTAAATTTTATGGTATATTATTATCATCACCTTAGACTTTAAACTTTAATAATGTTGTTCAAAGATTAAAATTATTTAAGGAAATTAGTCTGTTCATATTTTTTTTACTATAAATTTGGATAATCTTCTGCAGTACAGAAAAAACTATTTCTGGGAACTTTTACGGTTTTTTAAATACCGTGGATCTCAACTCTTTAACATCAAAATGCATATTAAGTGATTAAATACTTTCCCATATAATATTAAATGAATATTGATTATTCTTTGTAATGGAATTTTTTATTAAGTTTACTGTTACAAGGCATTAGACTACTAAATGAAATATTTGATTATCATCAGCAGTAGATAGCTCTTATTTCCATTATCTTAATTTAGTCAATATCTTAATTCCAGCCCATACATGAAATTGTGGGAGAGTGGTGGTCATGTGAAAGTTGAGTTCGAGCCCGCATATATTACATATATAAATGCAGGTTTAAGCCTATACAATGTATTAATATATATGTTTAACATATATTTTAAAAATAGATACTTATTAAAGTATCAACAAATATAAGTAACAAAAAATATATATATAATAATACAGTTATGAAAAAGATAATACAATAAAATCAAAAACAAGTAACTCCATGAAGTGACTGAATGACTGACTGGAAAATGTTTTATGATGGCTTTCATACAGGGGAGAGCACATGCATTTAATTTATGAATTCCAATTTACAGATTTTTTATTTAATATGTTGTCAAAAGCATGAATTGATTAAACTTGATGGTAAGTCCTTAGTTATGAGGAAAAGGAAATACTATATGTCATAAACTTTGATAACCTTTTATATTATTGAGTCACGAAATACCTAATGATATATCTAAGAAATATTTTTAATTAATAAAAATGAGATTATATGTTTAGAAATAACAATTATAGCTATTATATTTCAAATACACAGTTGGCAATATTGGAAAAATATGCAAATTGCATCTGATATACATTTCAATTGAATCAAATCTTCTATTA